>CM044957.1:38394695-38749695 GCA_024516035.1 Bactericera cockerelli
AGTACCCCACGCGGCCCATACACTTGCCCTTCCACCAGTTCTGATCTGAGGTGTCTATCACTGTCACCTTGTAGCCGGGCCTGAAATAAAATTCCATTTAAAATTCTCCTCAGAAGTTAAGACTTAGCTTATAGGAGATGTATTGTTTGTAATATCATTATTGTATAAATAAATAAAACTATTCAATTCAATTAATGCAGCGGATTAACCAGCACTGTTTAAACACTTAGGGCGAAATTAATAGACAAATTCTATATCTCAAGTCACTGCTAAGTGTTGGTTTTCCCTATCTTACACAGTACGCAATCCGTGACTTAGCGCCACAGAGGTATTACAAAAACGTCGATTAATTCTGCCCTTAGGGCGAATTAATAGGCTTTTTTGTAATACCTCTGTGGCGCTAAGTCACGAATTGCGTACTGTGTAAGATAGGAAAAACCGACGCTTAGCAACGACTTAAGTTATCGATGTCGTCTAATAATTTCGCCCTTAACAAAAAACAGTACTATTAATAGTCTGTATATTTGATTATTAGACATCCCAGGACAACTGTTGCAGCCTTGTAGGCCTTGTCGGCTAAGGCTTTTCAGAGGAAAGTGTCCTCTTTTCTTTTTAATTATCAAAAATATTAATTTAATTTTATGTATAATTTTTCAATCTAATACATTATTGCTTAGTAGGAGGTACTCATTATTTATATCAGTCAATCAATATCTCACTTCAACAGTCACTTGGATTTCTTTACTTACTTGAGATCCAGCTCATCAGCATGTCGAGATTTAAAGTTGTAAAGCACAACGAACAGATTTGTAGGTAGTAACCGGTGAGCCTTCTGAAAGCAAACAAACAGTGTTGAGAAGATAATTCAGACAAATCAACCCCCCTTAAATATCCCTAAAAGGAGAATGTCACTACAACATCTACAGAAGATAACCAGACACGTTGAATACATCACAAGCTAAGCAACATCGCCCTGGTAAATCTTTCCTTGGTATACGAGTAGATGGATGACAATTGCATGCTATTCTGGTAGGTATTTTGACTCCTATCCAAGCTGGGTGAGATAATGTGCGTTTAGTTTGTCCAACGAGAAAGATGGGCTCAATTTCGTCACTATGTAACAACGTTGAAAGTGGTTTCAATATTTTTAATTTGTTTTCTTGTTTAAAATATATAAAAAAGTGGTGTGTATGACCATATCTGTTGACATGCACCACTATAATCTAATAAAAGATAGATACGATAGATAGAAAATGTAAAAAAAACATGGGGTAAATATTTGCTTACTGAGAAAATGGTACAATCTTGGGTTCAGTGACCTACCATTCGCACAGGAGAGGGACAGGGGGAGGTACTGGCAGAAGAAAGGGACTTCTCATTATCGTCTGGTAGTTCCACAGAACTCATCCGCATGTTACGTGCGGATAAAAGTCGTCGGTTGTGCACTGGGCTGGAGGGAGCTGGAGAGAAAGCCAAGCGGGGCAAGGGTTAAACATCGGAAATGGTTTCCTTTTTAGTGTAAATTTCTTCCCTAAATGTTAACTTCAATATATCAAAACCTAGAACTTTTTTTGTGTATTTTTGTTATCTAATTGTTTACTGCAATATATCAACTCCTAGTTAGTACTCCAACATAAAATATGATATTTTTTAGTCAGGTTTGAGCAGTAATTAAACAATTTATTTCAAATTGTTCAATGCTCACTCGTGATTAGGCTGGCTAAGACTAAGTTTGGTGTATCTATTTTAGACTGTTTAAATCAGCATCATCACATTTTTACTTAAGTTACTTGAATAAAATTTTCAAGTAATTTAACCAAAGAAATTAGGTTTTGAAATAAGTTAGCATTTTAGTAGTTAATCTCAGACTAAATAGTAAAGTCAATTAGTAATAAAATCACTCATCACTCAAAAGAAAACTCGAGTTCCTAAAGCTAGTAAGTATTATTGATTTTGAAAATATTGGAGGTTTTTATAACACTTTGATTAAATCGATCAGTAAATTCTCTAGTAAAGTAAGTGAAGTAGAAAACCAAATTCAGAGTCATAAGGTACTTTTTCCGTCAATTTTTTTTTTTTTAATCACCGAAATTTCAACTTCAAGAAATTAAAACAGGATAGCTATATCTATGTCTAGGTGATGTACTAGTTTCATCACTTTGTCTATTTACTTACTAACTAGAAGAGGTGTTTGCTAAGGGGTATACAGCAGGTACTCACTCGCTTACAATAGGTAAGAAAAATGATACGTCTAATTGTAAACAATAAAAAGAATCTAATTAAATTCTAAAAAATGTAATAAGACTATTGTTACTAATCTAAAAATAAACTAAATTAAAACTATTTTAAATGGTTATCCAGGCAAACTAGGAAGTTCATTAAAAAAAAAAACTTTATAATTATGTTGCCTACCTATTTTATTTATCTCCGTAAATATTCTTCAAGTTTCATTTGATGTAGGTATTTTTTATGATGATGATGTAAATTATAGATTTATCTACCTGTGTGCTGTAATCTACGAGGCAGGGATTGATTTTTCAACGGAAAAAAAATTTGCACGCTGCACCCTGCACCTAAATTTATCATCACCTTTATATATTTGGTAGTCTGTACAAGTAGACTTTGGCATACATAGCGTGTAAAATACATCCAGCCAACCAAGATAAACAATGATACGAGCTAATTATTATGTAGAGTAAAACATTTTAAACTCATATTTGATCATTAGTTTTTAAAATTTCTTTACTTTTAAGAAATCAATCAATCATCTTGTTGAAAAATCAATGCTACCGTGAAAAGTACAGGCAGTAATAAATAAAATTGGACTAGAAATGATTTTGTGATTTATCAATCATAAAATGAAGAAAAAATACATTTACTCATATATGTGAGTCATTCGATAATGATTTAAATATTTACAAAAATCTATTGAGTGAGTTATGAGCATGTTAGTTACATGATAGGTTCAAGTAGTAGTCATTAGGTTTTAATTTGAACCTGACTTCCCCTGGACAATCCTCTTCATTGATTGTAGCTGGAAAACGAGATCGGGAACGAGCAATAGATGTGGTTAAAGAGCCAATATTTATATAAAACGAGATTGGATCTATATTATTCTATCGATTTTTGGATATACTTAATTTTAATATTTATGTCTTTGTTAATATTGGTTTTCAAGGAAATCTATGTAAGATCACAGATATAATCACTACTATCAAACAAAGTTTTGTATGTAGAAGTCTGATAGCCAAAAATATATTGAGCATACAAATATTTACACTTCAAAAACTTTCAAAAAATGTAAGTATAGGTTTATTTGGAACCATATTTTAAATATCCTATTTCAACATTTATATATTTTGTTCAAAACAGTAAATTTACTGTAAGAATTTTTGGCTTAATAAAATTACCTACTTATACCAAATATATTAAATATTTTTTTCTGAGATCATTAAAATTATATTGAAGGATAAAGAAGAAATTATCAAGAAGATTTTGGTGCATGAAAATTATGAAAGAGAAGTGCAAGTCATAATTGAATCAGTAGCCAATAGATAGATCTTTTGAGATTACAAATTTACATATTGCACATCATTCATTTGGTCTGAATAGTTTTTGTTTTTGTTATAATTGAAAAGCAATGTATAAAATTTTAGTTTTGAAAACTCTATTTCATCAAGGTGTAAAAATGTTATTTTCAAAATCAGTCAAACCAAATATCATAAGTGCCAAATTAATTTTTACAATGTTATTCATATGAAATTAAAACTGCTGATCCAATATAATAAATGACATTTCAAGGAAAGATATGAGATTGATAAAGAAGAGTGAACTGAAGGCGATAATATGTGACGGTTATGAAATTGGGGTCCCGTACATTGAATTCTGGACGACGACGATTGACTTGAATGGGGCTCTATCGTTTGTGAGGCGCTCACCACACCACGGCGTCTCTGGGCGTGTTCTGTTGATTCGGGAGAGTCCAGAGACAGACTTTTCATTCTTAAATTTAGTTTTTGACGGCGAGGCGAATGTGGGGCTGTGAAAAAAGACGACCTAAGATGAGACAGGGGTGGAAATCGACATCAATGGTCGGAAAAGATGTAGATTATTTAGCTATTTTAAAAAGAATATTCTCAAATTTTCACTTTTGAATCATTTAGACTACTACTTGCTTTTCCACCTAATCTGAGGAACATAAATGTAACTGATTAATTGTTTCATACAATTAATGTTTTTCACTAGTCTTGTTCATTTATTGGTGGTTTACATTTTAAATTAATTAAGATAAAATCCGAAATAATAGTTGAGAATTGAACGCAACAGTACCTGAATAATACTAGATATTGCCAGACATAAGTTACAATGTAGTCCTGTAAATTATACCAGAACATGGCTTGATGTATATAATCTCTTTTTTAATTCTAATGGAGCATAGTGGTACAAGAATAATGATTCAGGGAGTGCAACGTTCTTCTATAAAAAATGAGGAAAAGTCTCTTGCTAGGACAACGCGTTCAAAAAAAAATTGCAAGATTAAATTCACAATCATGGCCAGAAAAGATTGAACTTTACAAAAACAACAAATTAATACAAAATATACTTATGTATTTAATTTGACCTGCTCTTAATATATAAAAGAATACTAATTTAAAAATTTCCTGAAAGTGTAACAAAATCAGAAATATTCCACAAACAAACAAAAAAGACAGATGACTAGAAGAAATTACAAGTAATGGATAGGTTCAACAAGGGTTCTAGAGTAGCTGGAAATGGCATTCTTTGGAATAAAGAACAATTTTTAATTTTGAGTTGGTAGGGTACATTTTCAAAAGCACAAAAATCACGCATACAAGTTCGAGATCTACTTACAGAACACAAGCAATTATGGATTTATTATTAAAAAATACCAAGGAAAGGGTGTTACTAATGACAGTAAACATATAAACAATGTGTTAACAAAATTAACTCGTATCTCTTTATATAGTAAAAATTTCAATGTATTTCTTTTTAGTTTAAACTACATAACTGAAGAATCTCGGTATTAAACTATTGATAGGTTAGATTTTATTATGGTATTCAAAATAACAACGTAGAACTAATATGTAAATGGAGAAAAGTAGCTATAGGTACATTTTAAACACTACATAGTTTTACGAGACTTACGATTTATGGCTAAAGATATTTTTGAAATGACCTCATTATATAAAAAAGAAATGGAAAAATCAGATGATAATCATTTATGAAATAGTCTACCAAAAGATAATTATTATTCATTGGATTATTTTTGGAATCAAACCAAAAAAGAGTTGGGGCGATAAAAATGACATCAGCTACTTAACAATTAATCTATGAATACTGAAAACATTGTGCTTACATTAGTGCAATTACATAAGTAGTAATAAACTCATAGTTTTGATTTGATCATATAATTAATTTTAATACAAAATAAATATCATTTGTATTTCAATTAACCATTGTAATTTAATTGTAAATAATTAATTTTTAAATACATATTTCAGCATTTTTTTTATATACAAATTTACGGGTTCAACATGGTGCATTGCTTGAATGAGTAATAAATTATTTACTCTAAGTAGGTAATTTGATCATTTTGAATTTCATTTAAATCAATTTGTATACACTACACACGTTAATAAAACTATGCGTTTATAATATTATTGATATTTGGGTTGTGAAAGTGCAAAACAATGTGTTAGCTACAGGTGTACAAGCAGGTTTGAAAAAAAAAAACCTGATCCTTATTTATTTATTCAATTCAGTACTTTCTCTTTAATAAAAGTATCCTGAGGTGAAGGTGGGTGTTTATGTAAGTGCTCAAACATTTAGGATCTTAAAATTATCTTCAGGTCCCTGTGTATTTTTTACTACGGCATTATTTTCTACAAGGATCGCACAATATATCACCAAAGACTCTCACGACACGGTAAGACTGTGGTGGAAGAAAAAGCGAAGAAATGGTGTCAAAATGTTGAAACTACATAGGATCACATCACTCTTAATTTTCAACGACTGCATTATACTAGATTTATTGAAAACTGGTCTCGCATTGCTACTTCAATAATTTTGAAGCATTGTCAGGTGAACAGCCATCGTAATTTGGGTATGAGAGCATAACAACCCATTTCAATACTACTACTAACGTCAATAGCTTTACGTCAAAAATATATTTTGTTTAAAGGATTTTTTTTTCTATAATATTTTTGCTAATTTATGAGTAGGAATCATTCTAATATTGAGTAGTTACAATTTAGGGCCAAATTACGAAACAAGATTAGGTTTAAATTAAGTGGAACCCTCAACACAAACTCTAGCGGGAATTTCAACCAATCACAGCGCACAAGTCAGCTGATAGTGTCCACTTAGATTAAGGGTGAAATTAATAGACGTTTTTGTAATACCTCTGTGCCGCTAAGTCACGGATTGCGTACTGTGTAAGATAGGGAAAACCGACAATTAGCAATGACTTGAGTTATAGAATTTGTCTATTCATTTCGCCCTAAATCTAATCCTGTTTCATAATTCGGTTTTTATAGACACATCTATCCAGTAGTTTCAGAATTCAACACAATTTCCTCCAGAACCACGTAGAGGAGGGGAAAGGGAAGGGGAGGTTAGCATTCGCAATGACGTCACACTCTATCTACCCTCAGAAACAATACAGACCGGTGTGGGGCAGGTGATTGTTTCGGTGGCCGAATTTCTGATAGAACTGATGGTAGTACAGTTTCTGAGCTATGGGCGAAATGGAGGCAATGGAGCTTTTGCTGCCGGCGAGCGTTTCACCTGGCGGGCAGAACGGATTAGCTTCTCCACATGCTCGAGGCTACACCCTAGGTGCTTGTAAACCAACATATCATTGATTCTTTTTTTCTTTTAAAGCACAATTATTGAAATTATGACATCTTGAGATTTTACTTCTTTAAATGTAACCATACTAGATATATTTAAACGTACGCAACCAAGATTCCATTAAAGTTACACACTCCGCAATTCGTTTACATATCAATACTCTTATTAATAACCATACCTACTAGTTTTTTTCATATTTTCACAGATTTACATATAATATGATAAAATTCTTTGATTTTATACATCAAATCTAACCCTTTAGGATGTTTGGAATTAGTATACTCATACCTACCTTGTACTTATTATCTTGTGTTATGCATTTTCCTTTAAAAAATAGGTACTATTTAAATCCATTTCATAAAAGTACGCTTTATCAATATTCTAAGTCTGACAACTCTTGCCAATCTATGCGTCCATGCATTTTTGGGCCAAATTCACTCAAACAAACAATACTATTAATATTTAAAATGATCACTCCATAAGTTAGACCTACGAACTTTGGCAGAAAATTTGGGTTAGTAGAAATAAAGTAAATGGACGAAAACGGTTTTATTTGAAGTTGCAACTAAAATTATATTTCAAAATCTTTGACCCTTTGATTGTTAGTTGAGATTTTTTCAATACCTAAGGGGAAATAGCAATCCATTGTTAAAAGTTTTTGGTATTGTTGTTATATTTGTCAGAGTCTTTTCGTCAAAAGTTACTTACTATAAAGTACTGCAAATAAAAGAAATGAAAAAAAATAATAAAAGAAATCAAACAAATATCAAGATTTGAAAATAAAGTAAATAATCTTACATCATTGTTGATTCTTTTCAGCACTTCCAAATCGTACGAGGGGAATACACGATCCTTTATTATTTACTTCCTTACATGTAAAATAGATGGGCTTAAACACCGACTTAACACTGTCTATTTTGAATCTTCTGCAAAATTTCACGTTAATTTTTCAAATTGTTGTTTCATTTCTAAACATTTGAGATAAGGTGATATTTTTTATCCATCACCTATGCATGAATTATTATTCTTTCAAAAAATGAAAACAATTCATTTTTCAGCGACGTCAAAGTGATCTCTCATTTCTTTGAGGCGGAATGAATAAAGGTTGCTTTCCTCAAATTTTGAAATCGCGAATTGTACTTAAATGGGAAAATTTGTAACTCCTATCAAACTTACGTGGTAAATAACGGACGCTCATACAATTTTTGTATGCTACTGTCAAAGTCTTCTTATTCACGAAAACCAATAGTGACAAAAAAAATAGATGCAACTTGACCTAAATAAAACTTGTTATTGACTTGAATTGGCTATAAAACCAGAAGAAAATAAACATAAGAGAGTTCAAAACTTTAACAATATAACTTTAGCCTGAGAAGAAAATTGGAGGTGGCAAAGTGTTATCAGTGATAACAAAATTAAATTTTCATTTCGCAGGGTCAGAGGCAGCCACAAATAGAACTATGATGGAATATCCTAATGAAATAAGGACAGGTACAGTAATGAAGAATGAAAGTGGAAAGATGAACATTGAGCGATACAGGAATATGCTAATTGAAATAGGGAGAGGGAAAGTACCTCCTACAGGAGGAAATAAAGAAAGATATTGAGCAATTCAGGAATATGCAAAATAAAATATAATAAATTTGTAAAATAATAGAAGAAGAAGGAAATATTAGACATTGAGCGATACAGGAACAAGAAAAATAAATGAGTCAGAGCAAAAATGATATAAGAGAGAGAAGGAAACAGGACATAATATAAGTACCTAGATGATAAAGTTAAGTTGAAAATTAAATAGAATGATGATTTAGGAAACAATGAAGAAATAAATAATACGGTAAAGATATCTTAGAAGAAGGAAATGGTCTAACAAGATAAAGACTAAAGAGGTCAGAAAAAAGACAAGAAATAAAATGAAATTAGTAAAAATATAAATCCTTGCAGATTTGATGAATTATTTATAATAAATTAGAAACAAATAAGAATAATTATAGAAATTAAGGTTATAGTATATGGAAGTTATCTGACATCTAGGAAAAAAGGCAGGACAAGCGCTAATACTAAACTTCAAACAAATAAAGGACACCTAAGTAATTTTTCTCTCAGACCAAAATATCTATCACAGTTTATTAAATAAGTAATTACAATAAAAATCATTTGATAACAGTTAGTTCAATCCTCATTTCGGACAAACTTTGCTTTGTAATGTTCCCCCTTGCTTGATGCACAGATCTAGCATATGAATCTCAGAAATAAATCACTCAAATTTAAGGGATAGGGAGGGATAAAGACGTAAGGGTAAAGTAACAGACCAGTAAGAACTTTGGTGGAATTTTTAAGTGAAAGGGACTGGAAGCAACAATGGGCAATTTTGACTTTTTTTAATTATAACTTTCCATAATCATAAACCTCCATCAAATAGAATTTAAAATACCCAAATTATGTATAATTAATTTTATCAGAAATCTTGAAATAGATCCTAAAGCCTTTGTACTAAAGCCAATCACTGTACAGATCAAAACCATTGTTTTTTTTATGTAACTAAAATCAAGTAATCTTTGAATGGGACATAATATCTAATAATAGGAACTCTTCTTCATGATACCCTACCTTACTTTGGTACAAAATTAAATCAGAGACGTGCCGAAACAGGGCTGTAGTTCTATTATCTACAAACACAATTTGCAATTCTTCAGAAGTTAATTTGGGTCAACTTCGATACCGAACAATTTCTAAAAATAACGGACATAATTTGAGCAACATTTTCAAATAAAAAATTTCTCATCGGTTTTAATCGAATTTCGGTCAAATGTTCGTTGCACGCTAGCGAAGAACTAGCGCGAGTCATACTGGGACTTGTAACGGGTCACGGTTCGGCACTTCCATGCTGGATTTGAGTGCCAGGACAAAGTTACCGACGGTCGATCATGCGGCGATAGGTTAGGGTTTTCTGGAAAACAAAACGACAGAGCGACACACGAAATGTGTTAGGAGAAAAGGTAATCAATCACAAGTAATAAAATAATCTGAGGCGGAACCATTTGCAAAGTAACGAAAATAAAATAATAATTTAAATAAAATAAACAATAGAACGAAATAACAATCTTTCAAGTGGGGTCTGTAATCTACAGGATACATCGAAAGCTTCTAATAGCTGTTCATTCGTCTAATTATACATGAAATGACATTAATCAACAAATAATCCGTTTTTCGTACTAAATCTTGGTTTGTCTAAAGCGGAGATCCACATCACTGAGTTGTCAGAAAGTCTCATTATGATACGTCACAAAATATTATGACGTCAATGCTCAGTTGTCAGAGCCTATCCTAAAAACCAAACCACCGTTCTAGTTTGTCTTATTGTCAAGCCTCACTTTCACTCAGTCTTATTTCAATTCGTCAGTTTTACGCCATATCTGATGACAGCTGACAGATCAAATTTTCATCTTAAATTTCAATTTCGACCCCTCTCTCTTTTTCATCCTACGCTTATATACGCTAAAACAAAATGCTTACTAATCTAGTTTCTTCATTCTCATCGTAAGTCTAGGCTTCTCCTATTAATTAATTTCAGTCATTTTCATTCGAGAGGAGAGTTGTTGAATTTAAGACAAACTAAATCCATCTCCTCTCTTGTTATATCGGAATATGCGTCTCTGAATTTTAATTTAGTAATCTTCCAAGCGTTTTTTTTTATTTTGTGCTAAAAAGAATAATGAGTTTCTGTTTGATGCACTTATCCTGTGGAAAAATTCACTTAAATTTTTCACATTTACAGTGTTAGAGAGAGTCAAAAGGTAACAAGTACATAATTATTATTAATTATCTATTGTACAAATTATTTGGAGACATTAGTTGGACAGTACAATATTGAGTCCAAATTCAAGTTTTTTAAAAAATTCAAACTCTTTTTGATTCTAACAATATTATAGTTAGTCACTCTAATTAATCAGAACACATCGTTTCAAGTTTCCTTCTAAAATATAATTCCTTTGATTCAACCCTTCAAAGAGCTGTGTATTTATTTCTTCCTGTTCTTAGATCCTATCTTAATATTGTGAGTCCACGTTGTTTCTCCCTATGTTCTACAAAAAATATTTTCTTTAAAATATATCGAACAAACACTTTAATTTTTTGCTATTGTCTAAGTTATTATTGAAGAACTTCGGTATATCTTTGTTTAATTCTTATTGTCATAGTAGAATATTTGAAACTATACATTCAGATAAAGCAAGAAAAATGAGTAAGCTTTCCTATGCTACTCTATTCTCACAAATGTCACAATTTCAATGAATTTATGAAAATTATTCCTGCTTTATGCATGGTACCTATTTCCAAGTGATACAAATTTAAATATTCTTGTTCCCATACGCTTCTGTTGCATTTATATTAGAACAGTTCAATGTTTCACTATTCTTAAAATAAAAAAATAAGAACTCAAGAAATGTGTAAAAAAGGCTTTCATACTTTCTGGCAGCGAGATGGAGCGGCCTTGAGATCGACCTCCAAACATGGAGAAACTTCGCACTCCGCCAAAGAGTTTGCGTCGTCTGACAGCTTCGTTGGGAGGTAACGGTGAGGCATTGCCGAACCCTAGGTGAGGGGAATCAGAAGCAGACACGGGTGGTACAGTCCGTTAAGTTCGTGATTATAGTCTCGATTAGCGAAGATATTATTTATTTTGTTTCAAAAACAAACTCTGTATTTCTGTCTTTACTGTACTAAATTTGATTCTCTGATATTCGGACATCTCATGACACCGCTTTTGGCTTAGTGAAAATCATCAGATTGGTATTTTAAAATTTTAAATGATTTGTGATCATCTCAGTTGCACTATCACACAATAATTTTTATGAGTTCTTTGTTCACTACGAAATATTTCCAGTGGTTACATGAAAAATACATAGGTAGATGATGTGGCATGTTTAAAAAAATAGCATTTTACATGTGAGCTTATATGTAGAATATGTTGATATCAAAATGTTATACTCAACTTTTGACTATTTATAGTAGTTAACTGATATGTTCAACTGAGATAATCACAGGTTCCTGAGTTCTAAACAACTCTCAGCTAACGAGAGACACTGGGCCTAAACAGTTGTCCAGGGATCGGAATCCAGAGATCAAAATTCACTACTGTAAAAACATTGTTTACAACAGAATAGTTTGTTTTTGATAGTTAAGTTTTCAATAGACTGTTATAGTATTGGTGAGCATCATTAGATTTGTTAAATGAACCTGTTAAAGGAAATAGCATGTAAAAAACAAACAGATAACAGCGAAATGCTGTCAACGTCAGGAGAGAAGAGAAAAGGATTATTCCACTATTCCTAAAAAGTGACGCTGGATAAAAAGTGAAAGATGCGTGATTGAAATTTGCTTTCTAAATCGATATCAACAAAATTTCAAAACGCATCTTTCAGTGGAACTATTATTATAAAAATACGCACTAAGAAACTGGAATTACATTATGAAGCTTATAGCAACTATAAAATTATAAGTACAATACATGTGGCAGGATAAGTTTAAAAATGGAGTGAGATATAAAATTAAAGGTAAATTTCTAATAAAAAAATAAATAATCCATAGCTAAATACCTATATATTCTAATAACACATATTTAATAGGTAAATACCGAAGATGGAAGTTTGACGAGATTAAAAAAATGGAAACAATGTCTTTCGTTTAAAATTGAATTTAAAAAATAGAAGAAAAAAAAAAATATACATAATAATAAACGTGTTTTTTTTTCAGGCAATTATAATTCACAATTTTCCCAGGATGCTTTTAAAATTAAAGCACCGTGGAAAATATAGTAAATCTTTTAGTTCGTATGCCTTCCTAGTGTCCATTTCTTGAAAAATTTCAACTCATATACAAAGAGCTACAATATTCAGAGCTCGAGCAATTTTATGTTATTCATCCATACAGAAGGTACGTGCTTTTTTGTTCAAAAAGGTATATAGTTTTAACTTGAAATAAAAAATTAACATTTGGAATTATTTGTAATTGGTTTGAAAAATATGTTTACATTTGACAAACCTGCTTGCCCATAAATTCTTGTCCAAGTTGCAATGAAAAGAGAATTCATGCAAAAAAAATACAAGTAAAAAAGTTTACGCACAATGCAAATTCCCATTTTAAAATCAATATATTCATGCTATAATTGGATTTTTATAGATAATTTTCAATATAAATATTGAAATATATCTACGAACACTGAAATAGTTCATGATAAATTTATTAGAGTCACTGAATCCAAGGAATGTATCGATTTTTTTGCGTCTCTGTACAATAAAATTGTATTTATTGCAAAATACACATAATGCTACCAAAAAGATGAATCAGATAATATTGATTATTCATATTAATTTATACTAAGTAATTTGAATGAAAACATGAATTTATTCCTTTAAAGTTCAATGCAAGTTCAAACAACATTCACCAGTAATTTACATGAAACTATCTACAATGACTAATACAAAATATGTAAAATACTTTAAAACAGTAAAATACCAGTAATCTAAAAACTAATAGCAAACAGGCAAACTACAAAATAGTGAAGGCAACTAGTGCTTGTTTATATGCGTTGTAAACAATCAGTTCCACAATGCAACTAATAAGTTAAAATTTCGGTGAACAGTAAAAAGATTTATGATGTCAAATTTTATCGCTTTAAAAAAGAGTAAGTGTAAAAGTTTGTTGAAATGAACATCTGATTTCAAGTATTGTGTATGAATTCTTCCTATGCTGTTCTCGTTATAGCAACATGAGGAACAAAGATAAAAATAGAAGAAAGTTGTTTAACAACTACCTAGTGAACAGCTCGATGTTTAATGAAATTGATGCGAAGTATACGTATATCAATAGTTGTGAATATCAGGTAAATATAGAGCAACAATAAAAAATAATCAAAAACCAAACTAAATATATAATAAATAAAACGCAGAAAATATTAAAAGTTTATCGTAAAATACAAAAAAGAAAATTGCTTTCAAAGTACAATAAACGATTAATCAAGAAGTGTCTAAAAAAGACAGATGGAGAAGAAGATAACCGAAAGAAAAAAAATCTATAAAGTAAAAAAACAAAAGATCATGACAGAAAAAAAAACATAAAAATGGTAAGAAAATAATTCAAATGAAGAAAATAAAAATGGAAATGCGTTAGAACGTGAATACCACAATGAAGACGTCAAATGGTGACGTCACAAGCTAGTGCTATATCCAGACCTGAACTGGTGACAATCGGTGGATTGGCCACGGATAGTGTGGACGGACCTTTCGGCGCTCCTGGCGGACCGATTTGCTGATTTCTCCTCACGGCCAAAGGCGGGCCATGGACGCGGCCCGTGAGGTAGATATTTCGTTGGCCGTTTTCAGCACCTGGTAAACGGTGTCGACTTCGGGGGGCGGGGTTTCGGCCTTCTTGCCCCCAAACGTGGCCAGAACTGAAGCAAGCAACACCGGGGATATGTTTAGGGCGAGATGGCAGAGGACACCTCACGACAAGGGTGTGTTACAAAATGGACAACTGGACAGGTCCAACACAACACAAGGTAGATGTGAACTGTAAATCTTACGAAGTGTACTGAATAGATGTGTGTGTGTGTACTTTTTATTAGTTTTTGTTGTTGAATTTAAAGGATTTCTATAATATTAGGGATTGCTTTTTAATGAAATATAGTTGATATCATTGGTATTATTTTTATGTCGAACTTCATTATAGGGTGTTCGTAGAACGATTGGACTTATTCAAAGGGTAGATTCAGAACGTCATGTGCTATCAGACAAGCTAAAATTGCAGTGGGACATTTTGCTTGTTCAAAAATTATTACCAAATCTTTGTTTTTCTCACAGGTCAAGAAGTGTTGTGTATTTGTGCTCTTCTTTGAAGAAATTATGGCCAGGAGTTAATGTGGGAGTACATGTATTTCAAGTTAAGAATGTTTCCTGTCAGATACAATTATGTACATCTACAAATATTTTAAAAACCGTAGAGATATTAAATTATGTTAGAGATATTTGATTGAATATCTCTTTGTTTTTTAATACTTTTAGATATAACTATAACTAACTGTTTTTGAAAGGATATTTTATATATTTTTATCTTGACATACGTCAAGTACTCACAAATTATATAGAGGCAATAATTTCTTCAAAATGTACAGCAATCCAAGCAAACTCCTGACTTGTGGGAAAAACGTAACTTTTGAATAAAGCAAAATGGCCCTCTGCAAGTTGGGCTTGTATGATAGCACTAAGCACATGATATCCTAAATGTAACTTTTGAATATGTCCAATCGTTCCGGGACACCCTGTAGACATTAAATCTAGCGTTCATAGTAAATTAATCCAAAAGGAATTCATATTATCACCCCGAGTTTCCCTCGTCCTTCACTTTCCCCTTTAATTATACTGATCGTACAGACATGCTGATTCACCCTGATTTCGAATAGAATAAGCTGCGAGGAAATATTCAATTTTCCAATGGGATAATGTAATATCGCATCAAATTATTATTCCTTAATAGTTTCCGTTCTTCGTTGCTTTGCATAGTAATCTTCTGCGGAAAATGAAAATTCAGTAGAAAAGCTATCAAGAGGGTTCCACGGAATTCACGTAGAAGCTGAGATTGAATAAATTGATTTGACTCCCTCAAACAATATTCCCAGCCTGTTTAGCTGGAAACAATAAGATAGCAACCCAAAATTAAAATCTGAACATTATCGAGGGTTTACGGTTTAATATACATTCAGATCAAAATAAATAAATACACAAAACAACTTCTATGTTCATTCATTTCTGCGAAAGTAATGAAACAGAATATCACGACACGTGTATTGCACATCGTCTATACAGAATTACCGGGCGTTCATACGAATTTATTGAAATTAATTCGTATGAAGTCACAAAGGTACCTATTGTAGGATCTAATTATAGGGACATCAGTGATTTTTGGACTGTGTAAAAGTTAATTTTTCTTTTAATAAACTTTTTCTAAGAAACAAAATATTTTTTATGTCATAAATTTGTGTTTTATTATAGCTGTAAAAAATATGCATGTTTATTTTAAGCATGATTCTTAATCCCAAACTAAGATGACCCTTTAAAAACCATAGTAAAGCATGGGTGAAAGTTTGCTGGTATGCTCCCCAAATACTGAAATCTAAAGCACACACATCAAACAAGAACACAACTTCACACGGTGTTCAAAAATCAAAAAAAAAAAAAAAAAACAACAACAAATAAACAGGTTTATACAAATAGGATTGATTGCATTGCAAATTTTAAAGGACATTTTCAAAGTAACAAAATAATTCAAATTTACAAAATCAAAGTAAACAAAAATTTATTGAAGGCTGGACCAACTCAAGACAGCACTAATTTTGCAAATCGATCGCTAGGACAGGACACATTGCATACACTGCTAGGATATGGGTTATACAATGAACTATACGAAGTTTAATCCTTAAAAGGTGGTACAAGGGATGCTTTCCTGTATATCATTGTTTGACCTAAGCTTGTTTTATTTTCACGGCTATCTGAAGAGATGAAATATCAACTGAGTGTAATTTCTACAAGGAGTTCAGGAGTTTGAGAAAAAATCAGTCTTTTTAATACATGGCTCTTTAACATCAAGGTCACTCCAGACGATGTTGAATGTACCCTTTATTGGAAGGAAACTTAAAAACCTCACATAAACTTCACCCAAAGTTTAGGACGGGGCTAGTCAATATCACGAAGGTTCAAACCTATTGGTCACCCTTCAAGTCTTCACCTCGCTGGAAGAAGCATCTTCAGCGATATAACGAAAACGAGAGCATTTAAAGTGACATGAAAAGTATATTTTATTTTATCAAGGCGAGTTTGAGAAGCATGTTTTCGCTGCTGAGGCAAGTTGTTTCTGCCACAGGAGTTGTACCACCTTCCATGAGATAAACTGTGAGACCTAGCTTTGTACCCGTTCACCTGTACTTACTGGTACTTGCTGATAAGTGCTGGCTCATATCAGAGCTTGCTCCTAATAAAACGAGAGCGTTTGAAGAAAGGAGTAGCCATTAGAAAAAAAAAACATGGTTAATCTGCTAGTCTAGTAATGCAGATAGCTTGGAGGTTCATTAGTTCGGATACCAATCAATGCATGAATTTTTCCTCGTTTATTATAGAATTTGACACATAATTATGGAACTTTTTAGTTTTCATTTGCTCGATAATTATCCCTAAGTATCTGTAGATGTACTAAAAGTAATAAATTTAATTTGTGCAAAATCTTCGGATGTTTTTCCAAAGTAAAAAATAAAACTATACTCAGTGACAAAATGATGGTTTCAGAGTCACAATTTTCCTCTGGAACTACATAATATCTTTGTGTAAATGAAAAAATTCAATAACTTAATTGAGGTATCATGAGGTTTTAGTGAGTAAAGGAAAATTGTAACATTTTTCTTCTCATTCCAAACTAATAAAATTGAAATTTTACATAAATTCATGCGTACCACTCATGATGTTAATATTTTGTAAAGTTAAAGTACCTTCGACCATTATAATATGCGTCTGTAGCTGTAGTTCAACAACAGTTATTAACCTGTGAGTACACGCGCTAAAATCCGAACGTCAATGCACGCGCGATGAAAAAAAATTCTCACACTGGTTTTGCTTTGTATTTCGTTCTGCTTGAAGAGTTATATAATATTTTTAAGATACATTAAGTTGACTTATGTATTTAAAAGATATTTAAAGTAATTTTAGCAATTTTTTTTCCAAATGGTTGCAGTTCGAACCCCTGATTTGAATTTTTTTTTATTTTCCAAAATTGTTCATCGTAAGCCATAGTGACTTAAGTTTGTAGGCAATTCGCAGTATATCTTATAATCAAGAATATTATGTAATTATATTGTTTAGGTACTTCTAAAAGCTAAAAACAGAAACGATAAAAGAATAAATGTACTTAGATTATACCAGGAGGTAAGTAGGTAGGTAGGTACCCATTATAGTAGGTGGAGAAAGATTACAAAGAATACTAATTATTTCAGTATCTAGCAAAAAAGTGTAGGAAGGTACCTAACTACTAATATTATTACAAAGAAATTTTACTAATGTTAGTTAAAAGTTTATATTTTGTTAGTTAAAAATCGTTATAATTAATTATTATAACATAGTGAACAATCACGAATTTGGTAGATAAACACACTAAATTTCTTTAAAAAAAATATATTTATTTATATAAAACAATTGTTATTATTATATTAATTAATTATTAAAACTAATTATTATAAATAATTAATTAAATTAAACTAAATAGTTAGTAACAGAAAAAAAACTCGAACAAAAAAAAGTTACGTCTGTACACGCGCGATGAAAAAAATCTCACGTTTCAGACCGATCTGAACTTTTCGCCACGTCACGGGCAACAGAAATTGAAAATAGCTCAAGGGACTGTGGATACATCTAGATAAACATATTATCAACAGCTACTCCAGGTCCCTACAGGTTAGGACCAATATCGATCAAGTTCTAGCGTTTTTGCCGAGCGTGTGAGAATTTTTCCTATGTGCGTGTACTCACGGTTAAACAATTACTTTGTGTGCTATATAGGTATACAATTTCTACTCACATAAACACAAACACGAATTAAATCGAGCCAATAGGACGGACGGAGAAAACACATTTTGTGAGAACACAAATATTGCTTATAACTTACAAGTGTCAATTTATAAATAAATAAATATATAATTATTCTCTATCTGTAATAAACGGTGTGAAATCTTACGTAGAGATTCTTACAATATTTTCAATTCTAACATAGAGACATTTATAAAGATCTAAACATAACGTAAATAAAATAAATATATGGACAAAAAGAGAAGAGATGAAAAAGTAAAGAAGCAGATAGTTAAAATAGAAATCCTAACGCCACTAAAATTTGCTAGAAGCTTCATAATATTAAATTTAGGAAGACAAGAAAATGCAGGGGCCTTTGTCAGAGAAATCAGAAAAAATTATTATTCACCCTCGTTGTGAATTCAAGATATCTTTAAGCATAGGTACCGTTAACCTTCAATAAATACTGTACTCATGTACTGTACTGTTTTACAAGACACTGTTACTGTGCCTTGATTTGGTTCTCTGAGTTAAAGAGAACACTTTTCCGCATTAGTGCAAAGACACCAAAACTAAACTTTGTCAACTTTTTAATGCTCTCATGAAGTACCAGTTAAATAAAAATACTAAATCACCAGCTAATCTCAGTGTTTGGATTTTTAAATGAAAGAAATTCATACAGTATTATTTCTCGGACAAAGTTTCCTCAAAGAGAAATAGGGAGGAAAATGAACAAGTAAAATTTGAGAAAGAAATTCAAGCACATAATAATATTGAAAGTATAAGCTGAGACAACCAGAATATTTAATTCGTGTAGATTTGACAACGTCGCCCTTTCCGGACCATATTTGTAACAAAGTGCGTTTTTCTGTTGTCTCAACCAATACTTCACGGACCATCATAGGAAGTAATGAAAAGGCTGTTCCGTCATTTTCCTTTCAACTTTTGACGACAGCTTTTCAAATTGACGTCACGTCGAAAAGTTTAAGGAAATTATCTTGCGAAATTAATTTTTAATTAAAAACTGTCAAGCCATTATCAAAACGAAGCGTCATCTCGCAGTTCCAAAGACGCGAAGGCGAATTCCTGGTAATTGAATGTCGGAGATGTGAGCATTGTCAGACATTTCAGTCGCTCTAAAATAACTCTGAAAATGTTGGGAATACTTTTGCAATTTACTTCCGAATCTTTGAAAGTTGGTATTTATTAACTTTTGAAAGGAGAAGAAGAAGAAAAAAAAAAAAAAAAAAAAAAAAAAAAAATGTGTTCAGTTTGAAATTGAACGCATTTTGAAATTGATTCAGTTTGAATCTTCTTAGATCTACTTGTAATGTCTGTCAGGTTTCACGGTCACAACTAATGACAAGGAAGAAACAAAAAAAAAAAAAGAAGTAATTTTCACACCTCTCAAAAAATATGATCATAAGGTGCCATTGGTAGCTCTTTATTATAAGGTGCCATTGGCGGGAATTTTTAATAAAGTCAATATTTATGTCATTATTTATGATATTTTAGTGAGAAGGATGTTATTGCCAATCAGCGTCAGACTAGAGAGCCAAAAATATGATAGAACCAAAACTAAATTTAAATAACTAAGTTAAAATTCATTCTTAACCAATAAGATTTCAGGCCTTTGTGGTCCTAATAAATATTGTCACATAAAAAAAAAAAGTTATCACCATCCATTTTCTTGTAATGGGCTTAGCTTATCCACCACTTGTAGGTCTAGAAGTTCTAGAACTAGCTAGAGATAGATAAGTACCAATGTTTACCATAGCTCTACATAAACATTATTATCTTTGCTATTTTTCTCTCTGAAAAAATTGTTTCCAAAGTTTTTTCAACATTCAGAGAGAAAAAGTTTCTCCGTTCCGCAAATTTCTTGAACACTTGCCAGCTTTTAATGCTTCCTTGGGTAATTGGATACAAGCTTGAAATTTTCCAGGGATAACATTTTCTCTCTCAGCGTTGACATTAAAATTCCAAGAGGATTCGAAAGCTATATTCCAGATAATTATCAGTATATCGTTTCCATTGAGATATCCTCCCGGACTGCTGGTCTGTTTATAATAGTTCTCCACAAGGCTGTTTTTATACTCCCTGATTGAAGTCCCCGAGCCAAACTGCTGGTCTAATCCTTGCTTATACCCTAATTAATTGCTCACCTTCTTCCTCTTTGCAAACAGTCCCAGCCGTGCTGATGAAATTTAAAAACCCTGGAATTCCTTGAGCCTTACTTCGGAGATCGAAGAAAGAATTCTACAGTCATGCAATTCTAGTAGAGGAAAGTTCCCATCCGACAATTACACCCCGGGCGGGATTCGATTCCGGGACCTTCAGAATAAGAGGCAGAAGTTTACACTAATTCACCCATGGTGGTTGACGTCTACTCTGCTTCCTCTTTAGAGTCCTGACTAGTCCGTACTTTCCAATCAATTTCCTTTGCATGTCTTAGATACTACGTTCAATTTCTTTATAACTGTCAGTTGTATTTATGTCAAGACATTTTCAGTTCAAGAAATTCTTGTTCCATTCGTCTAGGGACTGAACGATAGCTATGTTTTATGCATGGCTTATTGATTTTGTCTTTGCCGAATCGTGCTTTCGAATGTCTAATAGTGAAGGTATGCAATTTATGTTTATATATGTAACTTTCTACTCTGAAATATAGAAAATATGTATATCATCGTGGAATATACATAAATCTGTAGATATAGATATTCATTAGGCAAATATTTTTTGATATAATATTTATTCGGAAACTTTTCTTTTAAACTTTCTAATTGAGATAGAAAAATAGAAGGGGGTGGAAAAAACATATCAAGTTAGAAGACAGCATGTTGGAAGTAGAGATATTTAATATTTCATTATTGTTTTTCAAGTAAATGAAGTATGCTTCAACATACTTCAACATGCAACCGTCTCGGTAAGTGAAAAAATGAAAACAATTTTTATGAATGTAAAAATTTGGACCAACCAAAGTTATTCGATACAATAACCTTAATCAAAGTACACTTGGATATAAACAATATATTCTACACTGTACTCGATGACAAAGAAACGCATCTAATCCAGTGTGTGAGGTGTGAGAGACTCACACGAGACGTTGTAGAATAATCACAGACACAAATGTATCACAGACAGAAAACTAAACTTACGATAGACGTACCTATTAAATTAGATACATGAAACTTAAAAAAAAAAATCACTCTTAGACAGTTAGAAGTACATCACAGGTAACGAAACAGACATTATTAAAGCTTTAAAGTCTATAGAATCTCTAGAATATTACTTGTAAGTCCAAGAATCACAAGTGGACAATGGATTAGAGGTACTTTACACGTAATAATATAATAATAATAATGATTATGAGCTCAAACACTTTAATTAGAAGTTAAATAGGCACTCACAGGTGAATACTTATTTAAAGACATTTCACATTTATATAAACACACATGTATCATTAGAAGGCTAAATTATTGAATTAGATGTTAGAGAAACACAACAAATATCATAGAATTAAAAGCTCATCACAATATAATCACACGTAGGTACATTAGATCAATAGACTTAAATAAGATCAAGAAAAAATGGATTAACCACACTAAGGAATTAGACTCAAAGACATAGTACAGTTAGGGCCAAAATATGCAACAGGATTAAATTTAAGATAATCCAGATACGCCCTCAAGTCGTAGTTTCAACCAAGCTCAGCGCACTTTACCCCGAGTTGAGGGAGAGCCTGACTTATCTTAACTTAATCCTGTTTTATAACTCGGCACTTAATCATTAGATCCTGAAAATCCTAAATTAGTGTTTGAAAAAGCAGGGGTGGATCACACAGGGGTACCTCCAGGTCCTTCATTCGAGGTCACTATCAGGCGCGGACTATTCTGTCTAGAGTAAGTCCTGATCTCATGCGAGGAAAGTTTACTGGAGCGGCTGCGGGCTCCCGGGCTTACAGAGCCGGGCCTGGTCATGGCTAACACTGACTGGGCTACGGGGAAGGGAAGCGGGGGTCAGTAGAGGTTTAGAAGGGATAAGGGGTTAAAAAAAAAAATGGATAAAGGGCTTTACAATTATCAGGAAATTGAATAAATAATACAACTATGTTTAGGTATTCTACTAACTGAGGGGAAAATTAAGGAACAAAATAAAATTAACAAATTTTGAAAGAAAAGTAGGTATTGGTCGAGACACCTTTAGATTGTAAACTATTGGTCGAGACAAGAGAAACGCACTTTGTTTACAAATATTGGCCGGAGGCGGAGAAACGTTGCCAAATGGACTCGCATTAAAAACTTCTGCGCTTTTATAAACATAGAGATAAAGCAAACTATGCAAGAGCGGTGTCTCCACTTATACCTTACGGAATATATTAGGGTTTAGGGGTTTCAAGTAAAAAAAAAACTCAGCATTCAAATAAAGTAAACATGATAATATGTTTGTAGATGGTATGATAGGAGGACATTGGATTACGCCTATGAGGAGATCAGTATTTAAAAAAAATCGCTACTTTTTTTTAATTCTGGTGACTCAAATTTTATTGCATTGCTAAGTAGATTTAATTTTAGTGGAAGAAAAATGAACTTCTATAATGAGCTAAGTCTTAATAAACAGTATAAAGTTGAAAGGCAAATAACGAATCATGGAATTTGTTGTTTCAAAATTAGAAATATATCTCGAAAACTATTTTAACATATTACGTAACTATATGCTATGCAAATTGCGATGGTAACATTATCACTTTTGTGAGAAAAAAAATCTCATAAAAGTAAAGGTTAGGAGTATCTCAAAATGAAATCTATGAAAACCTTCAGCAGACACTTCTAAAGAGGAAACGACTTTTCAAGACTATAGTTTTTATCGTGGCACGCAATGATGTTAAATTTACAAAAAAATCACCCAATGTTAAGTAGTTTTGACCATTTCACTCCAACAGAAGACCACAATAGTAGTAAAGTTTTAAATAAAATACAGCAAGAATCCCACTGAAAAAAGAACAACTTGAGGAGTGGAGGAAAAAGAGCGTTTTTAAGTCAATTAGGCAACTATACAATACTTGTATACAGGGTGGACCAAAAAAACGTTTACACCCGTTAATGGTACATTACTGACGACATTTCCAGCCCGGATCTGCAATCCGTTTTTTCGGATTCGCCTTCGTAACTGCACAAATTGATTTTTTGCATCTTTCCGAAAAAGTCTGACTTTGGCTTATTCTTCAGGTCAGAACTTTTTTCCTGTTTAACATGAGTTAATTCTGAACAATTCTACAGAAAGCCAACAAAATTTTGATGTTTCTAGTTACACTACTTTGTTTTTTACGATTTGGTTTGTCATATTTTTTTACACCTGAACAGAAAAAAAACACACGAAAAAACTTTTTTACTAAATAAAACACTCGACATTTGTCCGAACAAATTTTGGCACAGACACGGGCAAGTTTGATAAAAGTTGGCGGCCGCCCCGAGGATGCTAAAAAATAATTTTACCATTTTTTATCACGTGATTTTCTGGGAAAAATTATTAGATGTTTGCCAAAAACTCTTCAAAAATCCCAAGAGTTTTCTAGCTATAGACTGTGTAAGGGCGTCTTGCATTGTTTACAAAAATTGTTTACATTGCTTTTTTTGAATACCGCGGTCTCATATGCCTTCATCAGCCAGTTTAGGAAAATTCAAATGATAACTTTCGTGCATTGCAGATTGCCAGTGGTGTTAGCTAGTTGGGGTAGTGCTAAGAGTATCAGTTGCATGACCGTGGTTCAATTCTCGGCGGTCAATATTATTTTAATTATCAAAAAAACCTGATGGAATATTTTATTCATACCTGTATCTGACCTGTTGTAACACCAACAACTTATGGTTTTTTTGGTGGTAATACCATCTGTAAATTGAGTTATATCAGATAGTATTGGTATCACAATACACATAATTATTATTCATGGAAGCCCCTGAGAGACTGCCTTGATAATGTAAGGATGGTTTTTCTTAATATGCTTCCCTACGAGAGAAAAAAAACTAGCCAATTTTCCAAACGAAAATAGAGTTTATGAAATAAATTCAGGTAAATATGTAGGTAGGTTCTTCTATCATAAACAATACTAATTAAATAACAAATATTTACCGATTGCCAACTCTTAATTATTGGAAGTCTTGAAAATAACAAGATAATATTTTGTAAATTTAATAAACTTTTGCGGTCTTTATTATGTTTTATACTATTTTGGTATAAACAAAAAGGTATAAAAAAAAAAAAACATTTTGTGTTAGTATGTTCAATGAGAAACGATTAGAAGCCCACGATTAGCTCAGTGGTAAGCTAGTCACTTGCCATGCGGAAGATCCCACCCCGGTCCGAACGCCAGAGCCAGCAAAAAATTCATGACTACAAAATAAAAAAGACTGTTGCCATTTTTTATTTATCCATAGTACACACTATGGATTCTCCTCACACAAATTTTTGAAACCAATGATTACTTTAGTACCTTACTTCTAACTCAGAACTTTGCCTCTACCTTCTTGCCTCTCTCTCTCTCTCTCTTTCGCTCTCTGCCTCTCTCTCTCTCTTCTCTCTCCCTCCCTTCTCAATTCCCTCAGGGGAACTGTTGGAAGTGGCGTCCACCTTCCACCTTCCTGGATGCAAAGGTTGAACCTCTTCATCATGTTCCGTCGAATGTTGCGGAAGATTCCAGGTTTTTCTGTCAGGTCATCGAATGCGAACAGGATTCTTGCTACCAGATTCTGCTACTCTTGCGTCTCCACTGGTATTTCGTAAACTATGTTTTTCACGTGATCCCAAATGTTCCTGTTGACAGCTCCATATGCTAAATGCGTATCTGCCGCCATTTCAGCATCCGAATTAAAATAATGTAACTTGTACTAAAAAAACTCAAGGAGTTTAAAGAAAATATTTCATAGAATGCAGAAAAATATGCTTGAAAACTATCATCGAGAAACAAACAATTATTCATATGACTGGCCTTTCATTAATTCCAAGGAAAATAATTATCAGACAAAAATAGCTAATTACTCTTTGAGTGCAAGACGACCCTACACGGTCAACACTTTTCAGATTTTGAACATCATTTTTTGAGACTTACCTGGTTTGTTTCCCCATAAGATCACATGATAAAAAATCGTAAAATTATTTTTTAGCATCCTTGGGTTGGCCGCCAACTTTTATCAAACTTGCCCATGTCTGTGCCAAAATTTGCTCGGGCAAATCTTGAGTGTTTCAAAGTGTAAAAAATTTACATGAGAATTTTTCTTCTATTCAGGTGTCAAAAAAGATGCCAAACCAAACCGTAAAAAACAAAGTAGTGTAACTAAAAACATCGAAATTTTGTTGGCTTTCTGCAGAATTGTTCAGAATTAACTCATCTTAAACAGGAAAAAAGTTCTGACCTGAAGAATAAGCGAAAGTCGGACTTTTTCAGAAAGTTGCAAAAAATCACTTTGTGCAGTTATAAAGGCGAATCCGAAAAAACGGATTGCAGATCCGGCCTGGAAATGTCGTCAGTAACATTAACGGGTGTAAACGTTTTTTTGGTCCAACCTGTAGAAAAGATTAGTACGCTGAAAAAGAAGAAAAAATAAATATAACATAATGATTTGTTGTTCTGTAACCAAAATGACATATTGTCAATTCATGAATATCATTATGACAAAGAGAATCTTTCAACTATGTGACAAAGTGATATTCATATTGTTAACGCTATTGTTATTGTTGCTTTTTCGAACTTTTCATTTTTTTTTATCTAAATGTTTTTTTTTCTTTGTAAGTTGCAACTGAATAAATTTAAAAAAAAACTTTGTATTCAGGAGTTGACTATAAATTAAGATAACAAAGTTTCACTTATCAAGTAGATAAACATTATGATGGATGGATACAATATTGATAAACATGAATTCACAGATATAATCCAAATATGATTGCCAAAAAGAAAAATGACAAAAGGTATATCCATACAAGAGTTGAAAATAAAAATAAAATAATAATAATAAAGGGAGACTATTGAGCCAAAAATGTCTTACCTTCTTCTTCCTGAGGTGCGGGTGTCACCCGAGTCTCTATCTCCGACGTACTCTTCTGTCTCCTCAGCAGTCTGGACTTGGGCTGACACCTGGCGGGGACCTTGTCCTGGCAGTCAACATGCACGTTGGTCTTACACAGGCGGCACTTGAGCCCTTGCCGCGTGTGCCCTGCAGGAGTGAAGAGGATAGGTTATTATTTTTGGGAACTTCGATAGATAACTGAAAACCGGATAAGGAAAAAAAAATAGGAGTCTATCCACAAAAAAAAAAAACTAGATAACACTTATTTAGCAAGAGTACAGTTTCAAGTATTTGCTATAAAGGGTGACTGAACTGAACAGCCCGTATGTAGTTGTGGAAAGAATTCGATGATGTAAAGAAAATAGTTGACTGTTTTTACAATACCGTAGACTGGTGTGACTTGACCCCAAACTTGATTTATAGTTTTGGAAGCTTTTATTTCTTTATGATCCTGCTGTAATTTGTGTGTTAAATATTTTGACTTACACAATTCACAACTATATCATAAAAAAGGCCACCAAAACTGATTACGAAGTCTAGGGTTAAATCACGAATCTCGGCTTAGGTCACCCCAGTATAAAATACCCAGTCCCAGATTAAGGCTGCGCGGGGCCCTTGGCATTTCAAGGTGCGGGGCCCCAAAGGCAAAGGCGACTATTATGAAGATCATTGGTTAAGGTGTCGAAAAAGCCGATCACTGAGCACTCAGAAGACAATTTATAGGTTTGATGGCAGAGATTACCTAAGGCGATAATCACGTCCTTTGTCAATATTAGGAGTTACTATATTATATAAAGAGTCGCAGGCAATAAGTATAAAAGATCTACCTATTTTCATATAAGTGATCGATTCTAAGGGGGAACCCATGGTTTTTCTAATAATATTTCGCTCAACTCGCTGTGATTTTATTTATTATTAAAATCCAGAAAAACCGAGTTAAAAGTCATTCAAAAACACTTATAATTTGTGTAAGCTGCCGAAAGCGCGGGGCCCCCAAACCGCGGGGCCCTTGGCATCTGCCAAATCCAATTGGTAAGAGGACTAGAGGACCACTAGAAGGATGTAGAATAGACAACTCCTAACCAGTAAATCTATTTCAGGATTCAGAACACTTCAGGAGAAGTTAGATGGAAAGCAATGAGGAAAGGTTGAGAGAAAGAAAAAGAGGGGTTTTTTAAAGAGAAAGAAAAAACTATTACACTACTCAGAAACGATTGGAGGGGGAGTAATTTGTTAACAATACATGGAGCGGAGGCCAAAGAGGTACCAACGTCGGTAGTAAATTCTTTATTGTAACGAAGAATAAAATTCTCTTCTCAAATTCTCCGTACATAAAACTTCAGAAAAATTCTTACAAACATAGATTATAATTACAAATTCACCACTCCTGTAGTTATATTATTGGATGGAAAGCATTGGATGGAAAGCATTGGATGGAAAGCATTGGATGGAAAGCATTACCTCGGAGCACTTGCGAGCACATATCACAGGGAGTGATTTTCTTGTAGGTGTATTCCTGGAACTGATGGGCTGTGTCCATGTTGGACAGCTGGATACCATCCTTCCCTGTTTTCCTGGAATCCGAAAGATTCAAAAGACATTTTAGAATATGGAAAAAATCTCCTTCTGAATAATCATTTAAAATGTAGGTCCTTAAATTATAAGATAAAAATTGGATAATTATACCAGTTTGAGGCCGTTATTAAATTAACAATTATATTAATTTTGTTGAAAAAAGACAAGTTAGAATTGTATTTTCAACGATTTCCCACCTTGAGAAAAAAGTAATAATAAATCTTTGTTAAAACACATTTTCTTTTAATATTTAAAAATTCATTTTCATTATTTTATCCCAAAAGTAGGTATAATAAATATTACATTTGAAAATATTTTTATAAAGTATCTCCCAACACAGTTAAAAAACATGATTATAATTAGGAAATATTTCACTACCTAGGTATATTTTATAAATGATGGTTAAACATTTTGATTAGGTACATCTTCACAAAATAGTAAAAATCTTGTCCATGTGCAAAATAAAAGTGATTTGAATATTGCATGAACAAAACAATACAATAATATTGGTGATAATACATATGTGATGAAAATATTGCGAATCTTTATTAACTGAATAATATTATAAAACAGTATTCGATTGAATTAAATCACCAATAAAATATCTCCAAAAGAAGCAGCATTGTGTTAAAATTTAGTGACACCAAACAATGTATAAGCGAATGAAAATTTGCTATTTTATTTTCAAAGAAAAGATGAACATTTAAGGTTAAAATGAGTAACCTTTCGTAAAGTCCAAGTGAAAACAGAAAACCGGAAAAGGTGATAGATCGTGTGTACAAACAAACATCTACTTGTATTTCTTGCTGTAAAGCTTCACTTTAACATCCTACTGCGAGCTACCTGGTGGAAGCTTGCGAAATGGTGCAATTCTTCAATGAAAACTTTCCAAAATTTTCAGCAAAATGATAAAAAAAATAAATACATGAATCCAAAACGTGTTTTTTTTTTAATTTATCAAATTTAAATAATCACAGTGATGATAATTTTAAAAGAAATTGTAATGTTTCTGGTAGAATTTTATACGTTACCTGAGAGCAATTATTGTCGACACGGCATGGTACATTTGGTTTTTTCTGTCGGATTAGGACAGGAATATTATAGATAGAGAGAGAACAAACAAACACAAAGAAAAACACGTAAGTATCAGCATGGCACACAACATGAAGTTAGGGAAATAGAAAATCAAATTAATATACAATGATAAGTTCCAAGAATCTTCCAGTGTTAATGTTTTGATGATAACATTTTAGGGTTAATATTTTAATGTTTCAACTTATTCAAATACTTTTTTATGCTCTCAGTAACATAGTAGGTCATTTGAGATGGTATTTTTATACTTTATTTGCTGAAAACTCACAAATCAGCTACCCATATTAGCCTCACCCAACCTGAGTTGGATCAGGAATGACGAGGAGTTGAACCTTGGTATCTGATGTTTCTGATGTTGTAAGAGTATCTGATTGTAAAATTAACATTAGATTTATTCGTTTCAAATGGGCATTTTGGAAGTTAACATTCATTTTGCTTTTTTCTTTGATCCGCCCAACGAGTCAACTCAATGGATCTACATATGTACAAGTACCTACAAGTTCATTATTGTCTGAATCAATTTAGCAATAGTTAATAATAGTCAAGTTTCTATTTTTTCTATATCTTTTTTTACAACAGGAAGCGTCATAGATGATTTTTTTAATCATAATAAAAATGCCTCTAGCTCTTAAAAATATTTGAAAAAAATAACTATTAATTTATGAGGTAACAACTGCTTAATAATGTTGCTTTGCTTTTATTTTCTTCAAAAGTCCATCTTTCTGTTCAGAGAGTAAATTAAATTCATTTTGTTTCATATCTTTAAAAATAAACTCATGCAAAAGTTCAAGAAGAGTATGGGAAAACACGTTCATACCTTGTACAAAGGAACATGACTGTTAAATACAAATGAATTAGTAGTTATTACAAGAAGAAAATCTTCCAAATAATTGAAATTTCGAAAGGTAAAAAATGCGAAACACACAAAGAATTTTTATAGAAAATCAATGGAAATAAAAAAGATTTAGAAGAAGTAGAAAATGTTGCAAATAGGAAATAAAGGAACATTGCCCAAATAATTCCGAACAAATTGACCGTAGGAACGTAGTTAAAATTACCAACAATTATTTAAAAAAGGAGGAAAAAACACATAGAAAAGAAGTAGAATAGTATGTAATAGAAGAAATAGAAGACAATAGAAATTTAACTTGAACAGATACATGTCCAAATACATAGCATTGTCCAAAGAACCCACAGATGTTCAAAAAGGTAGTTTATATCAGGAGCTAGTTAATATCCAGGTAAGTTACACTCTGTCTCACTCATCAAAAAACCCAGACATTTATTTTCCAAAAATTGAAAAACCTACATAATAATAATTACTCTACATGAAAATTCCATTAGGATTACTTACTTTTCTTGATCTTTCGAGCTCCCATTGCTGGGGCGGGAGTTTTCAAACTTTGAAAGCTTTCAGCCACTTGGATTTCATTACTACCCTTGAGAGGACGAGGACATTTTACGGTCGCGCGAGCTAGAACTTGTGGGTTCGGTTCCGCCGAGTCGAGTTTATTTGAAAACAAGTCTTTCTGTAATCAGACCAAAATAGAAATATGTATAAATATTAACTATTCTGATAATATCTATTCTAAGTTTTTAAGTTGGCAAATATAAATATTACAAAAAGGTGTAACCTTCCTACTTGTAGGCAACTCACTCGTGAAATTTTTTTGGGGTTCAGCCATGAAGAACAAATATCCAGACTTCAGGTCATAAATATATGCTTTGTCGTCTTTTATAACTTAACGTTTACACTTCTTTTACACAATTAGCAATAATTACTACATGGGTCATTAAGTTGTCGAACTAGGTCATAGAGCGCGCCACTAGCGCGCTGTTTGTTTTGAAAACTTTTAGTACTAACGGTCATCAGTCATGTGTTCAGATTTTGTGCCTTGAAAATTATTTTTCTGTAAGTTATTACAAATTAAGTGAAGCTTCTATTGTTTACTTTTAAAATATGGATAAAAACGAGTTTCGCGTCTTGATCAAACATTGTTTTTTGATGGGTAAAAATACTGTGGAAGCTCAAAAGTGGTTAATAAAGTGTTATCCAAATGATTGTCCATCAAAAGGAACAATTTGTTGGTGGTATAGAGAATTTAAAAGTGGTAGAACATCCACCGAAGACAAAGAACGCTCAGGACGTCCTATTGAGGTGGCTACACCAGAAAACACTCAAAAAGTGCTGAAAATCGTCAGAGCTGATCGCAAAGTTAAGTTACAAGAGATAGCTGACACTCTACAGATTTCAAAAGGTACTGTATTTAAAATTTTACATGAAGAATTGGGTATGCAGAAGCTTTTATCCAAGTGGGTGCCGCGTTTACTGACAGTAGACCAAAAACAACAACGTATTGATGATTCTGAGCATTGTTTGGAGCTGTTTAACAGAGACAGAAAGGATTTTTTCCGCCGATATATAACGATGGATGAGACGTGGATACACCACTATACTCCGGAATCGAAAAGAGCGTCAGCCGAATGGACAGGAGAATGCGATACCCGACCAAAGCGTCCAAAGACACAAGAATCAGCTGGGAAGGTTATGGCTTCTATATTTTGGGACACAAATGGACTTTTGCTCATTGACTTTCTCCCGAAAGGTCAGAAGATAAACAGTGACTACTACATTGCCTTATTGGATCGGTTGAATGACGCTATCAAACAGAAAAGGCCCCACATGGCAAGGAAAAAACCACTTTTTCACCAAGACAACGCTCCAATCCACAAATCAATGAAAACGATGGCAAAATTGAAGGATTTGCGATTTGAATTGCTTCCACATCCCCCTTATTCACCAGACCTGGCTCCATCTGACTACCATCTGTTCTCAGACCTGAAAAAAGAGCTCCAGGGAAAAAAATTTCGATCCGACTATGAGGTCATAGTCGCCACTGAAGCCTATTTTGAGGCGAAAGACAAAATCTTCTACAAAATAGGAATCGAAAAATTAGAAAAGCGCTGGAATAATTGTATTACCCTAAATGGAGACTATGTTGATGACTAAGGTAAAATTTTGCCAAAAAAAGGTTCCTTTCACATTTAGTTCGACGACTTATTGACCCATGTGTTATACATAATATAATAGCTCTATCATAATTACAGTAAGAACAATGTGTTGCCTCATGTAAATAAGTAGGTAAGTACCTGATATGTGAGGTTCGTGTAACTATACTCTAGAACCTGTCTACTTATGTATTATGTACTTTCTAGCCTACTACGACTAAAACGTGGTAATGAATGCTTTCACCAATCAATTTTTCAATTGCAATTGCTCTCGATAATGACGTGTACAAAATATTCTTTGACTTCTCATTACATGGCATAAATCATTATAAATTTACAGAGCACAATATTATTTATACGAAAGAAAAGAAATAAAGATTTATTTTGATGAATCATTTATTGAACATTGGAGTAAAATATTTTGTTGATAATATAATAATACCAATATTTTTAATTTGTTAGGAAACATGCAAAATTGGTAAAACTCGTAAATTAAGCGAATTTTTCTGAGTAATTATCACCGAATCGATACTTTTGAAAATATCACTACAACAAAGATCATCCATAATATTATATTCAATAAATAATTATCAAGATAAATTCGCATTTCTTTTATTTTTCATATCAAACAAAAATTCTTGTCCTAATTCAAAATTGCGTGTGTAGCTTCATTTTTTGAAATCAGCAGGCCTTTCCTGTGTTTCTTATTTTTCTAAAATGGTACCTGATGGTTTTTTCACAATGGATTTTTAAAATAAAAGAGTTTATGTTTTGCTTACTAACTTACTACACAAATATCCAGAATATTACCATCTATTTGCCTTTAAAAGAGCAAGAAAAACCTTAAGTAAATGCCAAATTATGAACATCAGTCTAATCATGTTTCTTTAAAGCCCAAGTAGGCGTGTTCTTTGACTTTTCCTTAAGACGAAGATGAAATAATTCATAAGAAGAGTCAAAAGCACATTAACACCCGGGTCAAGGAGCAAGCAAGGGTCAACTTCATGAAGCTAGCTGGCAGGGCAGTAGTCGCCAATTACTCATTAATAACTAGCTGTAACGACCTTAATAACTTGAACGATAAGGCGGCGGACTTGTAACCTGGAGGTTGGTGGTTCAAGTTCCGGTTTCAGAGTGGATTTAGTAAAGCTAGTTTGAGTAATTGTGATATCACGAAAGTCATTACCACAAATATGATAGTAACTAGTTGTTTCTATGTACTTCGCTACTTCGCCACGAGATGAAATGAAATTATAAACCATTCAAGCTGATTTTTTTTTTTCATTTTTACATTAATATCAAAATTGTTATTGTTACTGAAAATCGTCTTCTTTTTCGAAACGAATATTTACACGTAGCTGTTCCATAGGTACTATACAGCAAAAAATGAGAAAAAAAAGATGTCGGCAGTAGAAATAACAAAAAAGTATTGCTATTTAATACGAGCATGAGAAATGGAAATAAATTTCTATGGCTTCAGTAAAACAAACAACAAACTTATGTACATAAAGTATGTATGTAGGTATAAATTTAATGTAGATATAACGTCGATAAAAGTATGTAGAAAATGTAGGTATATCTCTGTAATTTATTATTATGTGTTCATATGTAAGGCTCAACTGCCGAAATAGCTCTTCGAATCTTCCGAATACTCAAAGCCCGAATTTAGGCAATGGAGCAAGTTTAAAATGCTCAGTCCTCGATATGGACTGGTCCGTAATATCTAGGTTAGGCGAACTCAAAAAGCTTATAATATACCTGGCAGCTGTCCTGTACTAAGCACCGACATTTTGATAGTGAATTCTGGTAGATTTTTGAAAATCTTAGGCTTAGGATCTGATACCGTTTTCAGCTACCTGATATAGTTAACGATTCTCAGTATGAGAGAACAAGAATGTTCAAATTCAACCATCCTTGGGACGTTGCGGACGAGCTTTTCAAAACTTTCAACTTATTTTTCGTTCAGAATTTAGCGTTTTTTAGCGGATCTGACGGCCTAGGCATGGCACGGTTTGATCATTATTGTGCTCTCATCTGGTAGATTAATTCCAATTTCAATTTTTTTTGTATCTCCTAAAGAAAGGCCACAACTGCCGCCAACAATTTTTCGCTTTTTGGGAAAATCCAAAAAAAAGGTTCCAGATAGCCGAAAATTGATTATTCCTACAAAAAATAAATTTCAAAAATTGACCCAAACTCGTTATCTATACATATACAATACAGGAAAACCACCAGGGTTTGAACATTTGTCAAAAAGGCTAGCCCGAAATCTTGTATTCTTATCCCTAACACATCGCGACGTGAGCATTTTTTGTTTTATCTTAGATCTTTAAAGGCCAATTGCGGTGTTTCGAACATTGCAAAGTACCAGATCGCAAACTGAGCATTTTAAGCTTCTCAATATCCGAAATTCAGAATTTGAGCATTTGTGTGTGTGTTTTTTTGTTAAGCACGGATAAATCGCCATGTTGAAGGATTGAAAGGGTTCGTTGAGCATTTGAGATAAACTGCCATGTTGGTTCAATCACGATGTGTGCTTTCTTTGTTGTTGTTCAATGCGCGATTTCGACAGTTGAGCCTAAAAAAATATACTAAAAGAATAATTACGATGTTTTTTAAAGGGTTTCATTTCTTTTTATTTTTAGAATAAAGGTAAAAGTTTTTCTATTATAAAATAAACATTCGTTTAACTACATTTATGTACATCCACGTGATCCGAATTAACAACCTACCTTTTCCCTACGAATTGAAATGTTGAAGGCAGCTGCCCTTCTAGCAAGTCGACGATTCATTTGAAAAATCACGAGATTTTCACGACTGCGGGTCATAAACTTAACATAAGTTGAGTGAAATTTTTGTTTCATAAGCTCATTTATTTTTCAAGGGAAAAATGAGGAATCACAAACTCTTTCAAATGACGATTTAAAAGGCATAACAGTACCAATCACATACCAATTATGGACACCTACATATTTATTCGCTAAAAAATTGTAGAACTTTCTTTGAATAAATATTCATTAAAAAAACTGTTAAACCACGTAGGTAATATACCTTTTCTACTCATTAAAAAATTTAATACGATTTTTTTTTTTTAATTTAACATTTTATTAATCTTTATGTATATTATAATTATTATTTCCCAGAAATTTCTAATATTAGAAAAAAAGAATATTTTCTGGTCCGATTTTTTAGTTTTATAGTTGATGTATCTGTTTGTTGTTCTATATTTTGGATTCAATTAATAATTACTGTCGAGGGTCATTGACCTCTCAGGTTTGTCCGGTTTCCGATGTTAGGTCCGGACGGCGCTTCGCACTTTACTAATGTCACGGCAAAGCTTGGAAATTCAAATTAAGAGAGAAGCCGTATAAGGCTGCGAGATTTCCGTCGGCCATGTGTTTCCATAATCGCATTACACCATTCTCAAGCCACAGGCATCACCGCACATAGTTACATACAGATTAAGGATTAACAGGTCAAGCACGCTCGGTTGAGAGGGGGGTTTAATTTTCAATCAGGACATTGCTAGTTTTTAGTTTGGAAAAAATTAACAATTTTTTAATAAATTAATAAAAAAAACACTGCCAATTATGGACACAATGCTTCCTCATGTTTGGTTCACATTGTATACACGTGGAAATTTTGAGATTTTTTACTAAATCACTTGTATCTCCAAAACAACTTAACCGATTTTTCAAATTTTTATATGGTAGAATACTGTTTTTCTTACATTCTAGATGCTACAAAAATTCTGTATCCGCAAGGCGTAGACCTTATTTTTTGACTTTTTTGTTCAAAAATTTCTTAAATATCAGGGATAATTCAAAATTTATTTAAAAATAAAAATAATGCACTATGTAAAACGCTAATACGCATGTACATATAAAATTTCACCAAATTGGATGTACCGTTCACGAGATACAAGCGTTTAAGTAAAAAGTTAGTGGTCAGGCGCATGGTCTCTATCAACAAGAACTGCTAGTGCGAAGTTGATGAATTTTAAATAGCACCATCTACAGAATCTCTCCTATATGTTCACAAAATTTCGTCGAAATTTGTTCAGTAGTTTCTGAGATTTGCGCGTAACAAGGAATGTTTAAATCAACAGACGGAAACAAAACTATTGTTGATCAGGAAGTTATAAGACGTCCACAAATATGAAAAAAGTGGAAATCGGAGCAAAAAATATTTTTTATTACCAAAACGAACAAAATACTTCTGATTTCTAATATTAGAAATTTATCGAAAGTAATAGGTACTTCGTAGATAAAAATGTAAAGTCTTCATAATAGACGCAAAGGAATTTGGGTTCTGGAGAAAAACAACATAACATTACCTTACAAACGACAAAAAATACATGGAAAATATATACATTTTTTAAAATAGATGTACATGTCATAACGTAATGATGAGATATATTATACTGAATTAAAAGGTCAGGAACTTACCAAGTGGGATCGCAATGACATCCAGCCCATTTTGATCTAATTTAGAGAAACTAAATCCGATATCAAGACGAATTAATTACTTAGAAAAATAGCAAAAATGATTTAACTTAAACTGACACGGTATAAAAATAAATTATGTAATTTATAGCTTCATTTCTACCTATTTAAAAAATACTAGAAATTAGATAGAAAAAAAAAAATTTAGGTTTTGAAGATATCAAGAGAAAAACAATAATAATAATAAAAAAAAAAAAAATGTTACAAGCTCTGAGAATTGTTAATATGAAAAAAAAATACAGAATTAGATAAAATAAATTAGCTTAATAATTAAATGATTCCTTAATAAAAATAATAAATCCTAAATAAAAATCAAGGCTTTCGAGACAGGATTCCCCAAGTGGAATTACAGAAAAGGTTGACCTTTTCCATTTTCATTCGCTGAACAGCCCAGTAAATGTAAACAATAAGCAGGTATTTAATTATTCATGTACTCACCCAAGCGTTGTCTATGAAAACAAAAGACACAAAAGCTTTCCAATATCAAAATGCTTAAGAACCGAATACTTTCACAACTTCACTGAAAATGGTATGGAGGATACGACATCAACATCTGAACTCCTCAAGAACTGAACATTGGACAGCAAGTGGTCGACTATGGGAGACGATACAAAGGAGGGAGTGGAGTACAACAGACGCAATCAGTTTGTCCTCAAAAAGAGTGCTCGCAAATATTGACTCATTACTCAGAAGCCTGACTTTGAATGTCAACAAAAATGAAGCATTAGAAGAACATTATCCAAATTAAACGATGCTAAGTGGCGCAAGGAGGGGATATGGTTCTACGAAATGAAAAAGGGCAGCAAGTAAAAATTGAAGGGGTAACAACAGAAACGGAAAGAGTACCAGGTAGAAACGGAAGGGGCAACAAGCGGCCACACCCTGTGAGGACACCATGGAGACAAGTATGTGACACGCAATACACGACGCAAATAGAACCTCAACCTGAGGTACTTCCAGGAGAAGGGGACTTTAATAGTGACTTCTGCATCAAAATTTGATCTAGCGGCTCGTGACAACTTATAACAAAAAAACTTCAGACTAAGGGGGTGAGAGGTGTTTTCTACAGTCCTGAGCCACTGAAATAGGAGTTTGTCTCACGTGCCTGAGTCGTCATGGGGTGAGTGGATTTCTGCGAAAAAAAGTCCGAGTTATACCGGCTATTCTTATTTTTCTTTTTTTGTAATTATAAAAGGTGTGTTTTTAGTTTTGGGAACAATTATTTGTTATACTATAATTAATTTTTCAGCATAAAATAGGTTACATGAGACGAAAATAAGTCTCAGAAAGTTAACTGTAGCTTCCCAGCTAATCAAATCTTTGACCAACCTCAGTAGCTTGATCGATAAGGTGGTGGACTTGTAAGGCAAGTTTGAGTAGATGTGATATCACGAAAGTGATTAACACAAATATGATAACTTTTTTTTTAATCCTATCTTTGAGATGTAAAATCAATATTTTTTTTGTAATACCTCTTTAGAACTTACGTCTTCATTCAGAAGGCAGAAGAGATCAGTTGATTATAAAGAACTTTACATCCCTGATTAGTTGGAAAAAGTCAAACTATTTCACAATTAACTATTTCCTCGCAAATTTATCTAAGTCAGTATCTCCCTCTCTGTCTTTATTTCTTCTAATCTTTCTCTCTTAATTTCACTCCTCATACTCTTTCTCCCCCAAACTACCTTTTCTTTTTTCATCTTTTCTGCCTCAATCACTCTTTTCCTCACTTTTCCTCTTCCTCTTCCCTCTCTATTTTTCTCTCCCTCTCTATTTCTCTCTCTCTCTCTCATTAGTTTTCAGCCCTCAGTTCAAATAGAAGTGGTAGTTTTCATTATTTTTCCTATTCTTTTTCCAATTTTCTTCTAATGTTGTCTACTATGACGTCAATAAGCTCATCAACCTTGTTACTTCTAGTGGCGAAGAGATGCTAAATTATCTGGGTGTTATAGCGAAATGAGTATCTAATAAATAAATAAGGTTCTTAGGGCCGATTTATAAAATTGTATTAAATACAAAACAAGAGTATGCAAACTGTATCCCCTTAGTGTGCGGTAGTAGCATTAAATATGTGTTTCCTATTATGTACAATTATAATTGTACAATGTACACAATTTATTTGCACTAATAATTTATTAGTGCAAATAAATTGTGATTTCCTCTGTTTTCTATATACAGATAGTGGCTAGTTTTATGTAACGAGTTCATTTCCCATGAGATAAATATTTTTTTTTTTTTTTTTTTTTTTTTTTTTTTCTATCATAATATTGTTTTATTTTTATTTTTTCTTCAATTTTTATAAACTCTCAAACATGCCCGCCCCATCTTCACATTCAACACCTCGCACTTTCTTTCTCCATTAAATATTATAGGTTCTCCATTACTTCTTCCAAGATTTTAATAAATCTAATAAAGGCCCTTTCGGCCCGGCCGGGCCGCAAAACGAGTATGACCACAGGACGGGCCATAGGGCATTTCCTATTCTTAGAACTTTACAGAGTTGAAAAATACCATCGAGTTCAAAAGTTACGAGGGAGTACTGAGGTCGGTAAGTAGAAAATGAACAAAGACTCCTCTCCTCTGTTGACTGTGGTATGAAATTCGCAGGAATCTTATTTCCTGTTTTCCAGGAAACAGTGGAACGGTAATTGGATGAGAGTTGAGACTACGGTGTTATTTGTTACATCATTTCTATGAAGAGAGAGGGAGAGTGAGAGTTAGAGAAAAAGAGAGGAAAACGCACAAGAGTGTGAGATTAGTAAGAAAAGACGAGATATTGAACAAGGAGCTCAAGAGAACACAATATAATGATAGAACGAAAAAGTGTGAAGAGAAAGAGAAAGAGAAGAGAAGAGGCACAAGAGTGTGAGATAATTAAGAAAAGAGCAGATATTTAACAAGGAGTTTAAGAGAGTGTGAGAAGAGAATAGGGCAAATAATGATGGAACGAACAAGTGGGCGAGGAATAAGACAAAGAGAGAGAGAGAGAAAGTTACATGTAGAGAGAGAGAGAGAGAGAGAGAGAGAGAGAGAGAGAGAGAGAGAGAGAGAGATACAGATGAACTAGATAGTTGGATCACTGGATATCGACTAGTGAAGAAATCCATAATTTTCATCACTCTAAAATAATACGTATAATACACTTTATTTCACGAATAGGACTAACTTGGTGGGATTCGAACGAACACTACCTGGATTACCATAATGCCTTCACCACTCGACCTACATAGCATGTTCCTTTGACTAGCACTGAAGAAGCTCTTGGTCAATTATTGAAAAATATTAATGAAACGTTGCTGTCCATTGCCTTCCAATATTGACTGAATTTCGGATGAGCTGCTTATAGGGTGCACGAGTAATTTCTTGAAAGGAAAATGATTTGACTTAGAAGTCTCCTAAGTTGTGCTGCTCACTTAAGTGAGAGATCCGTCATTTGAACGGTTCGGATGAAGTATCAAAATTTCAGCTCTAGCCTAAACTGTTCAAGAGTCAAGACTCTTCTTGTGACATGCTTCGCGGCGAATGGAATCTGTCTCGTTAAGTTTGTTTTTCTCAAGATTTTTTATGCGAAAAATAAAATAGAGTGATGAAGAGTCAGAGAAAAAAAGTTTCAAATGAAAATATGAAAACATCAAGTCACATAATTTGTACAGGAGTTTCAGAGAAAGAGGTTTGGAACATTTCGGTTGGGAAAGGAAGGAAAATAAGTAAGATGTAGAGAAGGATAAAGCGGAGGAGCAGAAAAGGAAAGAGATTGAGGAGGAAAAAGAAGAGGCGAGGTTGAGAGAGACGGAGGAGGAGATGGAGGAAGATGAAAGGGGTGAATGAGATAAAAAAAAAAAATGTGGAGTTGGGGCAAGAAGAGAAATAAATAGGATAAGGGATTATAAGGGAAATATAGAAAATGTAGAGAAAAATAAAGAAGAGGAGCAGAAAAGAAAAGAGAGGAGCAGAAAAGGAAAGAGATTGAGGAGGAAAAAATAAACAAGAGGCAAGGTTAGAAGAGATAGAGGAGAAGATGTAGTAGGATGGGAGGGATAGACAAGAGAAGGATAAGAAGGAGAATACGGAAGGAAAAGGAAAAGTGGAAAGTGGGAATTAATGATAATTTTCGTTTCTAGAGTAATTTTACAAATACCTCACAAATGTGATGAGTATCACATTAAACTTTGAACTCCGAATTAATTGTTGTTGTAGGTAAATCCACAAAATAAAATTGGGGTCTCTAAATTTAGAGACCTATACTTCTCCTGCTTTTATTTTGACTTTTATCAAATATATTTGAGGTCGGCATTGGTAAACCTCTTTCTCATGGTTGAGGTTGTTTGATTCCGACACCCATGTCATGTCAAACCTGTATCGGACGCCAATGTTTTGTGTTCTCGTCTTTTGACCTATACCTTAAAAACGTCCCCCAACGAGAGAAATTTTGTCTCGCTGGGGTACATCTACTACCAATGGTTGAAGATTGAATTGGATTGGTTCCATTTGGGTGCTTAGATCCACTTAAAAGCCTTGATGTAATAAACAAAATATAAGGAACAAGTAAGATTTGCAGTTTGGAATGTAACCACTGGTTTTCATGAAGCTCAGTAATGGATTTTACTCTGGGTAATTACGAAGCAGACCACGCTCACTTTGGACCCTGAAGAAGTGGGTATGATAGCTGAGTGTTTGTATGACTTTTGTAAAAAGAAATATTTACCAGTCCTACAAGGGTATGTTTTAAAATTGGATGAAGAGTAGCGTTTAGGTTTGGCAAATAAACAGTTAGGATAGACCAGTCGCAGACGGTCTGAGCACATGTACTTTTTCACAGGAGCTTTCCCTAACTCGGAAATAGAATTAGACGGTGTTGGACTACCTGCAAATCGACGATCGTGAGGTACGTACTATGTAACCTATAAATGTATCGGTCCCTCTCGTGGATACGTTAGTATGGTGGAAGAACTTTGCAACCAGGATAACGGGGGTTCATGATTTACCTCTTGTGGTATACTTTTACCTACCAGAAAAACAAAGGAGCTATTTATAAGTAAGTAGCGATCAGGGACTGTATGAAAGCTATACATTATGATAACTATATTAAATGGTCAAGACACTCTTCTATTCGATACTCAATGAAAATTAGCATATGGCTACAAGAAAAACAAGGCATTTTTGTACCATGGCCACCTGCAAAACCTACATGGATAAATTAATGGTTATCTAGTGGGTCAGAATACAAGAAGAAATTGATTCCAGCCAAGGATAAAACATCATTGTCTCTTTTTGGACTTAATGTAATAGATAGATATACTCGTAAGTACAGGTATTTTGATTCAATAACATCTGAAAATTATATTTAATGACCTAATTTCAATGAAATAATCCCTAGAACTCCAATAGAGATTCATCTATGAAATAAACACAACCTACACAAATTTTTTTTGGTTTTATGTATTAATGTTTTACAATACCTAATAAGTACAAAATATAATTATTTACATTTATGGTTTTGTTATTATTCTTTATTTGTAACAGAATAGGAACAGACCATACAACATTATAAATTCATAAATATGCTAATGAATCTTACGTGATAATATACCTTACTCAATACCAAATAAAGTTTAAAATAAACAACATAAAAAATTAAAATAAATAATATCACGATCAAAACAACACTGCAAATTTTGCGTCAACTGAAAAAAATAAAATTTAAACAAGCACAATTTGTCGTATTTTCCGATTTAAACTATCACAGATAAATCGAAAATTTCTAAGCACCAACGGTAAAATAAAAAAAAAAATAACGCACAATTGAAGACAAATAAAACAAAAATATTCAATTCATTGAGGAAAATAACATTGGATTTTGAAAATTTCGAGAAGAATTGAATGGAAAAACTAGCGCTGAAAACGTGATATTGACTCGGGGCTTGCTGGAAAACATCTTGCGCGCAGGTCCTTTGCAAAGGCTACAGACTACAGAGGCTCCTCTTAACCTAATAATGAACCTGCCTCTGCTCAAATATGAAAATTTCATGTTGTTTTCGATGTTGCGAGAATAAATAAAAAAGTGTCGCAGTCCCATGATTGCTTTGTATCTTTTATAAATACAGGTGTTTATAACATAAATTTTGTATATTTTGCTCTTCATTTAGAAACCTGCAGTAAATCTAAGCACTTTGCTCTACTTTCTGCTATTATCATATTTTTCACATTCACTTCCTTCTTGGAAAAGAAAAGAATGAGAAAAACATCGGCAGTATCTAAATGGTTCATTTGATCTTTTAAACATTTCCTTTCCGCGTTTTCGCGGTTGGATGGAGCCGACTTTTGTTAGCACGTATCTCAATAGGATTTTCTATTTTTTTTTTTTTTTATCACCGTCGCTATTTACAAGGACTTTGATGATTTTAAAGGTGCTAGCCAGCAACTATTAGAGTAAGTTTTGATAGTCTCTTGATTTTTTTGATGGCGAAGTTAATAATAATTTCAGTGTAGAATCTCTACCCATTCAGCACCCGACATTAAAGAAGACTATAGCTATAAAAGTGCATCAGGCATCTCCACCAATTTACTATGTTTTATGGGTCTGGAGAAAAGATTCAGAAAACCGTAATAAGGAGCAATTTATTGAAATTGGGATCACTATAGGAAAGAGGCACATTTAAAGAATATTTTTCGTATAGGTAGATAGTCAGGTACCTAACAGGTGTTGGTAATACTGGACATCGAGACTTGCGGACATCTTTTCTTTAAAATTAGTTGCGGACATAAAAAAAGGTTTTGACACATAGACTTTCGAAAAATCATTGCAGGTATGTTGTATACAGTGTGGGATCAAGTCTTGTTCATACTATAGCATCTGGTAATACATGGAAAAAATAATGTTTACACAGATATTAGGTAAGGTACCTATCAATACATTTATAATACCCAATTACCCATACCTATTTTAGCACAATTAAATTGAACATGCATTGGTGGTCGTGTCGTTAAAGCACCAGTCTGTTCATCCGGGTAGCTTGGGGATCCGTTGATTTGAGTGTGACTCAATATATGAACTTTTTCCTCAGTCATTTGAGAATTTGACCATAATATAATAATAAAGGCACCATAACAACTGGTGGGATAAAGGGAACCTTTAGAATCCCTTTATCCCAGCAATTTTCTGGCAGTATAAATAAGTGTTCACTATTGTTATTTAATAAAAATACACCTAGTGCTCTCCCTTAATATACTGACGTATTGACCCGCGAAAATTGTAGTAGGTATTACCACAGACCTCAGTAGCTTGATCGATAAGGCGACGGACTTGTCGAGGTCGGTGATTTAAGTCCCGGTTTCAGCGTAGATTTAGTAAAGCGAGTTTGAGTAGTTCTGATATCTCGAAAGTGAATAACACAATAATATGATAAATAGTAGGTCTTAACTAATACTCTTTTTATATTAAAGATGAGTTTAGCAGCCGTTTTTAGTTCGTAGCCATGAAACAGGAGCTACTGTAGACGCTTGCGGTCTGTGTTGTAGCCTGCCCATGCCGTAGTATGCCTCCCCTCTGATGAGCGTGAAGTGACACAATACTTCCCAATTAGTTGCTGGGTCAACACGAGCGCAACGGAAGGTATTCCTTACAAACAATTGTAACCAAATTAAGAATACTATTTTTTGTCGGCAAGGGGGATCGAACCCGGGACCTTCCACATGGCAAGCGAGTGCTTATCCACTAATCGCGTTTCAGTGGAAAGTAACCACTAGGCGAAGTTAATGCTCTACATTTCAAGTCTAGCTCCGTAACCACAATGACTAAATACTGACAAATGGAAATGCAAGTACCTACGTTCCTTTTTGAAATCAGGAATCTCAGGGATTTCCCAAGAAGATGAATTCGCACTACCCCCACTACGGATTTCTTTAAAACAGCATGAGTCCCTTATTGAACCAAAGTCGTGATGTATAAGAATAAGTATGGAAGCATGGCAAACTCACCTGGGCTTTTATGGAGGCTAAATGTAGTTGAGCATTTTTCAAGTCGAATTTCTTTATACTAATATCTTCCTGTATTTCATTAGCTTTGTTGAACAAATTGGATTCCAAGCTCCTGAAATATCAACATGATGGTATGAAAATTATTTGTGTGTGTATCTTTAACTAAATTACTCGTACATCATTCAAAAAAGCAGTTTTTTGCTATATATTATTTAAAGTTGAAAATATTCCTCCTTGCACATTTAGACAAGACACAAGTTTCAACTTTTCAGGTGTTATCGTTCTAGGAAGACCAATAGCAATTAGTGGATTGTATGAACGCAAAGATCCAGTGATGACTAGATATCATATCATCATCATCATAGGGTGGCGTCATCGTGAACATTACTGTCTGGTAGCCAGACAGTGCCAGACTCAGCACTTCTACCACTATCTTTACAAGGAGGCTAGTAATTGAGAAGGGTCCCCAGAACCACTCCCTGTTTATAGTCCCTCAGCCAGTCTGCTGGTCTACTCCCTGTTTATAGTCTTCCAGCCAGACTGCTGGTCTACTCCCTGTTTATAGTCTTCCAGCCAGACTGCTGGTCTACTCCCTGTTGATAGTCCCCCAGCCAGACTGCTGGTCTACTCCCTGTTTATATTCCTCCAGCCAGACTGCTGGTCTACTACCTGTTTATAGTCCTCCAGCCAGACTGCTGGTCTACTCCCTGTTTATAGTCCTCCAGCCAGACTGCTGGTCTACTCCCTGTTTATAGTCCTTCAGCCAGACTGCTGGTCTACTCCCTGTTTATAGTCCCCCAGCCAGACTGCTGGTCTACTCCGTGTTGATAGTCCCAAAGCCAGACTGCTGGTCTCCTCCCTGTTTAGAGTCCCTCAGCCAGAGTGCTGGTCTACTCCCTGTTTATAGTCCCCCAGCCAGACTGCTGGTCTCCTCCCTGTTTATAGTCCCTCAGCCAGTCTGCTGGTCTACTCTCTGTGTATACTCCCAAAGCCAGACTGCTGGTCTACTCCCTGTTTATAGTACTCCAGGCAGACTGCTGGTCTCCTCCCTGTTTATAGTAACAAAGCCAGACTGCTGGTCTACTCCCTGTTTATATATTTATCCCATATTAGCTTATGTTGCTTTTGGGGTCGGCATTGTTCAACCCCATGGTTGAGGTCGGTAGGGGGAGCACGTTTTTTTTATGGCTGGATGCCCTTCCTAACGCCAACGATTCTATTTGGTTTTAACGCCCTGATCGGGGGTGTTACCCTCCATTCGCTGGGAATCATGGGAAAGCTACCCACATTAACCTCACCCAGCCTGGGTAGGGCCGGAAATGCCAGCCTCACGTGTTTGGAGGGAACAGAATTTTCTTCGAAAAGTCTGGTCCAACCGGGGATCGAACTCGGGATCTCTGGACTACGGGCAGTAGTCACAACCATTACGCCACGGAGGCTGTTTCTACTCCCTGTTTATACCTACCTATTTAAAAACCATCATATCTCACCTCTGCTGTATCCTACTCAGTGTATCCAGGGTGTCTGTCAGCTGCTTGATCTGGGCCTCTAACTCAGCAGCCTCGTTACGAAGGGTCTCGTATCTGGACTTCACGTCCAGCGAGGCCAGCCGGTCTATGACGAGCTCGTTCTTCAGTTGGATTCCTTCCTGGAATTCAATGATTTTTTTTCTTCAAATTATTATGTTTACATAAATAATAATAATTATAATATCGTTTTATTTATACTGCCCGCTTAGGACTATTAAAGTCTGAGCGCACGGCAGTGCGCCAGGCCAAGTTCCAGCAAGCACGGCAGTGTATCTTTACACGAACCGATTCACCCGGTTTTTCACACCCTCATATCTTCGGTTCAATTGATCATAGAGATATGAAATTTGGAACAGAGATTGTCCTAATATCATTACAAAGACATTGAAAATTTAAAGACTCTATGCAAAAAACTTTCAAAGGAATGTAATTTTGAAATTTGCGATTTTGATACTGACGGACTGACTGATTGACTGACTGACTGACTGACAGATCATCAAAATTATGAAGCACTTCCCGACTACCTAGGAAGCTGAAATTTTGCATGATGGTAGGGTTTATTGTAAAAGTAAAGGGAAAAAATCTGAAAACAGGAAATTTTTCACTTATCATGGTGTAAAACGGTGTCGTTTTAGGGAGAAAATATATAATCGATTATGGATCTAAATTATGAAGCACTTCCCGACTACCTAGAAAGCTGAAACTTTGTATGGTGCTAGGGTTCATCTGAAAACCGAATCTGAAAACCGAAGCTTTCGCACTTATCATGCTGTTAAACTGTGTTATTTTAGGGAGGAAGTATACTCGATTATGCATATAAATTATGAGGCACTTCCCTACTAGCTACAAAGCTGAAATTTTGCATGATGGTAGGGTTTATTGTAAAAGTACAGGGAAAAATCTGAAAACCGAAACTTTCGCACTTATCATGCTGTCAAACTGTGTTATTTTAGGGAGGAAGTATACTCGATTATGCATATAAATTATGAGGCACTTCCCTACTACCTACAAAGATGAAATTTTGTATGTTACTAGGGTTCATTGTAAAAGTACAGGAAAAAATCTGAAAACCGGCACTTTTGCACTATTTCTGCTAATTAAACGGTGTCGTTTTAGGGAGCATATTAAAGTGAAAAATCCTGAAATTTTTAATAAAAAATAATGAAACGTGCTGTGAAACGAACCATTTACAAAAAGTAATGATATCCCACAAAAAACTACCGTTAAAAAAAGGGCCAAGTTCCAGAACTCCTATCCAAAAAGGTTTCGCCAATGAATGCAGTGATATCTTGTTTGCGGCCAAGTTATCTTGGTACTAAACTATTTCTTTTATTAAACCCCGTTTTCTGAGTTCCTCATTTGGTATGTTTTTAACTGCAAACTATGCTCTAACTTGGCCAGTGTCGCTCCTTGTGATGGTTATATTGTTATTCTGTACCTATACATATAGTCGACATCGGTTGTCATAAAACTGGCCAAGTTAGAGGATATTTTGCATTTAAAAACATACCAAATGAGGAACTCAGAAAACGGGGTTTAATAAAAGAAATAGTTTAGTACCAAGATAACTTGGCCGCAAACAAGATATCACTGCATTCATTGGCGAAACCTTTTTGGATAGGAGTTCTGGAACTTGGCCCTTTTTTTAACGGTAGTTTTTTTGTGGGATCCCATTATTCCAGCAGTTAGCCCAAGACATGTTATTATGTGGTAAAAATCCCAAATGGGAGGATAACTTGTCATGTCCCGGCTGGGTTTCGAACCCGCGACTTCTGGAATCGTCTGGATTCACTGAGTGCCGCCTTTACCACTGAGCTACCGGTACAGACTAAAAGATATAATAAGGATGTACATACATTATGTATTTTTGGTAAATATGATTAGTCAAGGGTTGAATTTGATCATGATTTGCATAAAATTTATGAAAGTTATAATTAAATTTAAGTATGATTTCTTTGTGGTGGATCTCAAGGCCTCTTCCATTATTGTGGGTAGTACATTCGCAGCATTTTTAAGAGAATATTTTTGATAATGAAATTTACTAGGAAACAAATTTTATTTTACTGTCCATATTTTCCAATAGTAAAACCACATACATTCCTATGGAAGATATATGAAAGAAATTGAAACTCGGTAACTCACAACGCCTTGGAAGTTGGGGGGATCAGGTACTGTGTTGGGGTTGCCAGTGGAGGACTCAAGGTGGTCAATTTGGGGGGCGCTGGGGGCACTGAAGACTCGCAGTCTGTGGGAGGGGTGGGGGTGGGACGGGAGGGGGGCGATGCTCTTCACAAAGTGGATCAGGTCGTTGGCAGGAACTACGCCCCGGCACTGGGAGCTGAGGTTATCGTAGCGCCGCGTCTGTTCGGTTGCCTGGGAAACGAGATTTATAGAGTCATATATTTATTTGTTTTGTAAGTTTCTTCGTATAGTAAAAGTAGCTACCACGGCGCGAACGACTTGCAAAAAACAGGTTAAAGCGCCTTAATTGAAAAAAAAAGTAGCTACCGACCTCAAAAGTTTGATCGTTTAGATACCGAACTTGTAATTACCGATTTGATGGTGAAGGTTTGAAAACTCTGCAATACTCTGCATAGTAAAGTGTTTGAGATATAATAAACAATACAATGAGGTATAATGATGATTGCATTTAATAAATTGGTGTTAAAATTTCACAACTTTCCATATAACTTGAAAATAAGTCTAATTCCACAGCACCTTGTATGAAATAGACTTGATTAAACAAAAAGTTCGGGATGGAAAAAAAACATCGGACTATATTTTTTTGGACCCTATTTTATTTTTTTTACAAGGAAAATAATTATGTTTTAAAATGAACTGGTGTCCCTTATCACTCAAAGAGAAATTGAATTTTGCCACTTCCTTTTCGAGTGACTCAACGGTAACAGTTAGCTAAAAATTAATGTCAAATTCGTAATCAGCACTTCAAAATCATTGGATTTGATATGTCACAACCCCCCTCTAAGATGAATAGTAAAAAAGTTAGTCCAAGCTGGACCCCGCAAAATACCGGTAAATTGGAGTTGGGTTGCAAAAGATATTAAAAACCCCTTTTACTTTTTATTTTCTTATAAAAAAGTTCTTCTCTATTTTTTTTCCTCAACCAATTCAAAGGAACGGGCCTTGCGGCCGATTTCAAGTAACAGTTTCGTGTTTCGGATGGTATATAAAATTAACTTCCATACCAAATTACAAATCTTTACTTTTTACTGTTTTTACTCGAGATATTGTGTTCACACTGTTCACGGGTGGACGGACGGTCGCACGGACCAATGACCGATAACACTTTTTTGATATCCTTAGGCTATGATAGAGCTGCAGATGTCGCACGGACCAATGGCCGAAAACACTTTTTTGATATCCTTAGGCTATGATAGAGCCGCAGTTGTCCTACAATAATTTTGACTTGATTATGTAGTCTACCAAGTTTCAAGTTTCTCACCCACTTACAAGGTCCTTGAGATATTTTGTTTTAAATGACGTACATTGGGCAGAAACTTTGTATCTGAGGACAGTGAGGACCCTAAAATGTATTGGCACTGAAAACTGACTATAATTTGGTTAGGTTGATAAAATTATTTCCTTTCTGGAGGATTACCTATAAAAGTAATTGTAACAATATCGTCTTATGTATGGTGCCCATTTCAGAGTTATGAGTGCCATAAATCCAGCAGTACGCCCAAAACGTAATATTATGTGTTCAAAATCCCAAAGGCCAGACAAAATTGGTCATGTGCCAGCTGGGTTTCGATCCCGCGAAAACTGGATTATCAGACAGATGCGACCAACAAGCTAATGGAAGAGATGTAGTAAAAATGCACAGAGGGAAAGTAAAAATGAAAAAATTGAAGAACAAATGAAGCAGAGTCATCAATACTCGTCCAGCCAATCAGTGGAAATGGACGACACATGTCACTCGTGTAATAAAGGTTTCTTATCAAACGTCACGCAGAGATAGAGAAGGAAAATCAAAACATATGACGCACAGTCATGGGAGACAATAATGGAAGATAATGCGAGAGTTGAAACACGAGACCACCCTACTGATGAGAGAATGGGAGGGGTTGGAGATAAGGGGCGGGGTAGGAGATAAGGGGCGAAAAGTATGAAAAAAAGAGAGAAAAAAGGAGAGGAGATGAGAAAGGGTTTGAGAATAGTGAAAAGAGAGAGAAGTACTAGGATAGTGTATGAAAGGACAGTAAGAAGTAGAAATGAATGAAAAGGAGGAGAGAATAAGAGTGGTGAAAAGGGAATTATACAAGGGAAAGCTAATAGAGGTAAAGAGGAGAGAGAGAGAGAGAGAGAGAGAGAGAAAGAGAGAGAGAAAAAAATAAATAAAAAAGGGTTAAAAATGAGAGTATTAAGAAGACAAGAGAGATTAAGAGGTAGATAGAAAGGGAGGAAAAAGAGAAGAGACAGTGCAAGAAAAAAGAGTTGTCGGGGAGAAGAGAAAGATAAAAAGGAGAAAAAAGACCGAGAGAAATGGAAAGAAATGAGAGAAGAGAAGTGAAAGTGTTGAAGAATCCTTAAAAATCTAAAAACATGAAGAGGGAGAGAGGCCGGGAGAAAAAGAAGAGGGAGAAGTTACGGAGTAAGGAAATATAATTAGTAAGAGTTGTCATATGGAAAAAAAGGAGGGAGAGAGAAAAAACAGACGTCATAACGAAACCTTATGTCGGAAAAAATCACAGAACTCTAAATAAATGTAAAGTTATGTGGGAGGGAGAGAGAGAGAGAGAGAGAGAGAGAGAGAGCGAGAGTAAGAGAGCGAGAGAGAGAGAGAGAGATAGAGACAGAGAGAGAGAGAGATAGAAAAAAAAGATAAAGAGTACGGAAATATGATTACCAAGGAAAGGATGTATAGAAATTTTACTCGTATGAAAAAAAGAGAAAAATTAAAAGAAAAAAGAAAGAAAGTAAAAGAGAAAGAGAGGAAGAAATATTGAGTGAGTAGAAGAGAGAGAGAGAGTAAAAATACTAAATAAAGGGGAGAGAAATTAGAGGGTAAAGGATTAAATACGGAAAAATAGATATAAGCAGAAGAAGAGGAAATAGTGGAGGTAAAAGGAAAAAGAGAGAGAAGAGAACGAGAGGGAAAAGAAAGATAAAAATAGCACGCTGATATTTTTTAAAGAAGAAGAGAGAGAGAAATACAGAGAGATAAAAATAGTGTCGTAGATAAAAATAGCATGGTGATGTGAAGAGGAAGATGTTGAGGTATGAAAAAAATAATATAGATGAGAAGTGAAAGGGAGATATAAGGGAAAGAGAGAGGAAATGCAGACAGAAAAAAAACAGACGTCATAAAGAAACCTTATGCTGGAAAAAATCACAGAACACTAAAGAAATTGAAAGTCAAATAGAAGAAGAAAAGAGAGAGGATGAGAGAGAAAGGAGGGATGGGGAGAAGGAGAGAGAGAGAGCGAGAGAGAGAGAGAGAGAGAGAGAGAGGTGGGGTGGAGAGAAGGAGGGATAGAGACAAAGATAAAGGGAGGAACGGGGAGAATAAAAGAGAGACAAGAGAGAAAGGGGGGAGAAGGAGGGAGAGAGAGCGGGAAAAAGGAATGGATATTGAGAAAGAAAAGATAAGAAGAGGGAGAAGCACAGAGAGAGAGGAGAGAGAGGGAGAGAGAGAGAGGGAGGAGAGAGAGAGAGAGAGAGGGAGGAGAGAGAGAGAGAGAGAGAGAAATGAAGATACAAAGCAGGAAGACTGAGGAGAAGGAGTACAAAAAACCACAAGACTACATAAAGACATTGGGTTAGTTAATAAATTACTTTACCTCGCAGAATAAAATAAATTATGTTTGAATGTTGTTTCATGCCCAAAGCACAGTGCTCAAAGTTATTTTTATCATCTAACCATTAGTATTTTAAATAAAAACAACAATTTTATTAATATAAAATAAACAATACATAATTACATATTATTATGTCCCAATTTAAACTTCTATTACCTGAATGGTAGGTATAGAAAGTATTGTGATCGGTCACTTTTTTATCGTGGAGGTATAAAGTTCTTCTGTTTCCTAGCCTGTCTTCTTTCGCAACCATTCGTAACTATGAAACAGCGGAAACTCTAGACGTTTTACTTTCTATTACCTATAAGGTATAGAAAGTATTGTTTATATAACGTCTTATAGTAAGTCCTACGAACCTCTGATGAGCCAGAAGTTATTCCTATGTGTGGTTGCAGGTGATCATCACAAGAGCAAGTTATTCTATAGCAAGCAAAAAAAATGCGAATAAAAAATATAATAATGTTAAATGGTTGAGTGGAAGAGCTCACTCTAGTGAGAATCCTACCATAAAAAAAGAAAGCCCATAAAGAAATTCTAGTAAGGGCAAAGCATAAAGTTCGCCGAGATTATTATATTCCTCTTACTCAATCATGATAATATAATCACAATAAACTATCGCAAACACGCCTTGCTAAATAATTGGCATACTTGGGATTTAAACAACCGACCTTCAGGTTGCAAGACTGCCGCCTTGTTGATCGAGCTACAGAGGTCGGTATTTGATAATAATTATACTAGTATCTCTATATATAAAACAGAAAAAAGGACTACCTACCTACCTATGTTTGTTTGTTTGTTTGTTTGTTTGTCCGGAGTTGTTTAGCCAAAATGGTAAGAGATAGCGAAAAATGTCTCAGAATTGACCCCCCCAAAACCATTATCGCTTTGTCCAGAAAAATTATAAAAAGTTCAAAAAGGCATTGCTGTCCAGCAGTACGGCCATGCCTTAGTAAATTTGAAATTTAGTCCCGTTGCAAAGCACGGACAAACGGCTAGTGTATGTATAAGGAATTGAGAAAAATTCGTAACGTGAAAATAATGTTTGTTCTGTGCTGTGTTCAGGTTGTATCAGACGTATCAAGAAACTCCTCATAGAGCTCAGCACTTGAATGACGAATTTGAATTTTGTACAATGTCAATACATTATTCAAAACAGTGACGTGGTGATATATTGTTTTTTTTCCCATAATATGGTATGGAAAGGATTATAATTATAATTTTATTTATTGGTTACTGAAACATGGCATATTATTATAGCTTTTTGGGGGTTATAAGTATGCAATCCGTAACAATTTCTATTGCATGTTGAATGTGAAATCGTATGATTAAGCATAGGATGTGATACTATGATACTAAATAGAATGATTGATGTACCCAGAAATGACACCATCGTAAAAGAACTAACAACATTATCTGAATTTTTGGATACATACTAAGATACTTGCTTTGAAGTAAAGTGGTTCAAGGCGCTAGTCCAGGTAGTGAAGGGATCTGTTAGTTCGAATCCCACCCAGTGCATGAATTTTTTCTCATTAATTTGAGTTTGTGACCGCATAATACTAAAACTCTGAGGCTTAGGTGGTAGAAAATGCTTTGAGCACTAACCTCGCCTGGTGAATACCTTCCACTAAAGATTGTTATTATTAATATTAAAGAGATACCCCCTGATATTGAAGAAATACCATACAATGCATAGAACATAGAACAACACATTACCATCTATTTCGGAACTCTCGAAAAATATTCTACATACGAGTATACCTACCAGAATACTTTTACATAATTTTAATGTCATCAAAATTCTTTAACCTAATTCTATCTATAATAGTTTTCAAGATGGATACCATTAAGGGTTTAGTAACTTCATCATCATCATTTTGTCAATTAGAAATTTAATATTGCTTATAACTTTCATGCAAAATGCAAAGTTTCGTCCTAGGACCAAGTTTATGAAAAGTTTCAGCTCTTAGTTAGTTTAATCTAGTCAACATAGGTACATATGTAGGTATATAATGTATGTTAAAGTTGTGTTTCTCGTACAAATTAAGTAGAATTTATCTCAATCTAAATATATACAGGTTGTAACAGACTTGATGTAAAATCTCTTAAGGGCTGATAGTACAGATCATTTCCAACTATTAATGTTCTATAACACTTTTGATATAACTTAGTGGTTCTCTTTTAGTTGCCACTAAGTTAAATCAAAAGTGTTATAGAGCATTAATGGTTAGAAATGATCTGTACTACTACTTCTTAAGAGATTTCACATTAAGTCTGTTACACCCTGCATAAATTATATTTCCTTTCTCACTCTCTCTAATCTAACTTTGAATACTTTCAGCACCATTTGTCCTACCTTGAATTCTGAACCTCTGATTCCTCTAATGAGGCCCACTGAGACCGAGAATACGCATTTATTTTATTGAAAGAGATTATAAAGGTACCTATTTACTCGTATCCAAATCCCTAGGTAGCTCCCTTGACAGTTTGCTTTTAATTGTTTGTTTAACCTGCTTAATTTCTCAGTCAGTCATTTACTTTTATGACATTTTCCTCAAACTCTCTTTTCTCTCACACTTCATCTTTTTCTCTTCTCTCTCCCTCTACCGGATTCTATCTGTTTATTTTTCTCTTTTAGTCTCTCTGTATCCCTATTGCTTTCTATTTCTTTATATGTCTCTCACTTTCCATTTTTTTTTTCATTACTTCAAAGTTCATTGTGCAATTAAATACCTTTTGCTTTTTCATATATTTATTTTTTCTTTTCCTCATATCACCTTATTTTTCTCTTTTTACTCCTAATTTATAACTTCCTCATCATCTCATTGGTCTTTTTTTATCTTTTTTTTTTCCTTTTTTGTCTCATTCTTCCAATCTCTCTATTTCGCTTTCTCTCGCCCATGTTGACCCTGCATGTTGACCCTTCTACCTCTCGTATTGCTTTCTTTTTCTCCTAAAATCTTCTATTCCTCCCCTACTTTTTTAATTCCCATTTTCTCTATTCCTTGTCTCTCGCTTTCTCTCACTCACTGCATCTCTTCCATCTGTTTATCTCTCACTCTCACTCTCATTTTTTTTTCTTTGTTTAAAACTCCATCTTTCTCTCCTTCAAATCATCTCTAGATCTCTACATATTCTTTTCCCTCTATTCCTCACGTAGAGATGCCGTGATGAGAATAATCCTCTTGCACGAAGTACAGTGTGTTTCAGAACAATTGTATGTTTAAGAAAAATTGGTTACCACTTCATTAAAATTTCCAACTAAAAGGTTAAAATGTGATATCAAGGGGTTGTTGGTCAGACCGCAAAATAAATATGACCAACGGACGGGCTACGGGTTCTACTCTTAAAACTTTTTGAATTGCAGTATGTATTCCAAAAAACCCTGACTAAAAGTTGCAAAATAAATGTCAATGTAAAATAGAGGAAGCTCCCGATCGGATTTTACTTTAATAATTAATTGTAATTAGAAGATAATCCTTTAATAACCGGTAATTTTCGTATTATTTTTGAAAATAACGAACCTACGAATTCAACAACAAAATTCTTCTTAGCGGAATTGAATCAAGAAGCTCATTTCCAATGACGCTCATTTTCATCAACATCGTTGTTGAATAATCATGAAAACCAATAACAATGTAGTAACTACAGGAAACTATTGGACGAGTGAAGATAATAACTAGAAACGGAAAGTTAGTAGGTGGGATTTTCTGAACCACACTGTATGAGAAGCATCTCCATATACATATGTTGGTATGCAGTGTGCGTTTCATAGGCTGGAATTTAATTCCGAGCAAATTTAACTCCAAGGAAATTGAATCTTGAGGAAAGTGTTTCTAATTCCAACCAAGAAATTTTCAATGGTCTTAAGAGCTCCGGGAGTAAAACGCTTAGACCTAACGTTTATGTAATTTGATATCCCTTGGAAATGTTAACGTTAGGAGGAGGAGGAGGGTGGGAAAACAATTGTATGTGACTTGTGTGTAGAGAGAGAAAAAGGGATTATTTGTTTTAAAGTTGATTCAATTTAGAGAAAAAAACATGGTTACAAGAAAGAAAAGGTCCAGGAAATCGTGTAATGGAATTGAATTAATACATGCCTACTCTTAAAGCTGTTTCCTCGTATACAAGTAGTTTCTATTGAGAAAGATTTTAGAATTAATAATAATGAACTTTCTTATAGTTATTTTCTGTATAGGATTTGTGTTTTGGTCCCCAAGGGTGAAATTAAACACAAAATCGAGAACTTAAGTCATGACTTAGCATTAGTTTTCCCCATCTAAGACAATACAGTACGACAAGACTCAGCTCCACAGAGATAGGTACTACAAAAACGTCTATTAATTCTGACCTAAATGTTTGATATTACTTTTAATAAATGCTAAGTTATTGAAAAACTTCAGAAAATAATTCATTTGAGAGAAAAAGAGAAGTAGGTACCGACCTTTTTAATTTTATTTCTTAATCGCCTCACTACCTGGATACATATTTCTTTTTTAATTCTAGGGAATTTTCACATATTTTTTTTAATTATAGGGATTTTTTTTTTTTTGAAAAACTTCAGAAAATAATTCATTTGAGAGAAAAAGAGAAGTAGGTACCGACCTTTTTAATTTTATTTCTTAATCGCCTCACTACCTGGATACATATTTCTTTTTTAATTCTAGGGAATTTTCACATATTTTTTTTAATTATAGGGAATTTTCACATTGCATTTTATACTAAACATTTTCTTCTTCCGAAAATTTCGATATACATTCTTTACATACAGACTAGTTACGCTGATTTTAAATACAGGATGTGACAAAATAGAGAGCACTTACTCGACTGGAGATGACTTCGGCTCCTTGCAGGACAGAATCTGACAGGGTGCTACACAAGTCCGAGTACACTTCGTCCAATTCCTGGAATCAGATAGGTAAAATCTCTTTATTAAATTCTGTCTTCTTCACCTTGGGGTGGTTCATTTTCCAAGCATGGTAAATGTAAGGCAGGTTTTAAAATTTTCGACATGGCACTAGTATAATATGTATAATAAGTTAATAATGTACATGAAAGGGGGATTTTTTTGTATTCAATACATATATGATGTCGAAAAGAGATCATCTATTATCCTTAGACATTATAAATTAATGTAACTTTGCTAGAAGAAAAAGGTAAATTAAAATGAAAAAATAGCCGTGTCAGATTTTCTTTTCGCAGAAAAATTATTAGTTAAATAATTAATTATTTATTTATTTATTGTAAATTAAAAAATAAAAGGAGTGAAATAAACCATCGTTTAATTTAATCAATGATTTCAATTTATAATAATTCTGATAACTTGGCTATGTCCTCGGGTATACTTTTTTGAGTGGTGTGTTAATCAAATCAAATGAGTGAGCCGCTCCAGTGAGGTGAAAAAGTGAGTGGTGTGACACACATTCATAAATTGTATTAAATTTTATAAATCTATACATATACATTGGTATCATAAGGTACATATATTTTTTATGTACCAACTCTATGTAATTAAATTTGTGTGAAGTGTAACATTTATGTTTATAAACTCGATATACATTTAACCATTGTGTATACAAGTATGTATAGATTTTACATAATAATTTATTTAAAATTATATACTCGTAGTAAATTTATGTATGCCCATGCCCATTGATTTGTTGAAATAAAATAAATTAATTTGTAAAATAATTGCCATGTGCTTCATGTAATTGTGGGAGATATCTATTATATACATAGGTACGAGTATATACCGTTATTGTTTATGTACTTGTAACGACACAAGCGGAAAAATGTCAACCTCAGCTTCAGGCATTTTAATTATTTTCATGACAACATCCTGTCCTATAGTAAACGTCATTTAAAAAACACTAGCCGATACCCCACACTTCACCACGAGAGTATATCTTAATTGATGAAGAGCCTTTGACACCGATGTTAGTGGCTTGAATTTAATCATTTAGGTTTAATTTTTTTAAACTTAAAACTTAAAGCAGATTTTAATAAGGCTGAATTGAGTGATTATGAAATCACTTTTTTGATTAACACGAAATAATATTATAACTTAAGCTTAGCCGTTCACCCATGCTTCCGACTACGTAATTAGGTGTTATTTATAACACTGTTTTAAACACAGGTCTTTTGCCTCGATTGCCCACTCTCAAATCATGTTGTGAATTTCTATTTCTTTAAGGTACGCTCTCGAAGTAAAAAAACAACTGATGTCACTCAAACTCCCTTTTACTAAATCCACGCTGAAACCGGGACTTGAAAACACCGACCTCCAGGTTACACGTTCGCCGCCTAGCGCCTTATCGATCAAGCTACTGAGGAAGGTCATGCTCTCTAAGTAGTCAGAGATATTTTTCATATTATAAATAATTGTGATTATCTATGTACAATTGTACATGTTTTGTAAGTACCAGTCTGTCTTTGCTGTTCAATTAACTGTAAACAATCAAGAGCATTATAAGTCTTGTAGAACATACAACTTTTCGAAAACCCGTTGCGTTTGAAAGGAAGTCTGAGAATTTTATTCAAAAAACGTCACAGAAAATACAAAAGTCGAAGATTTCCTCTTAAATTAACGTCGATGTTTTCATATTATTTTTTTTTCTTCTACTAAATCTTAAATAAATAAACCCTTTAGAAAACATAAGAAAAAGCAAATGAGAAAACAGAGCTTTAATAATGCTTCATCTAAAAGAAATCCCCCCTCACGGAAGCTTTGAGTTCTATTCAGTCATTGGTTCAATTATAACTTTTCAAAACTCATTTCTGAAGATAGAAAAATGAGTTTCTTTTTTCTTTTGCAATTTCCTTAATCAGTGGTGTTAGGCAGAAGTTATGGGACGTTGAATGAAGCATTTCTCGTTAGATCGTTGTCGTTAAGCAGCGTTCAGCCACGTTTGGACTTGGTGAAAAACAACTGAAATTCAAACCTTTATAATATTTATGGAACAGTTCCGGTTGCACTCAGGCTGAGTGGGGTTGCAGCTTTGAGACATGTTAAATCTGATTTTAAAGAGACGGTATCCAAAATAAAGAAGAAGGGAAATTTGCTTTGAATTATTATATAACTGGTTGGGGTCCCACAAGAGACGCCCCAATTCTCACACCGACCTCTATTAGATCTATTGTGACCAGTTTGACTTGCTCAGACTCTTAGTTGTCTAGTATGTATGAGAAGATTATTACTTGGTTTACTATATCCAGATTCCTGTTCCCTGGAAGAGCAGGGCTAGGTTCTTGACTTTTTTTCCCAAGTTTGGTACATATCTGTCCCAAACTAAATTCTTTATTTTCATTATGTACATATATTTTGAATGGATTATCAAAACTTATGTAGCACTTGAACCAGAACATAGTGCGGTAGTCTGACTCCCACCTGCAAGAGATACTTCAAACTTTTAAGCCTTTTTAAATCCGGGCTAATGGGGAATTATTATGAAAATATACGGGAAACCGGGTTTTGCTTACAACAAACTTGTTGAAAATTTCACAAGCCCTAAGGGATTATAGAAATTTGAAATGAAAGTACAAAAGCAGCGGCACTCAAAAACAGAAGAACTTTCGCGTTTGATATTAAAGCAGAAATAAATTGAGCAATTGCAGCTGCTCATATAAGCGCACCATAGCTAGTTCTCCCTCTTAACCCTTTGCACTTCTTTGTAGCCGATATAACTTTAGTTATGCATATAATCCAAAAATTAATCGTTTATATTTTGATCAAAAGACAACAACCAGGTAGAGATGACTCAAAACTCCAGCAAATAAATGAAAACTAGAAATTTCAGGTTTAAAATTTATTTTCAGAGGATTCAAAAATGTCTTAAGTAATTAAGTATGAAGCAACAAAAGATAAAATTCATAGCCGTAAGCCTAAACTAATGCATAACCACACCACTGAATAAATCGAGATCTTTTTTATTAGAAGAATACTGAACAGTTGGAACTAGGATATTATGGAACTGCAAAGAGGAAAAATCTGAATGAATAATAATTAAAGTAAATATTTATATTAATACAAGGTGTCAGAGTTTTATAGAAAATTTCAGAATGAATTCAGGGAACACTCTAAGATTAAAGTATTCTCAGAACATTGATCGAGAAATGACGTCGAACGGAGATATGAACAAAATAATAACTCAGTTTTGATTGCAAATAGGTTCAAAATATTAGGTATTAGGTATTTCCTTGGGAAATTTACTGAATAATCATAATACACAATGACATAAAAACCATTTACATTGAATTTTTTTCAGTTTTCTAAATTATTAAAGTTAATCTAGCATTAATCTACCAAGTGATTTTTTTTTATTTAATTTTTTGAAAAATTACCCAAGATTATTTTAGTGTTAGACTGTCTCCTAAAATCGATTCTAAAACTGTCTACAAATAAATCTTGTACAAATGTACACCCTATACATATACCTAACAACCTGCCTATCTAAATATAATATTATCTACTACTCTCCAATTTTGTTGACAACACAACTTTTCAAAAAGTTGACATCCACAACGTTCTGAACATTCATCAAGCGAGCCGTGTTGAACAGTTGTTTGTGAACAAAAGTTGTATTTGGAAGATAGAATTACAATCGGCTGTACTATAATTAGTTGAACAGTACGACCATACCTTAGCAAACTTTATAATGGCATCAGATTAAATTGACCCACGATTAAATTGATCACGCTACTTGAAAATAAAATAATACTGTGTTTCTTTGTGTTTCAGTGGGTAGAAAAACGTAGCGGGGTGGGTAGCGCGACTTTTCCGTATCTTTAATATCCTATAATCTTATTTTTACCTATAAATCCGCCACTGGTCGCTGCTAACATCAAAGCAGCTACTCATTTTCACGAGGTATTAGTGGACCCCGAACACACAAGTACAGAGCAGAAAAATCCTGCCCCGCTGGGGATCGAACCCAGGTCACCGTGCGTGCAATGCCTAGCGCGCTAACGTACTCGGCTACGGTGACTACTTGAAAAAAAAAACAAAACAATAAGAATCATGAAATTGAATGGTCGTATACCGTATACCCAGGGTAACGGAGAGAAAAGAATTAATGGTAATCGACCCCCAGTAAATTGATCACACTTATTGAGAAATTTATTAGAAGTACAAAAAAAACATAGGCATTGCCAAATTTTAAATTTAGTCCTGTTGAGAAGTACGGGCAAACGGCTAGTACAAGATTATTATGATGACGGTGATTCATCCAAATAGGTCTGAATCATTGCTGAGCAATGTAGGAATGTTTTTTGTTTTAAGTTTCCATGTATTTATACATATTTTACCATAACATCTTCAACAAACAATGAGGGTATCTTGTGCTGAAGGTGGGGATGAAAAAATGAAAAACTAATTATAACGTTTGATGAAACGCGAGCTTGTCCATCTCAAAATTGAGATGTTTTACTTGTTAGAAAGTTAATTATAAATTAGTTATTAGTTAATTTTAGTTAATTATTATTCCCACCTGCAGCAGGGAAGGCAGGACGTCATGGCAGTACTGGTCCACCATGGCATTGGTCGCATGCAGCTGCGTGACATAGGTGTTGTGCGCGTCAATGTAGTTAGCCAGCGCCGCGGAATTATTAGGCGCACTCAGATGGGAGAGGTAGGCGTTCTTGTAGTCTTGACGCGTCTGTGGGAGAAGTCATGAGATTTTATTTATTTACAAACTCTTTATTAGTAGAAATAGTAGAACATAATTATATACAGACAAATAATAGTAAAGATAAAATATAAAAATTGACAATATTAATAATATAAACAAAAAAAAAAAAAAAAAAATATATACATATGTCCTAATTAAAGGACGGGGTTATTGCCTATGGCAATCTCTTCCACCCAACCCAAAGAGATTTATGTTAACCACTTATTGTGATGTCACAATTACTCAAACTCACATGGCTAAATATTATTTTACTGAACACGGTACTCAAACCATCGACCTCCAGGTTGCAAGTCCGTCGCCTTATCGATCAAGCCAATGAATAGTACTGAGGTCAGTGCGTGTAACGTCTGTCGGGTAAGAATCAAGAGAAGGATATTTATTTTATGAATGTTGCCTATACATATAAATATAATATAGGTGGCGTTTATCAATTAACTTTTAACAGACTGATAAATTAAAAAGTTAAACTTAAATAGTCCTTAGACAATCAACTTATTCAATCAATAAGGATATTATCGTATTTTCATGCCTATCGCGTTTATTAATGCGTATAGTAGGGTGATTTTGAGCGTTCAGTAAGGCTTCAACCATGTTGATGGCATATAAAAGCAAAGTATCTATCAACGCAATATCAAATATTATTAATCGTCTTGGGACTGTTTGGAAGTTATCCATGACTAAATTTAAAGGTGTGGAAGTTTTATGTTTAGTATTTGATAGTTAGTATTAGGTACCAAATAAGTTATGTTACGTAGCCTTGAAAAAATAGACTAGACACGTAGGTATAGTTTCAGTATTACCTAATACCGACAAATTTCTAATTTAAGGAATCGGAAGTATTTTTTATATGCCATTGTATGTACCATGTCGGCGCCCTCTGATGATTTTGAAGAGACAGAATTTATTGTATCTTTCAGTTTTATAAGTATAAGTTATACTGCCAGAAATACCTAATTATGATTTCTCAGCTTCTATGGGTGTGTGCCGTTGGTTCGAATCCCACCCAGTGCATGCATTTTTTTTTCATCAATTTGAGTTTTCGACCACATAATAATAAGACTCTGAGGGTTAAGTGGTAGAAAATGCTTTGAGCATAAACCTCGCCTGGTGGTTACCTTCCATTAAAGAGTGTTATTATTAATAATGTTCCTTTGAATTACAAACTCTACATTAGTATTGATAAGTATGTGGTTTACTGGATATTTCTTAGAACCATTTTATGTTTAACATTTATTATACCTAGTTTGCCATAATTCATATCACAATAGCTATAATGGACAATTTTTTAGTGATTGAAATTTGTGACAATCAGGCCACAGTAGAATTTACCAACACTAATAATAATAGAAAAATTCGCATTAACATGGCCAAGTAGAAATGTGTACAACAAAGCTTTGTAGAGAGAGCATAGAACATTATAATTAATTCAAAAATTATTTTGCCCTACTACTAGGAGCGGAATAATTAGATTTTACAATTTAAACAACGGTATCACTTTGATTCAGGCGGGGTTTTGCCTGTTCGTGGGGGTCATTCAAAGCGCTATCAATTCTCCAACCCTCCATAAACCCCCTGGGGTTTGGAGCCATTGTGTTATTAATTGATTGTTCGGTGAATTCCTTTATTCTTTTTTTATGAATGCTCCTTTTTCGTTGGACAAACTCACGAATATTCACAAGTTCGTGCTGAGATACGTTAATATTTTATAGGTATTGTTAATAATGTAAAAATTGTATGCGCGCCGTTCATCTTTTTGATTATGCATTGTGCAATAAATGTAAATTTAAACAAGCAATTTTTTAAAAAATCTCTTGATGAAAATAAGGAATGAAGAAGCTTGCTTCGTCTCTTCTAAAATTCACAAGTCCTCAACAGATAGCTATTCATTTTATTTATTGACATTGATGGAGAAGCTATGCAATTCCCCTCAATATTTGTTTTAAGGTTTATTACCTAGATCCTAGATGAAAGGCCTGGTAATTAAAATTGTTCAGAAATTATTTATTGATTGATTGCCATTCTAGTTCTCTTTTGCTCTATTTGTCTCGCTCTCTTCCTCCACCATCTTTCTCTATCTCCATCATACCCTTCTTCCGTTACCTCTCTCACACGATTGAACCTAATTCATCATGGTTAAATTCATTCATAGAAAAAGTTTTATTTGCGATAAGGGGGACAAATGGTAGGATACAGACAAGGGAAAGAGAGAAAGAGAAAGAGATAGAGTGGGATATAAATATTATAAATTCAGAGAAATGGAGAGGCAGAGCTACTCAATATTTTCATAATTATTATTGCAAAACCATTAATTATTATTTTTATGTATTTTACATAATCATTCATTTGAATTAAATGACTCCACTTTTCCCTTTCTCTCTCCCTCCTTTCTATGAATAAATTTCTCCATTACCTCAGTACAAAATTTTCTCATTTACTCATTGAACATTCTATTTACATCTCTTTCCTCGTCATATTATTTCTCCTTCCATTCCATTGTCTCCTTCTTTCTCACCCTCTCTCTCCCTTTTTTAACTATCTCTATCTCTTTCTCATACCTCTCTCATATTCTCTTCTTTTCTTTATCTATCTGTCTCTCGATCTCTCTGTCTCTTTCTTTCCTTTCTACTTCTTTATTCTCTTTATCTATCTCTCAACTCACTCTTCTCTCTTCATCTTTCTTCCACATTTTATTCGATCCCATTGCTTATTTCGTCTTCTTCACTCTCTGGACACTTCTTTTGCCCCATCTCCAATATCTTTATCTCTCTTTTATCTTTCTTTCTATTCTCTCTCTCTCCCCTCTTCTCATATCTTTTACTGTTTTCGTTACTTTGCCTGTTCTCTAAAAAAAATTCTCTCTCCTTCCTATCTCTTTTTCTCTTCGTCTATTCTCTATTACACTCTCAGTTTCTACCATCTACTAGACAACCATTACTCATGAACAAAACAGATTGTTCACTCAGATTGTATAATGTTGAATTATTTTGTTATAATGAGGTAATTTAGTCGGATATAGCTGGAATGTAGCTCATTTCCTGGAAAAAGTTTACAGTGTTCATACTATTACTAATTCATAACTATTATTATAATATTAGTCGCGTTACTACCAGGCCTGCGGCATGGTGCCTTTATCGAGGCATAGCCGCCTTGTAATTCATAACTTTACGTTTTTTTAATTTTCCACAATAGTCCAATTGGAGCCCCTCAGATCCTATAGTAAAAAAGTTAAATTGATTAATAAGATATTGAAATATTTCTGGGGAAATCCTATAAATACAACATTTGTTAGTCACGATCGCGATCACATGTCTCGTGATACCTACCTTTATTTACCCATTACAATAAACAAAATAAACAAAAGAGTACTTTGGAAAATTAATAACTATTTACCAAAGAAATCACATTCATAATGTCCTGTAGAAATATAAAACAAGGGGAAAAATAAAGAATTTTAGAAAACAAACCCTTTTGTACAGTATACATATAATAATATCTAATTTGTTTATCTAATCATTCGTAGGTAACCTACTTCTTTATGGACCGATCTTTAGGTAATAAAGGTATGGACAAGATATTTTCCGTACAATTTAGTGTCGGACTTTAGTTCTCTATATCCTGCAATTATGTACTTACAATTTTAATTTACCTTACTAATTAGTCAATGTACCAGAATAAAAAAATACTTTTACAATTTTATTTCTAGTACACTAAGCAAAACAAAATAGGGGCCACCTGTATTTTCTAAGATCATCGTGTATAGTACACCTTGGATTGAAAGTTTATTCTTGTTATCTTACTTATCTTGTTAATTAGACGTTCAGGTATGAATTGAGACCTTAACTTGAATAAATGGCATGAGGTAAATATCATTATTTGAGATAATAATCAAAACAGTTAATATTCCAATCTTTAGCGGTTTGGTTGATTACCCTAAATTTTTTTCTTAATGACTTTTCCTCTTGATTTAAAGTCGCTTTTAGTGTTTCTTATCGACATGCCGAGGGTTCCACACCATTAAGGTCAATAATTGCGTATCAGAGCCGTAACTCTACTTGAAGAGGGCCTTTCTCAGCGGAGTGTGGCCAACAGGCTTCAAGTGTCACGGCGAGCCATTCAAAATCTATGGAGTCGTTACCAAGAGACTGGAAATTTATCAAGAAGACCAGGAAGTGGGAGACAGCTCTCAACCACTGGGAGAGAAGACCGATTTATAGCCAGGACAGCCCTGCAGGAACGGTTCACATCCGGCCCCCGCGTACAAATGGACCTCCAGGAGTACTCGAACACAGTTGTAAGTGCTCAAACTATTCACAATAGATTGAGAGAGGTACAAATTCGCTCTAGGAGAAAAGTTCGTAAACCTAAACTTAGTTCTGGACACCGCGCTGCAAGATTAAGGTGGCCTAGAGAACACCTGCACTGGACTGATGAGGAATGGAAGTGTGTGCTCTTCTCGGATGAATGTAAAGTGAAATTTGAAAGCGACGATAGACGTATTCAAGTGTTCCGACGCATAAGAGAAAGGTTTCAGAGCTCTTGTGATCATGAAGCAGATCCTCATGCCTCATGGGGGACCAAGTGTTATGGTGTGGGGTGGCATCAGTAGCAGAGGGAAAACCGATCTGGTTTTCCTTGTTGACGAAGCAGTAACCTCTCAACTTTGTGTGGATAATGTCATCGTACCCTATGTGCCTCCATTTAGCGAAAGAACTGGGCCCAACTTTATCTTCATGCATGATAATGCCCGCCCCCATACGGCAAGAGCCACTGGTGAGGTATTACAAGCAGCGGGGATCAGAGTTCTCGGCTGTCCAGCGATAAGCAGAGACTTCAACCCTATTGAACATGCATGGGATTACCTTAAGAGGGAGATTAAAACCCTAAAAGATCAGATCCAGACTCAAGATCAGCTCATGGAGGCGTTAACAGCTGCAAGGAACAAGATTCCGAAAGAGCGCATCCATATACTCATCCAAAGCATGCCAAGAAGAGTTCAGTCATGTGTAACAGATCGTGGAAGTCACACTCGGTACTAAGGAGCCGATAAATTTCAATTCCTTCTTGGTATGCTGTTGTGATGGTTGAACAAGCGTCTTAACTTGTATTCTCAAGTTTGTTCTAAAACGACCATTTTCAAAAAATAAATAAAAATCTTGAATTTTTTTAATAAAAACTCGTTTGTTTTTATCACAATAGTTAGAGAAGAATGTATTGGAGTAATTTCAAGCTTTTATTTCATATTTAAACCTATACATTTGAAGTGGTAGGTCCGAATCTCTAAAAATACTTGTGGCCCTTATTTTGTTTTGCTTAGTGTATAAATATAATTATCTATTTAAAATAAATTAATAATAATATGAATATTCTGGTTCCTGATTTTCATTTTTTAATTGAAAACTTCAGTTTACATTGTATGGCGTTTACCCAGGAATAAATTTACCAAAGGACTTTTCTTTCCTTGAAACAATTATTATTTTTCGCCTTGGCTTAAAAGGCGAGAAATAATAACTGTGAAACATCTGATTATTTTCCCTTTCAATTTACTTTCAATGCTCTCTCAGCCATAGAAAAATTTATGAAGCATAATAATTACATATTTTACTTTTGTACGTGGTACATTTCATCATAAAACATATTATAATGTATAAATACAACACTTAACCTTTTTTAAACACACATTATACTACCCATTAGAAGTTTAGACCTATGGGATACGGTTTTTTTTAAGTCACTCAAGTAGTTACTATAATAAATATTGAGGATTGAGCATCCTCAATATTTATTAAAGTCAAAGTCTACCTGGAGTAAGTTAGTGCTATAAAGTGAATCATTGCGCTCTCTACTGAAGCCCTACCCAGGCAGGCTGAGGTTAATGTGGGTAGCTGGTACGATTCCCAGCGAATGAAGGGGTAAAACCCACGTCCTAATCCAGGATGTTAAATCAAAAAGAATCGTTGACGTTAGGAAGGGCATCCAGCCGTACAAATGTGCCAAAACCAACCAACCTGAAACACGAGGTTGAACTACTTCGACCCTGCTTAAGCGGGATAAGACAGAGTAAAAGAAGAAGAAGAAGATTGTAGTTTTAGTTTTGTAAATTATATAGCATTTAATTTAGATTTGTAAAATTATAAATGAAGAATCGCAAAGAAAATCTTTGTGAACTTACTTTTGAGATTAATTAAAAATAAATAGCTTACCTTGGAAAGTTTCTCCTCTGCTTTGTTGATGAGGATCTCAAAGGTCTCCCTGTGCCCGAACACTTTCCTGGCTTGAACCTTGCGGTGGAATGACCTTTCCAGGAGAGGCCGCGACACCTGAGAGGAGTCGATCAATTAAAATATTAAAAAGATCAATTATGAACTATTTCTTTTTTTTTCCCACTAATATGGAAATTATAATTTATTTAAAAATTATTACATTCATTTCTATCTTCAAATTTGTTTCTTCACCGAAATTTGCAATAATGCTGCTCAACTAGTCGTTACTCAACTACTCATCTTTCCTCATGAGATATGAGTGAATCCCAGACCTGGTGGACATATAAAAGTATTGAGTAGACAATTTTCTATCTATCTCGGATTCAAAGTATTCAAACAGAGGTCACCTTGCATGCAAGCCTGGTGCACTGCTAATCTTGGCCACGGAGACCTGACATTATTATTAAAATAACAATAATAATATCCCTTTATATTATACCTATACTGCCCGATAAGGACTTATAAGTAAAATAATTATTAAATCCGTAAACCAAGACATATTATTAGGTGGACAAAATCTCATACGGGAAACTAGTTATGTCACGATTGGGATTTGAACCAACAATCTCTGGATTACCAGACCGACGCCGACGTGACACCTTGACCACTAAGTTACCGGGAAAGACAGAAATAAAAAGTATAGGTAGGCTCACCTGGCGGCCGAACACAGAAGCTACATCACCGTGAGCCTGGGAGTCCACCTCCACCTCCTGGAGTAGACTCTCCCACGTGTGGAACAGAGAACTGGGACAAGCTGGACTGAAACACATCAATCAGGTGGAAATAGTTATCTACAGTACAAGCTGGAACACACTGTTGTCACGTGTGGAACAGAGAACTGCGACAAGCTGGACTGAAACACATCAACCAGGTGGAAATAGTTATCTACAGTACAAGCTGGAACACAGTGTTGCCACGTGTGGAACAGAGAACTGCGACAAGCTGGACTGAAACACATCGACCAGGTGGAAATAGTTATCTACAGTACAAGCTGGAACACACTGTTGTCACGTGTGGAACAGAGAACTGCGACAAGCTGGACTGAAACACATCAACCAGGTGGAAATAGTTATCTACAGTACAAGCTGGAACACACTGTTGTCACGTGTGGAACAGAGTACTGCGACAAGCTGGACTGAAACACATCAACCAGGTGGAAATAGTTATCTACAGTACAAGCTGGAACACACTGTTGTCACGTGTGGAACAGAGAACTGCGACAAGCTGGACTGAAACACATCAACCAGGTGGAAATAGTTATCTACAGTACAAGCTGGAACACACTGTTGTCACGTGTGGAACAGAGAACTGCGACAAGCTGGACTGAAACACATCAACCAGGTGGAAATAGTTATCTACAGTACAAGCTGGAACACACTGTTGTCACGTGTGGAACAGAGAACTGCGACAAGCTGGACTGAAACACATCAACCAGGTGGAAATAGTTATCTACAGTACAAGCTGGAACACACTGTTGTCACGTGTGGAACAGAGTACTGCGACAAGCTGGACTGAAACACATCAACCAGGTGGAAATAGTTATCTATAGTACAAGCTGGAACACAGTGTTGTCACGTGTGGAACAGAGAACTGCGACAAGCTGGACTGAAACACATCAACCAGGTGGAAATAGTTATCTATAGTACAAGCTGGAGCACAGTGTTGTCACGTGTGGAACAGAGAACTGGGACAAGCTGGACTGAAACACATCAACCAGGTGGAAATAGTTATCTATAGTGCAAGCTGGAACACAGTGTTGTCACGTGTGGAACAGAGAACCAGGACAAACTGGACTGAAACACATCAACCAGGTGGAAATAATTATCTATAGTGCGTAGAGTTCAAGCTGGAACACAGTGTTGTCACGTGTGGAACAGAGAACTGGGACAAACTGGACTGAAACACATCAACCAGGTGGAAATTATTATCTATAGTGTTTCCAAATTTACGTTTTTTTTTCTCTTTGAATGTCAAAAAAGTCATGTGTTGGCGTTTCTCAACGATGTCCTCCCTCTGCTCCAATTTTTTGAAACAAAGCTTTTTTTCTGTTTTTCCAACTTCTACACAACGGATCACAGTAACTCACACATTCAACAACTACGCCCGTGGTGAATACACAAATCAATAATGATGAATGTAGTCTAGCCAAAATAAGAATGAAGAAAATGACAAGTGATCTATGGGATTTCTTTGTGAATCTTAATTATGAGGTTGTATGAAGTACAGATAAAATATGCATGTTTTATTATTATGTCACAAGTTTAGTGGGTAGTACAAGGTTACGAGAGTTTTGTAATTACACTTGCCTAAGCAATGAGTTACTTGGTCTGCTAGTAATGCCGCCACTGGTCGCTATCCATACAAATGACCATTCATTTTTTTCTCACAAGGCACAAGACATGTGGTGTATTGTGGACTATCCAAGTATTATGTAATATGTACCTATATTTAAAAAAATACGACCCGCCGCAAAGGCAAGGGCCCTACTTGAGAAACTTTTTTATGAAGTTGTTGCAAATGAAATAAACTGTTAAACGCTGTGCAAACTAAAGTTAAAATAAATTTAAACTTCTTTATATTCTCAAGAGCAATTATTTCTTACTATTTTTAAAGAAAAGTGGAAAATATTTCTGAAGGAGCACCTGAATTAAATCTTTTTATTATACTGATGAGAGAGATTCTATTTTCATTTCTTTGTTTCTTCGTTATTTTGAGTGCAAAGTTCTAAGAAAACTATTTTTTACAGTCATGCTTACCTAAAGAAATTTTAAAATTCGGGTTATGTACATAGAAAATAATTTAAAAAAAACAAAAGGAGAAATGTATAATTCATACCTATTATTAATGTTATTTTTTATTCATTATTTTAAATAAATGAATAAAAAATAACATAACAAAAATAAAAACAAATTCATTGTTAGATGAATAATATCTGAATCGTACCAGAAATTTATAGAATAAATTTATTTTTAAGAAAAATAGTACTCTAATTATAGTACATTAACCTCCCTAATCTGATCGAAATAAAAGTATAATGTACAAACAGAATTTTTTCTGAAAACGAATGGGTTTGTGCCAAAAATACAATTCAGAAAGAATTTTCGTGGTCCGTCGAGAACTCGATTTTTTTTTTTTAATTTACTTACCCTTAAACCATCATAGTTGAGGTAATCACGATGCTTTACTAAATTTTTGCTGAGCTTAGGACTTGAATCACCGACCTCCATGTTACGAGTCCGCCGCATTATCGATCAAGCTACTAAGATCGGTAGCTATGTATTTTTTTTTTTTTTTTTAATGAAGGTTAAAATTTGCGTGATCAAACACAGGCGTGGTTTGAGAATTTAGGAGCCTGTGAAAGGGTTTTCTACCCTCTAAAAAACCCCTCAGAGGATCGTTTGTTTCAATTTTGCCCCAGAACCGATTTCTCATTACTTCGGGGTGTAGCTATGTATTAACCTGTGAGTACACGCGTTAAAAATCCGAACGTCTGTACACGCGCGATGAAAAAAATTCTCACACCTGGTTTTGCTTTGTATTTCGTTCTGCTTGAAGAATTATGTAATATTTTTAAGATAGATTAAGTTGACTAATGTATTAAAACTATAATATTTAAAGTAGTTTTAGCAACTTTTTTTTCCAAATGATTGCAGTTCGAACCCCTGATTTGACATTTTTCTTATTTTCCAAAATTTATTCATCGTTAGCCATACTGACATAAGTTTTTAGGGCAATTCACAGTATATTATCTTATAATCAAGAATATTATGTTATTATATTTGTTTAGGTACTTCTAAAAGCTAAAAACAGAAACGATAAAAATATAAATGTACTTAGATTATACCAGGAGGTAGGTAGGTAGGTAGGTACCCATTATAATAGGTAAAGAAAGATTACAAAGAATACTAATTATTTCAGTATTTAGCAAAAAAAGTGTATTGAGATACCTAACTACCTAATATTATTACAAATAAATTTTATTAATGTTAGTTAAAAAATTCTATTTTGTTAGTAAAAAATCATTATAATAATTATTATAAAAATACTGAACAATCACAAATTAGGTAGGTAAACACACTAATTTTCTTTAAAAAAATATATTTTTTTCATTCAAAACAATTGTTATTATTATATAAATTAATTATTAAAACTAATTATTATAAATATTTAATTAAATTAAACTAATCAGTTAGTAACAGAAAAAAAAACTCTCAAAAAAAAAGTTACGTCTGTACACGCGCGATGAAAAAAATTCTCACATTTCAGACCGATCTGAACTTTTCGCCACGTCACGGGCAACAGAAATTGAAAATAGCTCAAGGGACTGTGGATACATCTAGATAAACATATTATCAACAGCTACTCCAGGTCCCTACAGGTTAGGACAAATATTGATCAAGTTCTAGCGTTTTTGCCGAGCGTGTGAGAATTTTTCCCTATGTGCGTGTACTCACGGGTTAAAGTAATAGTTATACACTTACTCGAATATCTATAAAAATAACCGTAAGCTTAAAAAAGCTCAGCACTCACCGCTCTTTCCTCAGCTCCGCATTCTTCTTCCGGAAGTTGTTGACCAGCAGCTGTAGCTCTGCGGCATGTTGCTCGTACATCTGAGACAGCTCTTGCGTGAAGTCCGACACTGCAACAGAGGAGAGGGAGGAACATGCGGTCAGTGCGGTTATAATAATAGAACTTAACGATCTCGATTTGTTGAAAGACAAAGAAGAAAGAATCAAATAAAAATAAAAAATACAAAATACTTCCGATTTCTAATATTAGAAATTTCTCGGAAGTAAAATAATATCGTCTTATTAATATTGCCCGATTAAGACTATGAAGTCCCATTATTCCAGCAGTAAGCCCAAGACGTATTATTATGTGATAAAACTCCCAAATGAGATGATAACTTGTCATGTCCCGGCTGGGTTTCGAACCCTCGACTTCTGGAATTTCTGGATTCTCAGAGTGCCGCCTTTGAGCTACCGGGACAGACAAGTAGAAGTGCTGAGTCATTCCTCCACTGTCTGGCTACCATCGTTCACGATGACGCCACCCTATTATGATGATGATAAGTCCAAGCCAAGACTTATTATTATATGGTTAAAATCCCAAATGGGAGGATAACGTGTCATGTCCCGGCTGGGTTTCGAATCTGCGACGCGGGAAACTGCTTTTAGTCTTATTATCAAGCGGACTGGGAGTTTTTCTGACTTTAATCAATCAAAAACAAAATATAGCTACTTCCAATACCCTCACATACGTAATAATACCATGAGAAGAAGGAAAACAGTTCACCATTATTTATTTTGTCCTCACTTAGGTCGACTTTCCCCTCTTCACCTACCCCCTTTTCCAATTTAGAATAATAAAACCACATCGATAAAATAAAATTATTTCTATCCAAAAAATAATCACAAATAATTTCAATGCCTTTACCTTTCCAGTTAACAAACAAGTTAGTTTCAGCTTGTGAAATAAATACTTTAGGTACCAATTTATCAATTCGAGTTTAGCCTCATGTAGCTGAAATGTTGCGGTCCGCCCTCCACGCGACATGTTGTAGCCACTCAAACTCCGGCCTATAGGACGGGGAATAAATCAATGGCTTGAAACATTCATCCTGTTACGTCAAATTGATTTAGTACAACTTTCGAGATTTCCCGAAAATTTAAATTGGAGTAAAATTTATGCATCTCTTTAAATTGCGAAAGTCTTAGGCGTTGTTAAAAGCTCTCTCTCTATCCCTCTGGTAGAAAATAAATTATTGTACATTTTTTAATAGTTCATCCTCTACTGCCGAGCAAATCTTGCCTCGAAATTGAGACTGAAGAAGAAGCATTATTGTTCTGAGGTAAGTGAGTTTATGATAAGAGCTTTAAAATTAGATCAATAAAGATCGAGGGGAAATGTCTAGTAGACGGCAAATTTAATACTCAAAATTTTGTCTAAAAACAGGTATATTTCACTTTCTTCTGTCTTTCCGAGACACAATGACTTGCGAAAACAACAGTGGAAACACTCAGAAGTTCATATTATATGTAGTTTTTTCTCGAGTTCTGTGGTCACTCAGAACCTTTAAGGTCGATAATATTTTATACGTAGGTATATAAAAGTAACTGATATCAACTGAACAGATGTATTTAACCCAGAAATAACATTTTTACCCTTGATCATTGATATTTTTACACAATGTACATGTGAATCAGTCTTTAAAACACTAGCTTATGGAAATTTGCGTTACTAAGCAGGTCGTCTAAAATAGACATTTCAAACTAATATTTAAGGACATTCAAGCTATTTATTTAAATGTCTGACTAGTTATAGACTTTTAAATATACATTTAAAAAAAAGTAGATTCACAAAAAGAAGAAAAAAAAAAAAAAAAAAAAAAAAAAAAAAAAAACATTTTCATATCAGGAAGTATTAGAAAATCATTATTTTTATGAAAACGTTTTGAATTTTCAAAAGTAGAAAAAATATTGAATAAATAAGCAAACGGCCTTTTTAAACATTGCCCGTAGCACACGATATCCTTTTTTTTTCAGATATCTCAGACAAAAAAAGACCAAAACTTTCATTATCCTCAAAATTGATCAATTCCACTTTTCTAGACATTTCCAGGAAGAAAATCACCAAAACCCCTCGCTTTCCTGATCCCAGTTGAATTTCAAAACCCACCATGGCTGAGAAAACCAAACGCACCCGTAGTATCTACACGGTGAACGAAAAGTCCGCCGAAGTCACGCCTTCTGCCACCCCTCCAGAAACCGCCCACACAGGGTGTTCCGAAGTCCCATCCTTCAAGTCTTCCTTCGTCCCTTACGAGCGGAAAGCCAAGGATTACACCCCTGAATGGCGCAGGGGACTAGCCGTGGGATCCTATGGGGATTACAACAGGGGGCCTGTGGCGGGCTTCCCCAGCGCCATACCCAATGATCTCAGCTACCACAGTTCAATGACATCACAAGATCATGTTCAATCAGGTATGTCTTATTTTTACTTTAATACAATATAGATATTGTTGTTTTTTTACTGGTGTAAATCATAAAAAGTTCTGATACTATTTCATCTATGTTCGATGTGGCACAAACAATTTTGTATGTATTTCAATTGTTTTTTTTTGTATGCATTTCAATTATCTACCCAAACTATTCCCAGCTCGTCTACCCAACGACCAGCTAGCTAAACCGATAAAGGTTTTGATCTTACATATTCGTCACCGCTTACAACAGGGAGATATAACTTGGTCTTTAATTATATCCCCGATAACAACTCGGGTATACTTGCTATTAATATTTTTTAAGAGGTATCGCACAAAACATGCTTGCACTCTTTCAAAAGCTTTGCAATTACGATATTTTTTAATTAAGGCATCAATAAGTTTTGGTTAAGGCTATGCTATACCTATAGATTTTTGCTTAGAATTTTGATATATTTCTTCATGGAGGCATCAATAGATTTCTACTTGAGGATATAGTCATAGATTTTTGTATTTTTGACGATTGATAATAATTTGCATTCAAATACTGACTGAATCATGATAGCCTATTGATATGTGCTCCAGTCTCCTCCCCAGGCATGGCTATGGCCACGCCCCACGGCACCATGTCCCTCCTCCTCCGCAACGACATCAAGGTGGACATGAGTCTGGACAGCTCCATCCGCCTCATCAACAAACGAAACAGTGTCGTGGTCGCCCTCAACCCCTATGGGTGCATCTCCGCGTTCATACACCCCCACGGGCGCATCTACCAGAACGGGTCCAAGGTGGAGATGCTCATCTACGATTGTATCGGCGGCTTCAACAAGAACGCGAAGATGTGGTATAAAGGTGAGTGAAGGATGTGGAACAGGTATCTGATGTGGTATAAAGGTGAGTGAAGGTTGTGGAACAGGTATCTCAAGAGCTTCTCACGGACACAGTATCAATAAAAGCTGGCAAGAGTTAAATTTTGATGCTGATAGTTTTTCGCTGGTACGATTCCCATCGAATGGAGGGTAAAACCCTCGGCTTAATCCAGGACGTTAAATCAAATAGAATCGTTGGCGTAAGGAAGGGCATCCAGCCGTGAAAAGTGTGCCAAAACCAACCAAAAAACCTCAAACATGAGGTTTAACAACGTCGACCCTGCTTAAGCGGGATAAGACAGAGTAAAAGAAGAAAAAAAGATAGTTTTAGTACATAGTTGCACATAAAATCAAGTAAATTTAAAAAAAACACACATCAATAGGCTCCGTCCATTAGTAGCAATACCTACTGTAAAGAAGGTACGCACAACTAATATAAAGTAACTTGAGAAAAGATAATGCAAACTACAGTGAGCCATTTTGGAGACAACCTACTCGACTACTCCATAGAAAAATAAATACTTAACTCTTTGCTTAAAATTTGTAAAAAAAGTTTTTTTAAAGCTTTTTCCAACTTTTAAAGACAGTGGTGAAAGTGCTGAGATGTCCAGGTATGTTCTGAGTCCAGGTGTGTTCTGATATTCATGTACATCTAATACAACTTCTCGCTTTTCTGTTTATACTGATTAAAATAGAGAGGTTGGTTGATGTCATGAATATTCAGAACTATTACTTGCTCATGAGAGCAAATAAGTTCGAAAGAGCTGTCCAGGTATGTTTTGATATTCATGTAAGTACATCTAAAACAACTTCTCACTTTTCTGTTTATACTGATTCCTCCACTGTCTGGCTACCATCGGCATCGTTCACGATGACGCCACCCTATGATGATGATGAAAAGCTTTTTCTATTTTGCACCCATAAAACAGGAGCTACTGTAGACGTTTGTGGTCTATTTTTTTAGCTTGCCCATCCCGTAGTACGCCTCCCCTCTGATTGGCGAGAGTGACACAATACTTCCCATTTAGGTGCTAGGTCAACACGAGCGCACTAGAAGCTATCCCTTCCTGTAACCACAAACAACTGTAACGACATTTAGAATACAATTTTTTGTGGACTCTGGGGATCGAACCCGGGACCTTCCCGAGTTCTAGGGCGGAATTAATAGACGTTTTTGTAATACCTCTGTGGCGCTAAGTCACAGAATGCGTACTGTGTAAGATAGGGAAAATCGACACTTACCAACGACTTAAGTTATTGATGTTGTCTATTAATTCCGCCCCTAGTCTGCATGGTAAGCGAGTGCTTAACCACTAAGCTAATTGCGCCCTCATTGTCCCACAGGTGTGAGTTTCGGGCGCGACTACAGCGCTCTGGTTTATCTAGTGGACGCGGCCGGAACTAGGTCCACCACAGATTCATTCCGAGATCTGACACCAGATTTCAGCCTCCCCGTGTTCTATGAGGAGTCCAGACATGGGCCCCTCTTTGTACAAGAAGCCGTGGCAACGTTGCAGAAGGCCACTTACTGGGTAAGATAGTGCAGAAATATAAAGTGGAATATAGACAGACAGAGAATTTCATACTTCGCATCATGACTTAATTTGAATTTTACGCAGGCATGGTCGTACTTGCAAATGCGGGCATGCTTTTTGTACTTATGAATTTTTCTAGCAGCGTGATCACATTCAGGGGGGAGTCGATTCTCATCAATTTTTCGCTATCTGTTACCGTTTAGTCCATATTGATAGACAACCCCTTGTATGTAGATACTCGTAGATAATCAGATAGGCAAACAAATTGATCGTAAAAGCTCGTGTCATTTCTTCGATTGTCTTTAATTAATAATAGTCCATATTGATAGACAACCCCTTGTATGTAGATACTCGTAGATAATCAGATAGGCAAACAAATTGATCGTAAAAGCTCGTGTCATTTCTTCGATTGTCTTTAATTATTATAAAGACACTGAAGTGACATATTTGTGTGTAAGGTAAAATTATGAAAAGTTACCTTTTACTTATGTCGAGTTCATATTTTGAGTTATTCGACCAATGCTGATGACCTAAAACTAATAAATAAAAGTTGATTTAAGCCAAAATTCATAAATCCTCGCATTGGATTGCACTATCTAGATTAGAGACAATCACACTTACTAGGGATGATCTGATAAGTTATGTACCTTATAAAGACTTATGAGGATAATCTGTGAACTCTAATTTTGTTTCTCTAGGATGCTAATATGTGAGTTAAGCAGCTAATCTCCTTAGACAAATATTTCAGACAAAACTTTGGTCCAAAGGGATAAATTTCTGAATAATTAATTTGCCAAATAATGTGAATTTGGCAAAATGAGCGGATTTGCGGAGCTTTGAAGTATTTATGTTGCAATCAATGATGAAATTAGCGCTTTACCATTTTACATGAAACGCATTATGTTAATAGGATTAGTGTAAACATAGCCTCGAGGGTCTGTGTACAAAACAGCTCTGTTAGGGCTCATTCACAATAGAATGATAATCCATATTATATGAATTGTTTATGAGACTAAGGCAATTTGTTCGTACGACATACAACTGAAGGATAATCTCAATTATGTGAAGTGCTCATACGTCTAGGGGCCAAATTTACAAACTTTTGTACACAAACACGCTTTTAGCTATTTCAAAATATTCACTTGGTTTTCATTACAAAAAAAACATAAATATTTAGGATTATACGTTTGAATCTCAAGGTAACTTTGATTATAAAATTTGTAATAATCTCCATGTCTCTTCGTATATATTTCTCAGTCCCCGTAGCTCTGTTTTGCTAAAATCTGTAACGGTAGCTCAGTGGTCAAGGCGAAGGCCTGGTAATCCGGGTCGCTTGTTCGAAACCTATAGCCGGGACATGACAAGTTATCCTCTCATTTGGTATTACAACAATACAACATATATACGTAAAATACGTCCTGGGTTTCTGCTGGAATAATGTGACTCAATAGTACTAATCGGGCAATATAAAAAGGCGATATTATTATTGTAATATATTAAATAATTTATTATATTTCCTCCATTTTTTCTAGATCACCGAAACCGGCGTTGAAAACTGGAGAATCAAGGACATCTTCATCACTCAATCGGGTGACGTCATCAATGTCTACCGCAAGGATAACAAGTACCAGCTGAAGATCACCGGGGACTCCACAACCGCGATGCTAAGCACCCCTTTCATCCACTGCACCGCCTCCGCGGAGCATATGTTCGTGCGGCGAGGAGACAGACGCATGCACTTTGACGGCGCCAACTTCATCGTGCGGAACGCAGGCCACTCGGCGGGCTTTGACGAGTACAACGAACTGAAAATCTTTTAGTGGCGCAGTCGATTTCTCACTTGGCTCCCCGCCTCGGTGGGGCTGGATACTCGGATTGCCAACTAGCCTTGTTATAGGTTTTATTTTGAAGAAAGTTTTCGACAGATGGATTTAATTTTTGGTTAAGTTCAATTTTACGAAAGTCTTCTTCATCGGAATTTTTTGAACGTGCTAAAAAAAATACGTAGGTTTTGGACGGAATAATTTAAAATGTGTATCGTGAAATGACTTGGTCCATTCGGTTCATGACGTTCGTGCTTTCCTACCAAAAGATGTTTAACGTGTGTCTTGTTTCCTTTCGCTGATAGACTGAAAAGGCACTAAATTTATCAGATAATAGTTTTGTGTTTTGAACGGTTCAAAACACAAAGTGCTTCCAGATCGTTGTTAAGATTACATTTGATGATAAAAAAAATCGCGTTTCCAATAATGTATCTCTCAAAATTACTTGGTAAACGTTTGATTTTATACTGTACTCACTCAAACACTTCCTAATTAAAATCTGTGATAAAATTGTTAAACTCTTGAAACTTCGTTAAAATATTTAAATTAACCCTCAAAATGTGAAATCTAAATTTTATAATTAAAACGCTACTATATTATACACATGCTATATAATTATGTATATATTGTACTTTTCAGTTTTAATTATATTATTATCCTGATTCCCCCTACCCTTCCATCAGTTTCTACTCTCCATTTTCTATACATTTTAGCTCCAATACACTTTAAAAGAGCTCTGTATTTGAAGCCTTTTTTGGCTAAACAACGCCTGTCAAAATTATGCTCTTTAGATGCTGTTTTTTGTGAAATAGGTGTGAAAACGGTGCTGCGTTGTAAAAATATTTCTTCTTCATTATTTGCATCTTGGTCTTCCAATTATTGTATCCAATTTTTTTCTCTTTCTCTTTTTCTTACTCTCTACTTCCTGTGTCTCTCTTTATTTTCTCCCTCCTTTCTTTTGCCCTGTCTCCTTTTATCTCTCTTTCTTTCTCTCTTTCATCTCTCTGTCTCTCCTCATTCATACCCTCTCTTCTCCTCTCTGTCTATCCTCTTCTCACCCATTATTTTCTTTGTCATTTCATTTAATTTTCCTATCTTTCTTCATCTTCAGCTGACTTCCTCTTAAACACTCCCTCCTAGATCTCTTTCTCCTCTATTCTCCCTCCCGAATTTCTTCCTCATCCATGTCCCCTCCCAAATCTCTTCCGTTGTCGTTCATTACTCTCTGTATTCCATCTTCCATTCTCTATGGCTTCACTAAATGATGAATGGGACTGCTTGGCAGGGTCCTGGGCTATAAAGACGTAGACGTTGTTTCTGGCGACAAACTTCCTGACCCATGCGATACTTTCTTATAAGATGGATTCACTTGTTACTGTAGATAGCTAAATAATGTTACATAGATTGCTAAATATTGTTAATAAGGTTTACATTATACATAAACTATATATTTTATTTTAGAAAATCTCATTACCAGACTTTATTTTGTTATTGTAAATATCTCATCTATCTCTCATGTATTTTATATTTTCTGCATTGTAAACACCATTTGGTCAGCATCAGCATTAACCTTTCAACTGCCCCTAACGGATATATCCGTCATCAGAAAATTACAAAAAAAGCGTTTCTTGCCATAAAATTACTTTTATGACAAGAAAAGATATTAGAATAGATAATATAATAAAGAGAGCGAAAGATTAAAAAAGAGAGAGAGAGAGAAAGAGTAGAGAGAGGAGAGATATAGAGAAAGAGAGAGATAGAGGAAAAGGAAGTGATACCTATTATACATATAAATAGAAAATTCAAGAGAGAAAAGAAAAGGAAGATCAACACGATTTAACAATATTATCCAGTAAATCTAAAATCCGCTCCCTAGCAACGACAAGGAACGTTAAACTGTCGTGTGCCATGTTCATAATCAGGATTACATAAATTTACACTAGAAAGCACTAACACGAGTGAAATACCTTTTGCATTATGCATATATCTACTAGCCGTTTCCCCATCCTTCGCAACGAATCTAAATTAACCAAGACATCCTGGACACACTTCTAGGCATGCCTTTTGGTATCTACATCTTATAATTTCCTCAAGTATTGTGATCATGATCAATTCTATGGGGTTTCGAGGGTTAAGTGTTGGGTGGTAGGAAATGCTTTGAGCATTAACCTCGCCTGGTGGTTACCTTCCACTAAAGAGTGTTATTATTATATTTTTTTGTTATCAGGTAAAGCTCAGGCTGCTGGAATGGAACAGACACCCTAAAAATAATACATTACATAGGTCAACTGAGATTTATATGTACATAATACAGATATTATTGTATACTCCACGCAAACGCCATAATGCATGTATTTTTTATGTTTATTCTATTAGATTAGCATTTAGTTTTCAATATTGGATCGCAGACTTTCAGTATTGCAAAACCATTAAGTTTCAATAAAACGTGTAGGAGACAGTTATTTATTTTCTGTGCGCTCATTTTAGTTTTCCATCTCAAAAATGTTTCTTTAAATAAAGGATTTTGAAGAAATAATTATGTAGTAAACACAAAAATTAAAGGTGGATGCAATATGCGACTACTAATTTCACAAGATGCTGAGTTGTCAAGTCAAATTTCCTATGATCTCCATCAGAGTCTCTGTACCTTTTTTTTTTTTTTTTTTTTTTTTTTTTTTTTTTTTTTTTTTTTTTTTTCAAAAGATTATTTTTTATTGAACAAATTTTTTCATCTTCATAAATAAAATTTAAATGTAAAAAATAACTTTTTATAACACGAAAATTAGGAACATGGCAAGTTTAAGTGGCCAATTATGCAAAGCATGTGTTAGGCAACCTGTTTGCCAACTTGAGTTCCCGATGATTTTACGAATGATAATATTATGAGAGTGATGTTTTTGTGATGAAAGAATTTATTTTATTTATTATTATCAGAAACTTTGGAGTTCTATGACTTGTATTGATGCTGATTGTACTAATAATGGTAGTGGTGATGATGGCCGAGCCTAGTGGTAACGCACAAGGCTTACACACATGGTGACCTAGGTTGGAATCCAAGCTGGGTAGCAAATTTTATCCTCTGTACTTTGGATATGAGGGGTCCACACATACGAGGTGAGGGAAAATGAGAAGATACTTGTATGAGTAACCACCAGTGGCGGCATTTCATTAATTTTTTTTTTTATTTTAGTAAATAAAATACAGTTAGATGGACATGCCCATCACCCAAATACATTATAACTACGTGGGCATGTACTCGAATAAATTAGAAAAATCCAAGCATTGGGTGGGATCCTATTAGGCTTTTATTATGCAGCGCTACGAACAAAAATTATGAAGAGACCTTGTGCTTCACCAAATCACCACAAAGAAATCATCCTTAAACTTCTAACTTAACTTCGATGTTGTAATGTTGCCGATGTTGAGAATGAGTATTAGAGTAATGATGTCTTTCCACATCAAAACTACCCTAGCTTTCAGACCTCTGCCAAGGAATGTTGTTTCCAGTAATAAATAACGAAGAATCCTAGTACTGCAAAACTAATGCCAGCTGTCAGAGAATAAAATGAAGCATCGTGTTCTGTTATGGAATTGTACAGAACTGTCCGAACATTGGAACTGTATTCAACTCTCTGAACATTGGAATTGTACTTAAATCTCTGAACATTGGAACTGTCTACCTCTCTGAACATTGGAACTGTACTCAACTCTCTGAACATTGGAACTGTACTCAACTCTCTGAACATTGGAACTGTACTCAACTCTCTGAACATTGGAACTGTACTCAACTCTCTGAACATTGGAACTGTACTCAACTCTCTGAACATTGGAACTGTACTCAACTCTCTGAACATTGGAACTGTACTCAACTCTCTGAACATTGGAACTGTACTCAACTCTCTGAACATTGGAACTGTACTCAACTCTCTGAACATTGGAACTGTACTCAACTCTCTGAACATTGGAACTGTTCTCAACTCTCTGAACATTGGAACTGTTCTCAACTCTCTGAACATTGGAACTGTCTACCTCTCTGAACATTGGAACTGTACCTAACTCTCTAAACATTGGATGTGTACTCAACTCTCTAAACATTGGAACTGTACCTAACTCTCTGAACATTGGTTCTATACTCAACTCTCTGAACATTGGAACTGTACTTAACTCTCTGAACATTGGAATTGTAATCAACTCTCTGAACATGGGAAGTGTACTTAACTCTCTGAACACTGGAACTGTATTCAACTCTCTGAACATTGGAACTATACTCAACTCTCTGAACATTGGAACTATACTCAACTCTCTGAACATTGGAACTGTACTCAATTCTCTGAACATTGGAATTATTCTCAACTGTCCGAACATTGGAACAACAGAAATGTTCATTTTTAATATTTTAGAAAGCATACATTCTTCAATCTTCATATATTATGTCCATACTGTCCAATAGAAAATAACATATCAAATGCATAATACATAACGAATAGCAACCTGCCGGCTTCAAACAAACTAACAGGCTTCTGTTTGCTTTACCGTGGACACGTAAAACATTTTTCTCGGCGTAAGAGCGAGCTCTACAAGAGGACTTTTATTTACGGCTTTTTAACAAGGCACGAAGCCTGTCGTTCGCTGTGTGTGGGCAGCACCCAACAATTGTTCCTAATTATTTATTCATAACTCGGCACGCTTTTTTGCCTAAGCGTATAAAATTCAGGAAAAAACCTCTTCACATATCTCGCTACTCAATTATTTACACCGAGCGATGCGATGGTGCTTTCTGTGCTCACTCAAAATACGGCAGAATAACGGGTACACTTTTTTTTAAATACCTACTTTTTCCCAGATTTTAGAGATTATTTTTTTTGAGGTAAACATTTTCTTCTCCATTCCTTGTGATGAATAGTTTCAGTTTTCTAATCCTACATTCTTAATTTTGTTTTGAGTTGAAAGTTGTCTTACTTTAGTTAAATTATTTTCACCGCATGTATTGAGAGGTTTGGACCCCGTATACCATTCCTGTATTCGTATTATCACCGGAGCTCTCAGAACTTCACCTACGCAAAGCCTCTATGTAGAGAGCGGACAGGCACCACTAGAAACAAGACGATATGTCCTATTGGCCAATTTTGTTTCAAAAATATTATCACAGAAAAATAATCCTTGCCAATTTCTAGTATCACCGAAATACAACACGAATTTCACAATTTTAAATAATAAATATCCAATGCCAATTAGAGAAAGAATGAAAAAAATATCCTATCTGAATGATCCCACCATTACCTGTAACATTACGTTGTCACCTCAAGATTATACCCCGTGGATAGTTTCAGTCCCTCTAGTCCAAATGTTATGTGATGAAAGTAAAAAATCCATTTTACCTTATGAAGCACAAAATTTATTTCATGATTTTAAAAATCAAAGGTGTGGAAGAAGTTTGTTTGTTTTTACAGACGGATCAAAATCATCTTCTTATACTGGTTTTGCTTATTCATGTGAAAATATTACCAAATCTTACCAGATTAATAATATTTCAAGTATTTTTACAGCAGAGTTAATTGCCATTCATCAAGCAGTTGATCATGTTCGAACTTTGGCTGTGGCCGAACTATTAAACTTTTTAGACGTTGTCATCTGTTCGGATTCTAAAAGTTCTTTACTTGCAATTAAAAATGTTTTCACTAATAATGGCATCATACAGAATTTATTGCTGAAAATCAAAGAACTATTTGAGCAAAATATTTCGGTACATTTTTTGTGGATTCCTAGCCATTGTGGAATAGCAGAAAATGAAAAGGTCGATAAAGCTGCCAAGAACCCTACTAATCCAGTTTTATACAAAGAATTTTTTTTGGCTGATCTCTTAGAGGCGAATAAGAAAAAACTTCTTCAAGAATGGAAAAATAATTGGAATTCGGAAATTTACCAATATAACAAGTTGTGGAAGATAAAAAAAGAAGTAAAAGCATGGAAGTCATCTTATATTTATAATAGAATAGATGAGATCGTTGTTTGCAGACTGAGAATTGGTCATACATTGCTAACACATAAACATCTTTTTAAGCGAGAAGAACCCCCTTTATGCAGTAACTGTCGCACTACTTTAACTGTAAAACATATTTTGATAGAATGTCCAGTTTTTAAAGTTGAGAGAAGAAAGTGGAGGTGTAAAGTTAATTTAGAAAATAATTTATGTGATGATGAAGATCAGATTTTAAAAACCGTTAATTTTTTCAAAGATATAAAACTATTTACTAAGATATAGATTTATTAATAATATTAACTACAGGACGGTGATGATTTAGCATTATTGTGATTGTTTATATTTTTTCAATTTTGAACTTATCAGATGTAGATAATTATATTTTTTCTTGTATTTTCTGTAATTTTTGATAGTTTTTAACAGATGTTATAAACCTTTGTTGTAAATAAACATCTATAAAAATTGTTAAAAAAAAAAAAAATATTTTCAAAACATTTTGAAAGTGATAATCTAGACCAGCCAGTGACAGCATTTCGTATTTCCTAATGCATAATACACGACTTTAACAATGGTCCTCTAACTAGCATAAAATATGAGAGAGCAGAACAGACTCACTGCTTTCTTGTTTCCCCAAAACGCGTCGAAAACTGACGCTAGTAAAAACAAAATAGGGGATAGAAGTTTGATAGTAGGTCATGACCTTTTGTCCCCCTAACCTTCCACCCCCACCTCCTAACCTTTAGCCCTCTTCCTCCCAATTATTCCCCCGCTTGGAGAAAATGGGTTACCCTAATTCCTACAGGTAGAAAATTTCATCTTCTCTCTGCGTTTTTTCACAAAAAAAAAAAAAAAATTGCGGCATGAAGTTTGTTTTGCTTCTTTGAGAACTTCAACCTATTACGTTTTTCATTTAATTTCAGGAAGTAAAAATACCGGAAAATGGTTTGTTTCGTTTAAAAAAAAATTGTTGTGCAAAAAACATGAACTCTTGGGACATAGTAGGTAAACATAATATAATCATGTTTTCTCTTGATGTGGTACTCTTGGAATACTTCGGACAGAGTTCATGAACGTTTTGAGTCACTCTTGAGTCTCGTGTCTATCATAAGATTAGTTATGAAGTTGCCTGTTGTTGTTAGCATTAGCAAGTTGTCACTCCTCATATTTTCATGTCTTTTCAGTTCAATAACATAGATTTAAGTATCACTATTATTCTGCTCCCCTGTCTACAATAGTCAGGAAAACGGTCATGTATTGCTCGGTGAACCAATGAATTCTAGAGCCACATACATGGATTGTCGAGTGGTCTTAGCGCTAGTCTTGCAGGTAGCGAGAGGATCTGTTAGAGTTAGATTGCACAATTTTTTCTTCATATCTTTGAAAAATAGACCATACCCAATACCACCCATTATATGAGTAATAACCCAAAAAAACTGCCTACTTGTGTGGTATAAAAAATCAGTCTCTCTGAACCGTCTATTGGGAATATGTTTTGCCCTAGAAAAGCGAACGGAAACCATCTTGAAAGGCAATAGCACTAAGTTTCTATGGAATACAAACATGTAACTTTTAGTTTGAGTCGGATATGATTTTTAGTTTATTTTAGAAACTTCCTAATTAGATTAGAAACTCTGAAACATTCCTCGCGAGTTTCTATGTTTCTCCTTCTGAATGTTGATCTTTCACCCGTCTAATTAGTTTCATTAAACTCCAATATAGACATGCTTTTTCTTTTTTTCCAATTTCACTAATGCACAGGTATTGGGTTCTACTTTCTCTTATAGTGGATAAGGCTGCCAGGAAAATTTCATAGTGTTCGTTAGAATTAGTGAAACAATTCGTTTCTGAGGCACGTATTATATGCTCAGGGGCGAACTACTGGTGAATTACAGGATTGAACACAGAACATGAGAATGAGAAGGTGGACTTTTATTCTTAAGAATTGACAAGCTTATTTTGAAGATAACATTTTGCCCTGAAATAGGTATTTTCAGTTGACTCGTAATTATTATCCTTATTTGCAGTTCAATGCAGAATATTATTATCTTTATAAATACAAAGGTAGCTAAATGTCTTATAAAATAGTTAAATTTTAAAAATTACGTTTTTTAATATCAATATAGGATGTGATATATAATAATTTGTTTATATGTAGGTATTAGTAATATTAAGTTAGGTAGGTAGGTAGGTAGTTTGTATTTGTATATCTTATAAAGAGGTTGATGTGAAAGTATGTAAACTTTTTTTTATATACATGAAATTCTGTCCCATTGATCGAATGATAATTCTCTTTCCTGTTGGTCTGTGATTCAGAGACTGAACTAGGCTAAATTATAGAATGATCCTTTTTTTAATTATAGACATATTTTTCTCATGTTGGTGCAGTTAAGATACAATGTCAATTATTATGGACACCATAAGTAAAAATATCACGGACTCGATAACTGAGGGAATTATATTTTACAAATATTTAACTGAAGCGGGATCTCACAGTAAGTCAGTAACGACTGTCAGATCCACTGACAGATTACTATTAAGATAGCATTATTTTTTACTCATAAGTTTTTCTTCTTTTTATTATTAGCTTCCTCTTTTTCTTGCTTCTTAGATTATTTTGCTATAAAAAAAAACAACATTTTCGAAAGAAAAAGGAAACTTTTCCCCAAGAGTGTTTGATGTTTTGTATTAAGTGGAACTTTCGTAAAAAAAATGTAATATTACTTTTTTAATACTGGTATTAAAAAAGACTTCAAATTTCTGTCTACTAAGATCTCAAATGCGCTTGCTTTGTCTTGACTACGTGTCTTGAAAACAATATTATGATGTGTGCCTTTCACCTTTTCTGAGAGCGAGTTTATGTATGTTTGTTTGAGAATCTTAAAATGATTTTTTAGTACCTGTATCTACCGAATTCAAAAGAAGAGTCCTCGTAATGTCGCTAAAGTTGAGAAAAAATCAGCGATGTTATATTTTGGCAAGGTAAATTACACTACCTACCTAGGTGTGAAAACTTGTGTGGATATTTTCGCCCAATTACAGGCTGGATGAGTTCAATGTGGGTAAGCTCTTCTCTGTAACTTATTACCAACAAAAATGCGTGAAAAATTTGATTTGTGTGTAAAAATCTTTTCACTTTTACAAAACTTTGAAACTCACAATCAACATGAAGGAATAATGATAATCATTCGCAAAGAAATCGGAAGTTTTTATTCAGGTCGCCGGTAACAGTAAGTGAAAAATTGCTGATGAAAAATTGAACACAACGCTAATTGAATTTTGTGAAGCGTTTTCCTGACTTTTGAAAGAGGGAATGATTCTTATTTATAAGGAGCGAGTAATTTTTCAAAACACTTTATTGAAATTCACAGATTGAACAGCGTTGAGAAATTATGAACAGGAAATTTCCAATCAATTAATTGGTGACGTCAGTGGAATAAGAATAATGGAAAACCTGGGGTGAGGATGACTTTGAAATGATTAACTATTGTTAATGAAATTTAACCTACATACCTCATTGATTTAAGGCGTAGGTAGTTCCTATTTTTAGTAGCACTCATTCCCTATTGTACGAATAGAAAATATATTTTGAGTATTTTTCCAACATGATTTCCAATTATTTCAAAGTGCAAGAGAAAAAGCTCAGAAGAGAAATTAAAACAGAAATAGTTACAGAGAAACACATAATCGGTTTATTGAAAACATAACGAAAAAAACATTTTCTAGCATCTCCTTTTTGATCTCATTGAATTTATTTTCATAAAAGTTTATTTATGTAGGACATTTTATGTTACTGGTAGAATTTTTTCACTTAGATTAGGCTAACTAAAAAAAAAAAAAAAAAAAAAAAAATAGCCCACGATATCCACGCCTTATAAAAATTACCTAGCATTACAAAAATAGTTTGTTTTAGCAGTCACCGTTGTTATTCAAGCTTTATGAAACTAGGTTTAGGTGATAATTATTAAACAGGTAAATGTAGGTTTCACACGAGTATGGTTGATATATTCACCCTGTGACAAAGATATTTTACCCCAAAGTGTTCTTTGAAAAAAAGCTACACAAAGACAAAATTTTCCGAAATAATTCAGTTTACTATTATTTTCAAATCTAAATCATTTTAAAAGCAAAGTACAATTGAAGGGAGAGAATAGGTCTTGATTTCTATAAAATTTCTAACTCCCAACTTGTGACGAAAAATCGGTTTTCCTGATTTATTTTTGCAAGATTTGCTTATACATATATCATTTTTGTATTCCTAACTCTAATAAAAATAAGTCAATTCAATCTAATGTCGAAGACGTTTCTCCAAGCGCGACGCGTCGACTTAAGAAGATTTGAAATTTCTTTTTTATTGTTCTTTCAATTATAATAATCAACGATAATTTATTATTCATAATGTTGAAAGCAAAAAAAGCTTCGTTCTCAATACAAAAGGACTTAGTCTAATTCAATGATTTAGAGCATTTCAATTGTAGATAAATATAAGTTGTTTCAACTGTGTGAATATAATTTAGTCACTATACTCGTATTATTTAATTAAATATTACATACCGGGTGTTCAAGTTATAAACAAACAAATTCGTTTTCGTAATAAATTAGTTGAAAAAGTATAAAATAAAAGAGTTTTCATTTTCAATATCAATATCGATTTTTATCAAAAGACAAAAAATTCAGTTCATATCCAATTTCATAAAAAAAATATCATATGTTTAGAAGTCATTAATGCTTAAAACCAAACGACAAAGGGTCCATAAAGTCCATTAAAACAATCTCAATCAATTTACTACTGAAACTTTATACATTAGAGTTAATCTACTCCAAACTTGAAACATTAGTCTTACAAAGTTCCGATAATCTTCGGAAAGTTCTTCGACATTTTCTTCAACTTTTAGTTCCTCAACTTCTTCATGTTATTGCTAATAATAATGATGCTGGACCCGTGGAAGTGAGAGTCTAGGTGAGGACATTAGTACCTACTGACATATAGAGTGACTGACCATTATTCATTTACTAATATGAATTCATTGTTTACGAGAAAAAAAGATGTGTGTTTCAAAGTCTTTTTTATTTCGGAACCATGAAATAGCAGATACTGTAGATGCTTGTAGTCTGTGTTGTATCTTGCCCATCCTAAATCACACCTTTCCTCTGATGTGTGAGAATTGACACAATAAGGTTACCCTTACAAACAAATGTAAAAAAATTAATACAGTTTTTTTAACTTTTTTTCGGTTCAAATTGAAGACCTTCCGAGATGGCAAGCGAGTATCTTAAAACTGAGCTAAAGTTCTTTTCATATCCATCTTTTGGTCTTCTGCTGAAATCAGGTTCTGAGAAAATGTTGAATTTTCTCCCTTCTTTCCTAATATCTTTCTTGAATTTTAGATCTCCTTTCCTGCTCTTATTCTCATCTACTTCCTTCTTCTTCCTCATGCCTTGTTCTACTTCATTCTTCTTCCATTTGTTTCTCTCTTCTTCTTCTGCTTTGTTGAGGTCATGACAAGAAAGCAGATGAAAAGTTTTAATTTCATCAAACATGTTGTTGTACATTTTGTTTTCCAGGGCGAGGAAAGTAGCTGCCACACTTTATTTTCATGACAATTTTTAGGGTCATGTTTGTATAAAATATTCTAAAGTTTCACATTCGTCGAATTTTAAAACATAAACATAAATAGGTAAAATAAGAGACAAATTAATATTATAAGATTCAATTAATGGAAATTGGTTTGAAAGTGAATTCAAACAAATGCGAGATTCTATTCTGTTCCGATCATATCAATGATGATATTGTTGACCAGTTCAATGTGGTGTCTCCTGGTATCCGTGTTGTCAACAGATCAAGTTTCAATCTCCTTGGAGCCCCTATATTTGAAGATGGGTTTGAAAATCATGTGCTACCTAAAGTTGAAGATTTGAAACTTTTGTTGAGCCGTTTAGAAGATTTAAATTCTCACATGAGTTATGACATTCTCAAAAATTGTCTTCTAGTTCCCAAGTTGAACTACTTACTGAGGACATGCCCCTATTGGAAATTTGAAAATGTAATGAAAGATATTGACGACCTGTTACTACAAACTCTACAATCATTACTCAATACTAATTTGAATGAAAAACAATGGAACTTGGCAACACTTCCTATCAACAACGGAGGTATTGGTATAAGAAAAATTAGTAGTCTTGCTCTTCCAGCTTTCCTTGGCTCAAGTTACGGTGTTCAAAATTTGGTCTCTCAAATACTTTCAATGGATCAATGCTCTGTACACCTACAACTTGAAGCTGTAGAAATGTGGCAGTCTATTTTTGGCGAACATCTATCTGAGCCAAATCAGAAACACGTTCAAAAGAAATGGGATAAAATAAGTATTGAAACAACAATTGATAACACCAGTTTTCAGAATGATATTGAAAAAGCCCGTTTTCTAGCACTTCAAGAAAAAGAATCTGTAGCTTGGCTTCAAGTTTATCCATCTAAAAACATTGGAACCTTGATGGAAAATATATCATTCAGAACGTTTGTTGGTATTCGCCTGGGTTGTTCTATTTTCAAGCGTCATATGTGTGAGTGTGGAACAGAAATCAAGGAAGATGGTTTACATGGTCTCAGTTGTTGTAAAGGGAAAGGTCGCTTTCCTCGTCATGTAGAACTGAATGATATTGTTCAGCGGGCTCTATCTTCCATCCATGTTCCCTCAACTTTAGAACCCCTGGGATTATCCAGAGATGACGGTAAGCGGCCTGATGGCATGACCTTGGTTCCCTGGTCGAAAGGTCAAACCTTAGTCTGGGATTGTACCTGCGTCCACACATTAGCAGAAACATACGAGGTACGTCCGGAAAGTAAGGGGACACTTGTCGTAGGGGTTGGTAGGAATGTCTTTTTTTCAAGGTTGGCATACCTGCTTGTAGGGGAACTCCTAACGGTCACAATGAGCCCTTGCCCATCTCAGTTCATTGGAAAATGTCGTCTCAGGAGCCCGTCGCGTCAACCTGTACAGGTGCCGATTGCTCCACCTACCGCAGGTGCGAGATTCGGGCAGTTTATCACTTTGCGTAGGAATTCAGCTGCTGAAATCCATCCTCAGCTACTGAAAACCTATGGACCTGAGGTGATTTCACGTTCCAAAGTTTTCAAGTGGGTTAAGAAGTTTAAAGAAGGTCGCACAAACACACACGATGAAGAAAGAAGAGGCCGTCTGTCGTTTCAGAGGAACTTGTACAGCAAGTCAATGAAAAAGTCACAGCGATCGTCATGTGACCCTCAAAACCGTATTCCTCTGACCTGGCGCCCTCGGATTTTCATCTTTTCTTTTCATCAACAAGGAGTTATTGGCTGGAAAAAGGTTTTTCAGCGACGAGGAGGTCAAGGAGACTGTGGAAAAGTGGCTGTTGGAGGTGGAGCGGAGCGTGTATGACGAAGGCATAAAAAAGTTCGGACCCAGGATGCAGAAGTGAGTGGAGCTTGTCGGTGATTATGTGGAGAAATAAAGGACTATATTTGGAACTTACCCTGTAAATTTTATTAAAATACATATATACATTTTTCGAGTTTTAACATAAATTGTCCCCTTACTTTCCGGACGTCCCTCGTATCTCCCCAAGACTCGACAGGAAGCTGGGTCTGCTGCAGAGGAAGCCGACAAAAAGAAGGTCGCCAAATACAGCTTCATCCGAAATCAGAATTATATTTTCCAACCATTAGTATTCGAGACATTTGGACCGTGGAGCTTGAAGACAAAACAGTTTTTCAGGAGAGTTGGCGACGTTTTAGCCCGAGTGACAGGAGACATGAGAGCGGGCATTTTTCTCACACAAAACTTGTCTCTAGCAATCCAGAGAGGTAACGCAGCAAGTGTTCTCTCTGGATTGCCAAAGTCAAAAACTTTGTGTGACTTTACTTGAATAGAATGTGAACAAAATAAAATATAATATATTACAGGGACCCTGATGAAATTAATGGAAATTGGAGAATTATACCCGATCTTTCATGCACTCTTTTGTCAGAACTATATGTTTCGAGCTTACAATCTTTTGTAATAACTAACAAACCTTTATGTAACAATTAAAAGCGAAAGACTTATCTGATTTGAAAGGGAAAAGCAAAAAAAAAAAATTAAAATAAATCACTGAGGCTACATAAATGAAAAAAAAATCCTCTATATAGAATCAATTAAAAGATGTTGGTTTAATCAGTCTGTGTAGAGTTGTAGACTTATCCGAAGGTTAAAATAAAGTACCTCCTAACATCAGAAGAAGAAAATATTTTCGAATAATCATTAAACATACCTTCGGGAACAATTTTATACCTTTATAACACTTTACTTTCTGAGATCTTTCTGCCTTATTTTAAAAGATGGAAAAAAAAGGTATTCGAATTAAACAAGATAGAGTAAACAGACCAAATTACCGTCGCCCACATCACCCTGTATAGATTAAGTGAACGGACAGAGTAGCGTACGGAGCAGAAAGATTAAGCTTTTGTCCTCACTTGCCTCCATCCACCCCCGCAAAACTTCCCCTGCCCTCCTCCGTATCAGTGCTTTGCTGAACTTGTAACGAAACGGATTAATCTGATTTCTTTGAGAAAGTACAGCAGGGCTGAAGTTAAGGATTTAATATAATAAAGTTTTTTCTTTGTGTTATTATTTCACAATTTTATTCGGTAGCGCGGAATCATAGGACTTTACCACTGTAATATACAATATCATGTTTTTTTGCCCATAATTCCGCCACTGCTTCCTGCTTTACATCAAACAGTTGTCCTCATGAGGTATGAGTGGACCCCAAACATCCAAGTACAGAGCAGAATCCTGGGAATCGAACCCATGTCACCATGCGTGCAATGCTTAGCGCGCTAACTCACTCGGCTACGGTGACTACTCAGGGATTTATTGAAAGGACTTTCTAAGCATAGGAGATGTTATGAGTTTCTGATACCAGTGAAATATTAAAGCGGATACCATTGAATTTTTAACTTGATAACAATTATCTAATGTTAAAGTTGATTCCAGAGAATTTTAAAGTTGACAAAAATGAATTGTAAAGTTGATATCAGGTTGGCGGTGGTGGCTCCAAAAGTTGGCCGATGGCTATTTTGCATATGGATACCCATCAAGTACGCTAATAGGGAAGGTCTTGCAGACCTGTTGCTTAATATGACATTAGTAATTCCGATGTCTGCCTGAGATCTAAGTTCACAGAATCACTAGCTTGTAAGGAAAATTTATCAAACCTTGGTGAGGGGAATAGTGAAACTAGAAGTAGTAGAAGTGGACCAGCAGTCTGGCTGGGAGTAAAATTTGTATATTTCACTAAAGAAAAATATAGGAAACTTTGGGAAAACTTGACGAACGCTGATGCCATCATTTATTGTTATTATTATTCTCATTAGCAGAAAACATGTACATAAGGACCTAGGTGTTCTCTTTGACAATAAATTAAACTTTGATTACCATATTCAGAAAATGATAGCGAATGCTAAAAGATCCTCTGGTGTTGTTTTCTGGGCCACTAAAACCTTCCGCATTCCTTCTTCCTATTCGGTACTTTTTAGTGCTCTTGTTCGCTCGAAATTAGAATATTGTTCGGAGGTCTGGGGTGGTCTTGGAGATGTCACCACCGGTCAAATTGAGCAAGTGCAGAAGAACTTCCTTAGGAGAGTTTCTTTCCGTGCCTTAGGGTTTTCAAATTCATATAATATTTCTCTTCAGACTAATGGTCTTACAAGACTAGAAGCTCGAAGGAAATACAAAGACATAATGCTTATTTACAAACTTCTCAACAACATCACTGACTGTGATTTTCTGTCATCCCAAATAGTTTTTAACATACCTAGTTTAAGGAGGTCTAGTCGCCGTCAACATACTCCATTTAAGGCAATTCCTTCAAATATTGTACCCATATTGAGGGTTCTGAGTCTCTGTAATAGTCACCCTGATATTGACTACGCTCAGACTTTGAGTGTTTTTTATTTCTAACCTCAAACGGATGTTTTTTGAGACAGATTCTTAAGTCTTGTTTAATTTATTCTAACAAATTGTTTATAATAATATTCTTTTATTTTTTTGTTAACTTTTTTTTTCAACTTACTTTTTTGTTCCTCTTTTTTTTTATATAGTGTATTAACAATGTAATTGGTTTTTATTAACTGTTTTGTATATGCACTTTAAATCAATAAATAAACATTTGAATTTGAATTGTTATTCGTTTTGAAGTTCTAAAAACACACTCTAAAAAACACTCAGCCAAAATTAAATATCAGTGTGAGAACAAACCCAAACAGCTGATTAAAAAAAAAGAAAAAAACGAAGAAAAAAAAGACGACAAAGAGGAAAAAGAAGTAAATAATGATCTGATAAAAATAACTTTAGATGATGAAGAAAAAAGTAATAATATCATAATTATTATAGGGTAGTTTGCAAAGTTAGACTTAATGGTCTCACAAATGATATTTGACCGATTAAGTTTCTTTGATGTTGCCAAGTACTCTAACGTTGAATTTGAATTTTCGTTGCATGGTAGATAGATACAATTTATTTTAATTGGTACTTTAAACCAACCAACATAAAAGTCAAAATTAAAATTTAAACAGGTGATTCTAGAATCTTGCTCGCAGCCATCTTTTCTGTTTCAATTTTTTAATCAAAATCAACATCAGAAAGCTCTTCCATCGTGGAATTGTCACTTATATTTAAAAGTCGATTAGCACTAATGTAAAAGACTAATCAGTTAATTTCTCAATAATTAAGCTTAGAGTCTTCGAGGATCTCTAGCTAAAACACTGATTAGCCTTTGTCTCTGCTACAGCCGGATAATGTAATGTTAGAAGATAATAAGTTGATAAAGAATAAGAAAAAGAAGGTAATGATGACGAGATAATAATTTATGAAAATAAGAAAGGTAGGTGCACCATGACTACTTTGTATCTACCTAACATGTACTTTATATTTTAATAATTATACAATCTAGAAATTTCTATTTATAGAAAGCTTCAATATCTTCAGATCTCGTACGCAACGACCTATTCAAAAGAAAAATATAGAAAACTTCGGAAAATTTTGACGCGCACTGACGTCAATATTTTTTTTTCGACGTCACATTTTCAGGCGAGAGTGGGAAGATCATTTCCATGGTAATTCTATTTTTAGAGAAAAAATCTTTTTGAAATATATAGTTAAATAGACTAGCCGACTTTTATGTTCAGTTTATTTACATAATTGCACCTATAAAAATATACTATTATTGAACAGAACAAAGAAACTTCTCTACATTTTAACATTTATAATATTTGAATCCATTGGTGTAACGGCCATTCACATCACAAAGCATACCCAAACACTAATAATTAAATGGCATGAATTGAATACAAAGTATAAATTAAAAATTCAATCTTATATAAATTCAATTTTCTCATTTTATGTCTTATTTCATTATACAAGATATTTTTTTGTCCAATCTTTCATATCTCTAGTGTATATGGTACACTGTCTGACTATTAAATTTGTGTATCTATAATCTTATTTGTATTTTTGTAAAATAAAAGTACAACTTAAGGTAAAACTAGCTGATTTAAGTGCAAATAGATTATTATCTTTTTCAGAACTATTTTCAGTGTTTATTTTTTTCTTCTTCTAGACAAATTTTACTTAATCAATTATGAGACACTATCTAGAAACTCAGAAAGTTCGTTAGATAGTGTTAAGGGCTGTTGTTTTGATTGCAACGTTATTTTTCTTTAAATTTGAGCACTTAACAACTGAAGTAGACTGAAGACAATGACAAACTGTAACACAAAGAAAACAGGACGAGAAGGATATGAAATGACGTGGAGATAAGTCTTCTTTCCTCTTTGTTGACTCTTTCCGTTTTTCAATTAAAAGTGTGAAATCTTCCTTCTCCTCTTCCCTCATTATTCTCTCTATTTCTCTCTCTCGTATTCTAGCTCTCTCTCTTTTCCTGAAATATCGTGTCTGTTTCTTTAATTTTCAAAGGCTCTCTCTTTTCTTTCTTCCCTTTTTCTCCTCTCTATATTTGTATCTCCCTTTGTCCTCACATTTTAATTTTGGTCTCTCTCTCTCTGGTTTCCCTATTTTTACATCTTTGATCTCTTCCTCTCACATTTCTCTTTCTCTCCAAAACTCATTTTCTAAATAATTTTGTTTTTCTTTTCATGTTTTTTTTTCCTATCTTCGTTACCTTCCTGTTCCTATCAAAGTACCTATTCTCTCTCTGTATCTTTTTCTTTCTCTTCCAAACGCTTTCTTCTGTCTCCCAGATCTTGTTTTTCTACCCTAACTCTATCTCTTTCTATATCTTTCATTCTCATTTTTTCTCACAAACGAAACCCAACCTTCTTATAAAGATCTCAATTTTCAAAGATATTTTTAGATGTCACATTTCAGCTCTCGGTACTGTTAGAGCAATGAGCTTTAAGAAATTTTAATCCAGGATGTAGATATCACAATGAGGAACTTGTACGTGGGTTTTCCTTTTGTTCTTTTTAAATATTCGTTATAACGAATAAATAACGATATCAAAAATGCACATCCAAACTCTCTCTCTCTCTCTCTATCTCTCTCTCTCTCTCACACACACACACACACACACACACACACACCCACCCACATACAAACAGGCCTTCAGTAAGTTAAATAGTAGGTTGAATGAGATTTGGTCAAGAATAATGTTCCTGGAAGTCATACATATTTCGAGGGGTTAAGAAAAAGAAAGAAAAAAACCCCAAATAAAAACAAAACTAACAAAAGAAATTAATGGGATTTTCAATGTGAGGATTATACATCCAGGTATTACATTAATTTGAAACTTGCCACTGTCCACATGATTGTGTGAGTGACTTTCGTATAACGATGAACATCCTAATATTCCAAAATGCTAAAATGAAGACAGCTGTTGCAGCTCCTCAGAGAACTGACTCCTCAAAGCTACTAAAGGATTGCGCCTGTAAGCAACTTTATTACTTTGTGTTTGATCTGTAGAGTAGAAGAATTTGTACTAATCCCTCTTTTAAAAATTAATGCAATGGATAAAAAAAAACAGCTCATTCACAATTTTCTAGAATTAGTTTCTATAATGTTAAAAATATTAATAAATAATATTATTGTTTTTACTTATTTTTTTAACTTAGTCTACATGAATTGTTAATATCATATCACCAACATAGTCTCAATGGTAAGAATGTTTTACTAACATGGCCCATATCTTCGTTATTCCTATTAGAATAAAATATTTCTACTTAACATTTACTATGAATTTTTCTAGTTTTTAGTTACGAGTATTTTTTAAAAGTCGCTCCTAGAACTTGTGTTTTCACGAGTTGTTGAGTTTGTTGTGTGGGATGCATGTGAGGTTGTCATTAAACATGAGAGTGAAGTGACTCGAAAGAGTTTCTGTGGAATGAAGTGACACGTACCATGTATTTTGAATGCAGTTCAGAGCCGTGAAGTTGTTAGAGCGGGGGTGGTGGTAGCTTTACTGTAAAAATATAGAGCCTTTGATTTTTTCTTACAATTTCAAACGTTTTTCAACATTCATGTTATTTGAAATGAGTGGTACGTATATTATATACTCGTATAACCTACCACGTCAGTTTTTGTTAAACTGGGTTTTTCAAAACATAAAAGTAATTCTTTTATATTTCTATAAAGGTTGTAAGACCTTTTACATCAGGAGTAGCACACGTTATCATTATACATATATGACAGGCTTTCAAATTCATTACGGATGAAAGATCCAGGAATCTGTACCCATCTCTGTTTCTCCGTACTGGTACCTACGTCATAAGGGGCTAAATTTGGTATGTGCATAGTAATACCTAATTATGTGCCTTTTATGGCTTACCTAGAGGTGCGCTGAGAAAGGATTTTTGAATATTTGAACTGAGACGCCAGACCAGGAAAAGAAGCCAATAGAATTTCATCTCTGTTTCTCCGTACCAGTCAGTTTTGGTGTCTGACATTTTGTATGGACGTTCGTTTTATGATGTCACTAATACATATTTGTTTTATCTAAGCAGGACCCCAGCCGCGGGAAAACCCCACGTTCACAAACATTCCGGTTGAACAGCTTATATTTTGAATTTGTAAATATTTGAGGACAATGTTGTACCTGTTTGCTTGTGTTTCTTACCGTAGAACTTCAGTTGTAAGTCATAATTAAGTAGAAATTGAACCTGTACAACAGTCAAATCATAGAGAGTTGTGGGAAATATTACTTTCGTGTTTCCCACTATTTTCATTGCTTATTGATATCTATATCGAGAGTAAAATTATTGCTATCTTTAATATTCTGTTGTGGTATTTGATCTTTGGTATTTTTCTTATTCAAGTCTTTCTTGGTTGCTTTATTTTCTTTCAGAATTTATTTTAAATTAAAAACACGTCGAAATTAATCGAAGAGAGAGAGATAGAGATAGAAAAGGTGCCCGAGGTCAGAATATTAGTGAGCGAAAAACTAGAACGAAGATGTCAAAACAGGGAGCTGTCTCTATCAGGATACTGTAAGCTTTCTCTGACACGCCCTGGTAAATATTAGAAACTGACTGACAGGAGCACTATCCTGGATTAGAGGATTTCCCTGGGACCGATAGACACCTTGACGTTCATAATGTATGAAGAGTCAATAAGAAATCAGGGTTGAGAGATTGAGAGGAGTTTGCTTTTGAAAATCATATGCTGACGTTTAGGAGAAGTTAACGAAAATGAAAATTTATTCATTTATGAAATTAATATTTCATTGCATACACAAAATAGAACGTCAAAAGTATCATAGATATATTATGTGATACCTACACAGAAGGCATAAAATTATATAGAATCAAAGGATATCTGATGGAAGAGTTCACAGTGTAAAAATCTTGCCGTCAAAGTCTTAAAAAAACATATTTAAAAAAATATATTTTATATTTAATGTTCATTTTGGTTGTGGGGACTCTATGTATATTGTACATATTATCCACACGCTAAGTATACCTACTACTCGTATATGGAAGAGAATGCCGTTGGCATTAGCACCGCTGTTGATCAAGTTTTGTTTTAATAATTTCAATTTCTATGTATGTCGGTGTATTCGATGTCAATTGTAAATAAAACTTGATTGTTAATAATAGGTACAGCGCCTCAACTATACTGTAACCTTCAGAAGAGTCTATTAGAGAAAGCGGCAAGTGTCTTGAGCTTTGGCCACCTTACCGGCAAGCGAAGAACAAGAAGGAGCCGTTTATGTTTTACAAATACATAATTATTATTTCTAGTTATACTACCATGAACACAGATACCACTTAATGTCATCAACGTACTATCAGATCAATGAAGAAAACTTACAGAAAATTAGATGTCGTTTTTTATGTTATTAGCACAGTATGAATCTATCATTACCGTTTGTTGATATTTTTTTATAAGCATGACATACAGCGTCAAGTCGTCAAACTGTAATAAACATCAAAAAGTCGTAAAGTTTCTTCGCGCTTGATATTAATTCTAACACGAGGCGTTCCAGTTTAATAGAGCAACTTTAGATTATATTTATGAGACTCTTAATTTACAATATGAGCTTGGTACCTATCTAATATTAAATATTATAATCCTCATAATTGAACATGCAATTTATAATGAGCTTCATAATTTCCAATATTAAGAATTATTATTTTTTAATTTATAGGTAAGCTTGATAATTTATATTCTGAGGTCGATTATTTATGTCAGACTATTAATTTAAAATAGTATGCCTAATAATTGAGCCTGTAATTTATAAAATGAGCCTAGAAATAAGACTTTATGATAGTCTCACTGCACTAATAAGCGTCTTGAATTAAGCGCTTTTAACATGCTCACAAATAGACGGCATTATATTTGCATTTCAAATAACAGATACCTACTTTATTAAAGCTTATACTTCCCATTTCTAGGATGTTCAAGCACATCTATCATTTACTTATATAGATTCCTGAGATCAATTATTTTCAACCCAAGGGCATAGGCCTTATTTCTGCTAAGATATTAAAGTTTTCAATGCAGTTCCCTGAAAAGAACTGAAAGTTAGTCATGTTGAGTATGGAAAGAAAATGATTGGTGACCGTCGTCATTAATATCCGGACCATCTTTACTAATCTATAGCAATAATTATCATTCTCCCTCTTTCTCTCTCTCCATCCTCTCCTCTAAGAAATATAATTACATGTGTACATCATGATTGCAATTGTAACAAAGTTTACCGTCTCAATAGAATTAATTATTCATCTTCAACTAGACATAAAGGTTGCCAGGTTTCTGATTAAAACAAAGGCTCCGAATAATTGAATAGATGCAATGGTTCGTTGTGACGTTGACAAATGAATGCTTTCCTACCACAATTCCTTACAAAGGAAAACTTTTGTGCTGCAAAGTTGGTGTTCTCTGTGTGTATCTATTAGAACTGAATGTGGGAGACGCTGCATTGAAACAAAAGATTAGATTGGACACCTGAGAAAGACTTTGAAGAACTGTCAGCAAATAGAAGACACCACAAACATGGAGCGTACAAAATACGATCACGCCAAGTTATTTTATTATTAGTTAGGTAGATAGGTATCATAGTTATTTGAGGTAACCAAAATCGTGACTTAGTGGTTCAGAGCATTGGTTACTTTGAACCCGAAGGTTGCGGGTTCAAATCCCAGCCGGAGCGGAAAATTCTGACGAAGTTTTTCCGTTTTCAGAATGGCATGGATGTAAAGGCAAAGTGTCATGAAGTAGTGCGAAGGCGGTTCCGGGGAACAATTACATTTATTTATTTTTTAAATTCATTAAAAAAATCAAGTTAAAAAAACACAATTGTGACTTAGGTATTTCTAATTTAAATATTTTTACTCTTATTATTTTGTACCTTTTTATCCGTTTCTATTTAGGTAAAATGAAATTATTCAAGGAGAAAACTGATGTTTGAATTTTATGCTATGATTATTTTGGGGAACCCAGTAGATGGACATTTCGCAATATATATTTTTGTTATTATTTAAATGTAGTATTAGAGCAATAGTTATAATAATCTGGTAATGCCATCACTTACATATACAAGTAACCATTTATAGTTGAAATTAATCTATTCGTGTTGAAAAGTACGGTTTTACGGCTAGTTATAATCTATTATGGCATTTGAATATAAAAACTAAATTAATTTCAGTATTCATTACGTAAAATATTCTTATGCGAGAATGATTGAGAGCTATTAATTATTACCCAATGAAGGACAATATTTAAAATAATCATTTATTTTAATTTATAGGTCACAATTTTTTTTTAATGCTGGTTACTATTGTCAATAATAATAAAATATATATTATTTATTATAAAATCACATTATTTCATATTTATCAACACCCTCATGTATCAGATCTTCGCATTTTTCTCACACATTGTACTGGATTATTTACCATTATATTCATAATAATATATCAAGTCCAGTTTATATCATCTCCAGGCGGTCATATAAAAATGTACCTACATTATAAAGAGGGGGGAGGGGTGAGAATGTACGAATGGTAGGACTTGGAAATGGTGGACAACAATCTCCAACAGACATTATAAAAATGGCAGCTAGATTAGAAATAATGTGGACAAGATGAATTAATCAACAGATTTCTGCTACTGACTCGAAAATTATTAATTTCATCTTCTCTAGTGCCTGACCACACATACTCACACACTCTCTTTCTCTCGCACAAACACACACACACATATATACACATACACACACTCTCTCTCTCGCACAAACACACACACTTTCTCTCCTTCTCTAGCTTCTAAATGGAGTGGACGGAGTGCGATTACATTACTTTTCTGGTCTCTTAACTTTTACTCATCCTCATCTTTTTTCTGTCTCTCGTTCCACAATAATCCACACTCTTTCAGTACTTCTCTTCTCCTCTCCCTTTCTTACCTGTTAAATGTCACTTTCAACTACATGATTATAACATGAGGGGGCTTTTAGCACCATTTGCCGAGCAAACTACCCGGCTACTCAAATTAAATTCACCAAATATAAGGGCGAATAGACAACATCGATGACTTAAGTCATCGTGTTTCCCTATCTTCAACAGTACTTAGTCCAAAACTTAGCGCCAAAGAGGTATTACAAAAATGTCTATTAATCCCCCTAAGTATAACGGTTAATAGCCAGCAGAACGTGATGAAATGCCATGCTGACCAATTCACCATGGATGGATTCAAAAACAGAATCATCGTCAAACATTGTCCTCAACAGAGTGGACTTTGCCTAACTTCAGTGTTCGGATTTGAACGGATGTATTCAACGTGCTATCTCAACTAGCTTTCTCTTTATTTCCTTTTCTCCACTCTTACATTATTTCTTTCACTGTCATACTCATGAATTGCTCCAAGCAATGCAGCATTCTTGATTGTTTCCTCAGTTTGATAGGATACCGCTTAAGAGCACTGATTTTCTTTCGGTCCAAGCTTAGTACAGAACGTTAGCTTGACGGACGGTTGTAATTTAGCGTGGTGTGCATATGACAGGAGGAAGAAAAAATTAATGAAGGGGCTGAAAAATGTGAGGGAGGAGAGCACTGACGAGGAAGGGTGTAAGAGAGAAAAAGAATACAAGTAAAGGAGAAGGATAGTGAGGCAGAGGGAGAAGAGGGAAATATAAGCAGATCAGAACAGAGAAGAGATTGAAAAGGAACAGGGGAGAGAGAATAAAGGTGAAAAAAGAAAAATATATACAGGGTATAGTGAGACAAGATAAAGGAACAAAAGAATAAAATGAAGAGAGTGGATTAAAAGACAAGAAAGAGATAGAAAAGAAACAGGAATAGAGAAGAAGAAAAAAAGAGTCAAGAGGAACAAAAGAAAATGTGTAAGGAAAATATTTGTAAGGTAAAAAGAGAAAATGTGGTGTAGCAAAGGGAGATAGAGGAAGAAATGAGTGGACGCGTCGACGTTTGACGGTAGGGCTTTAGGTAGAAAAATTCAAGAAAGACTGAGATGGTTTGGACATCTTGAGTGAAGAGATGAAGATTATGTGAGCAGAGAATTGAAAAACTAAACAGGGGAGAAACAGGAAAATAAGCTGAGGTGAAGAGAGTCTCGGGTCTCGAGGAATAGGAGTCTCGGGTTTAGGGAGGACGCACTAAACCCGAGACACAAACAAGTGCATGGAGAAGAAGACTGCATCAAAACATCTCCGACACCAAGTAGGTTTGGTAGAGATAGAGTGAATAATGAAAAGGGAGATAGAGGAAGCAATGGAGGTTATGTAAAGAAAAGAAAATATAGAGATAGACAAAAAAAGGTAATATGGCAAAACAGTGAGATATAAAAAACACAGAAGTAAAGAAGGAAAAGAGAAATAAAGAAAACAAAAGAGGCTATGTAAAGAAAAGAAAGACATGGACAAACGAAAGGGTAATATGGCAAAACAGAGATATATAAAAAATACAGATGGAAAGAAAAAATACAGAGGTTCGGTAGGTGTCACGGTGGTGTACACTTCGTTCGGTATCTAAACTTATTTCTGTATTATTTTATAATTTTTAATTAGTATCATTAAATGTGAAAAAAATATTTGTGTTTTTTCGTTAAATTTCTATTGTTCGGATATAATCGCTTTTTGTGTTATATTATTTTATAATAATTTATTTAAAATTTGCATCGGAAATATCAGAACGTACCACTCTTTGTATTGCTTGTGTGCGGCTCATCATCTTTCTACTTTGAGTGATTAAAAAAATATATACCTAACTTAAAATCGTAACAATTAGTGAAATTTACTAATCTCTCTCCTTAATCTGTTAACTCTGAAAGTTTACATTGTGATCATAATTTTATTTCTCTGACTAAACCATGGACTTTTCTTTTAAATTTTCGGATGATAAAAAGGAAATCATTGAACATGATAGTCACTACTTTACGCTTAATAAAATCGTTCGCAATACTAAATTTGCTGAAGTTCGAACATTTAACTGTAGCATATCCTCTTGCCTTGCTAAGATTCGTCTGGATAAAAATTATAATAAACTTCTTTATGCGGACTTGCAACATAACCATCAAAGTAATGTTTCAAGAAATAGAAAATCTATAAACATTAGTAATACAAAAGGCACACCCAAAATCACAAATAACTCTGCCGCCTCCTTATCTAGTAAATCAGTACTTGTTCGAAATGACTTATCTAACCGCAGTTCTTATCAAAAACCTAACTTTAAACAAGTGATCGGTGATAAAGAGACATCTTCATGTTCCCGTAAACATAACTTCAACCGAGTCTATTTGTTTTCGGATAGTCTGGGAAGAAACCTTTCTAACTTTTTAAAGGAAATTGTCTTTTTTTCGAAAGAAATATTCTCACTCGTTAAACCCAATGCACCGCTAATTGAAGTGACTAAATCAATCCCTGAAATGTGCAAAGACTTCAACAAAGATGACGTCATTGTAGTGATAGGTGGCGCAAATAATATGAACTCTCTTGAACCAAATAGTGTCCCGTCTTACAACTTCTGTACTCTTCAAAAGCTTGCGTCTTTTACTAACGTTATATTCACCGGTATACCGTTTAGACATGATCTATGCTCGCATAATTCTAATATCATGTATACCAATATTTATTTTAAACACAAATGTGATATGTTAAACATTCCCTTCCTTGATATTAACAATTTTCTAAAAAGGTGGCATTATACGAGGCATGGCCTTCATTTGAACAATAGAGGAAAACGGTATTTGGCTCTTAAACTGAAAACTATGTTGCTGTCGACTGTCGGTCTTTCATCGCCAATATCGGACCCCAGGACTGAAGAAGCTGAGTCATCTTTCACAATACACAGAGCTTCTAAACCAACATCTAATACTGATACGATGGAGACATCTACCTCTAACTCTACCTCTAGATGCTCTATCACTAGCCAAGTGGTTGCTTCTAGTAGCAACAATAGTGAACATGAAGACTTGGACTCAACGTTTGGATCTTTGAATAGAACTATAACTGCATCCACTCCTACTTCATCATCTCTCAGTGTGACTCCCAACTCGGACCCGGCTACTCCTCTCACTCCACGCCATGAACCCCACTCCATGGACACTCCGATGCCCACAGCTTCTCGCTATAACACCAGGAGCCAGACTAAAAAAACAAATACTGCGGTTCCAAAAAACTTGTATTGATCCACCAAAACATCAATTCAGTTCGTAATAAAATTGATGTTTTGGACTTTAGTTTCCGATCTGAAAAGCCAGATTTAATTCTTTTAACTGAACATGGTTTGAAACAAGACCAGATTGAACATTTTCCTATTCCTGACTTTAAATTGTGTTCTTATTATACAAGGTCCTTATTGAAAAAAGGGGGTTGTGCAATTTATTCGAAAATACCTTGTTTAAAAATTTCTAAATTTGATGACTTGTTATGTGAACAAATTTTTGAACTGAGCTGTGTTAAGCTTAATTTTGCTACGAATTACTTGGTTTGTTGTATCTATAGATCACCTCAGTCATGTCTTTCTTCTTTTTTAAGTAAATTTGAAACTTTTCTGGATAGAGTTTTTGAAGTTTTTGGTCAGAGTGTTCTTCTTCTTATTTTTGGCGATCTTAACGTAGATGGTTTGAACGATAGTACCAATGATTATAGAAGACTGAAATCGTTGTTTGATACTTATGGTCTGGTTAATCATGTTCGGGAACCTACTAGGATAAATGCCCAACTGGACTATGCTATTACCAACTTTTACCGCGATGTCACATGTCAGGTTAAAGATTACTCCCTATCTGACCACAAGTGTCAAATACTAAATGTGAAAACAATATTTAAACCTAGCAGAACTATTCAGGTCAAGAGAAATATAAATGATACTAGCTTAAGTCAATTGTTTTCCTTAATCACCGAAGCAAACTGGGATGATGTTTATCAAATAGCGGGCTCTGAACAAAAGTGGAAGGTCTTTTTAAGTATTTTTGAACTTTACTTCAATATTTCATGCCCAGAAAAAAGAGTTATTACAAAAACTAAGAACTACAAAGTTGACTATAAGAATTATCCTAACTTGGAAATTATGAGACAGGATATGTTGTGCGCAAAGTCAGAATTACGCAGTAATAACTCTTCTGCAAATAAGGCTAATTTTAAATTTTTAAAGGGAAGATTTTTGTCTGAACTTAAGAAAATTAAATCGCAGGATCTAACTAATAAAATAAGAAATGCTGGGGATAACTTATCTAAGACGTCCTGGGAAATAGTGGATCAAGTTTCACATTATAAAAAGAAAAAAAAAGATGGCTTGCAATAACATTAGCCTTCAAGTGGAGGACAACCTAGTGACTGACCCGGACGTCTTGTGTAACGTTTTTAATAATCATTTTCTCAATATTCCTACACCTTGTTCTTCTGCTACCCCATCAAATACAGCTGCGGAACCTGATATACCACAATCTATATTTTTCTTACCTGATACTGAGACTGAACTCTTCAGAATCGTACGGGACTTACCTAATAAGGTTTCGGCTGGAATTGATGGGGTTTCATATAAGGTAATAAAGTTTTGTATTTTACCCCTTTTGAGCATTCTAACATACCTTTATAATGAATCTTTTAATGATGGAATTTTTCCAGATCCTTTGAAAGTTGGTCTTATCAAACCATTGTACAAAAGCAAGGGTGAATCTTCAAATTGCAAAAATTATCGCCCGATAACACTTACTCCCTCTTTTGGCAAAATTTTTGAAAAGCTCATTTATGAGAGATTACTATCTTTTTTTTCTAAATATAATATACTGAATAACTTCCAGCATGGTTTTAGGCATAAACGATCGACAGGCACCGCTTTAGCAATTTATATTCAAGAAGTTCTTGAAAAGTTGGATCAAAAGCACCATGTTTCTGGGTGTTTCCTTGATCTAACACGGGCTTTCGATTGTGTCAAACATGATTTGCTTCTAAAAAAACTTTGGGGCTACGGAATTAGGGGTAATTCACACAATCTCTTGAGCTCATACCTCACAAATCGCGTTCAAATTGTTGAACTAGTAAATCTTTCATCTGTCAATGGAGAATCTTTAAACTTGCCTGATATTTCAAATTTCAAACAATTTTCCGACACTTTGTATGAGTCCAAGCATCGATCTAATCCTCAAAGGGTAAACTTTGGTGTCCCTCAAGGCTCCATATTAGGGCCTCTCTTTTTTATTGTATACGTAAATAATTTTCCCTTGCTTTTCGATACATTGCTTAATCTTTTAGCTATTGCATTTGCGGATGATACCTCACTTCTCCTCAGTGAAAGATCTTGTGAGGATCTTGTCAGTAGATGTGAAGCAACTTTGCTAGAGGTGAATTCCTATATGTCATCTCTTAATATGGTTTTAAATATCGAGAAAAGTGAAATTCTTAAGTTTACCTTGCGAAACAGTGTTGACTTCCGCCTTAGTCTGGGCGGGAACGAGCTGCATGCAGTTCATTCTGTCAAGTTGCTGGGTGTTCACATTGATGAGCATCTTAGATGGGATGTTCATATTGAACATCTTTGCTCTAGACTGTCCTCTAGTACCTATTTACTGTGGAGATTGTCTGACTATCTTCCTCAAGATGTTCTTCTGAATGTTTTATTATGGAGTTTTTTTACTCTTTGTTGAGCTATGGTATTGAAATTTGGGGATCAGCGCCCCATACCTACACTGAACGTATTCTTATTTTGCAGAAAAAAGCGATTAGATATACTTTCAAACTACAACGCTTTCAATCAGTACGTCTAATTTTTAAGGAGAAGGGCTTACTCACTATCTATTCCCTTTATATATATAAAGTCATCACACTTGCACTCAGAGATGATCTTAAACAACACAAGTGTGTTAAAGATATCACATCTTATAACCTCAGAAATAAAAATGACTTTCAAAGAGATACGTTTCATTTCCATAAAACTTCCACAGGACCATTCACTATGGGCAAAATTTTCTTCAATGCATTACCATCTGAAATAAAATCTTGTTTAACAAAATCGAAGACATACTTCCTAAAACAATTAAAAGACTATCTATTATTACATCCATTTTACTCCATAAATGAATATTTAGAGGAACACTGATGTCACTTACCTTTAATCTTATTTTCTAAGAATTGCAAAATGCTTATTTTTATATTATTATTATTATTATTAGAATTACTTTACGCACATATAGTTTCATTTTCACTGTGCCTGTCTATAATTTAAATTTAAATTGACGATATTCATAATTTTTGTAAAAAAAAAATGAAAACGAATAAATATAATTTGATTTGATTTGATTTGATTAGAAAAAGAGAGATAAAGAAAGCAAAAGAGGCTATGTAAAGAAAAGAAGAGAAAAAGAGATAGACAATAGAAAGAGTAATATCGAATAACAGAGAGATATAAAGAACACAGAAGAAAAGAAGGAAAAGAGAGATAAAAAAAACAATAGCGGTTATGTAAAGAAAAGAAGAGAAAAAAAGATAGACAAAAGAAAGGGTAATATGGAAAAACAGAGAGATATAAAGAACCCAAAAGGAAAGAGAGATAAGGAAAGCAATAGCATGTAAAGAAAAGAATAGAAAGAAAAAGATACCTTGAACACTCAGAGAGATGGAGAAAAAGAGCAGGATGGTAAAAAAGTCAAGGAGAGAGGTGAAATAGAATCACTTGCATCATTTATTTCAATGCGTTACTGAACATTAAACCAAATGGCTGTCATTTAGAACTTCTAGGTTCAATGAGGTGAAAAGTTATGGGAGGGAGAGGGAGAATGAGAACATATTCCAGACATAGAAATAGAAAGAGGATGTTGATGTGAAAATAACGGAAAACAACTGAGTCCATTTTAAACAAAGAGTAGAAGAGAGGATAAGAAAACGAAAGTGCAAAACTAGGTATAACAGAGAAAGCGATTTGTTAACAAATAAGGGCTGGACGAAGGGCAAGGATGTCATGTCTACATCCATTACTTTTTTTGGTTATTTGTACAACAAGGACAAAATACACTCTTCTATGGACAACTGAAAATAGTGCTGCCTCGACTTAAGTTTTACGGACACATGCAAAATAAGAGGTAATGGCTACGATGACACGTTCATTAACACCAATTCTGGTTCAGTCACTGAAGTGGTGGAACGTCCAGCGAGGTTAGGATTTGGATGGGTGGCCATTAAACAATCGGACGGACTCTTTCAGGACCTTCTCAGAGTGGGTGAGGTTAATGTGGATTTGCTGGTTTGTGAGTCTCCAGCAAATGGGAGGTAAAATCCCCGGATCGAATGACCTACATAGATGTAAAAGGTGACGTTAAGCAAAAAATGAAAATAAATAAACAGTATAATTTTAAAAGACAGATGTCTACTTCAAAGTATAGACTTTATACGTTAAAAACAGAAATTCCTGTCAAAATAAAATACAGAAGAAGAATCAGAACTATAAAATAATGGAAGTGAAAAAGAAAAAGACCTGACTAAAATAAGTTGATAAAAAGCAGAATAGACACATCTGTGACATTAAAGAGGACGGAGAGTCTTAACACAGATAAACAAAAGATAATGAAGAAGATTAGTAAAAAAAGATTAAAAGTGGAAGACTTATGGCACAATAAACTAAATGTAATTCGGGAAGCCTAATACAGTCAGAAATTGACTTGAAATATTTAATATTTTAAGTCAATTCAAAAGTTCAAAAAGTGACTGATTACAATACTTACCTACTCTATTTTTCTGTGTTGTGTCATTGTGGTGGAAAGATTGATATGAGTATATAACAACAAGAAGTAATGCTATGCTCTCCTTCCTTGTCCAGTGTACAGTGTAAGTGTATAGGCTTGTGTTGGTATCATGGACATTTCTGTCTAGTGAAAAATATGACTAGAAATTTGGCATTGAAAAAGTCAGAGAGCTTTTAACAATATTTCAAAAAATTTCAACTTTAGGTAGTTACTTACAGGTATATCAACAACAAAAAACCTCATGAAAACTCTAGTCCATTGAAGCTTTTGTATCGGACTGAAAGCATTTAGGTATCGTGAAAAGCTCCCTTCAATCTTAACCTTTCTTTAACGAACCCTCCCCCCTCTCTCTCCCTCCCTTTCTCTCTAACCTCAACCTCTTAAATCTTTCTATATTGAAGGCCCCCCCCCCTTATACCTTTCTATATAAGTGTAATCAATCAAATAAATAGCGGCCTTTTCTTTCTCTGCACGCCATTATACTTCTAGCCCTTTCTACTCTCTCTTTCCCTCTCTCACTCTTTCTCTCTATCATCTCTTTATTTCATCGAGATATTTCTCTCTCTGTCTTTCACTCTCAATTTCTTATCCTCTTTCTTTTCCTCTCCTTTATATCCTCTCTCTTTATCTTTCGCTCTTCTTTCTATTGACTTTTCCATATCCGACCTCAGTAGCTTGATCGATAAGGCGGCGGACTTGTAACCTGGAGGTCGGTGGTTCAAGTCCCGGTTTCAGCGTAGATTTAATAAAGTGAGTTTGAGTAGTTGTGATAGCACGAAAGTGATTAACACAAATATGATAACTACTTTTCCATATCTCTTCTTTTTCTCTCTTCCTCTTCTCTTTAGTTCTCACTCTATCGTTTTTTAGTCTTTATCTTTTTTCCATCCATCTTTTTTCTTTTCTCGCTCTTAGTTTTTTCTATCCCTTTCGCTTTTTCATCTCTCCTTTCCCCTCCAAATCTCTCTATTTATCTTCTCTCTCACTTTACGTATGTATCTCTATCTTTCTCTCTTATTTATCCTTTCTATCTTCCTTTTCCTCAAAGAGAAACAGAGAGAGACATGGAGAGAAAGAGCTAGAGAGAAAGAAAAAGGGAAAGAGAAAGAGACAGAAAGAGGGATAAAGAGAAAGAAAGAGAGAGATAGAGAGAGAGAAACAGAGAAACAGAGAGAGAGAGGGAGGGAGAAAAAAATCTCCCCCCCCCCCTCCTCTCCCAAAACCTTCGTATACAGGAAGATAAAGATGTTATAATGCGAGTTATTGTGCGTGCAGATAAAGGGAACATTTATCAAAGCTAACAACTCGTTAGGGCGTTATGATGCATTGTAGCGGATGGGCTCATGCAAATTTCTCCTTGGGAATTAGACGAGTATGTATAATAATTACTTATACATAATTTTATAACCGACCTCAGTAGCTGGATCGATAAGACGGCAGACTAGTAACCTGAAGGTCGGCGGTTCAAGTCCCGGTTTCTGCGTACATTTAGTAAAGCGAGTTTGAGTAGTTGTAATATCACGAAAGTGATTCAATTCAATTCAATTCAATTTTTTATTGTGATATTTATACATAAACATTTAACACAATTTACAATAATATTTTTACCTACATAAAAAAAACTAACATTAGTTACACCTGTATAATTTTTGTAGGTACTCTATTATTGCTTCCAGTTTTTTTTTCATTTATTTATTTATCAACTCCATCATCACGACGGGGGTGTTACCCTCCATTCGCAGAAAATTATACCCCGCTACACACATTTACCTCACCAAGCCTGGGGTGGGCCGGAATGCAAGCATCACGAAGCCATCACCTCGTTGGACGTTGCTTAACTTCGGTGATCCTTCAAGAACCGGTGCATTCAACGCGCCATCGACGCTTGCTCGTGTTTTTTTTTTGTTTCTTTTTTGAACATATGAAACTGGTATAATGTACATAGAATAAGGTGAATGAATTCAATCACACCTTGGCCGAGGCGTCTCGAACGGTTACACAAAGAAAGAGACATATACATTACATTTTTTTTACTTGGCGAAGGACATCTCATAGAGAATTACATCTCTAATTAAAAAACTCAAATCTATGTGTCTGGCTGACTATGTCCTTTAAAGTTTAAAGGGGTTGTCTGTTTACTTAACCATAGCCCAAACGGTAACAGATATTGGAAACTTTCATGAGAGCTGTCACTTGAAGTTAACTATTGATATTAGACCCACAAACCACAGTGTCGAAGTCAAACCGCTTTTTTGAAAAACAGAAACATCTCCCCTTCATCATTGAAAAGTTGTTCATTTGAATAGCTCTTCTCTAAGGAAGCTTTGCAGTTGTTCTAATTTTCTAAGGTTATAAAATGCAGCTTCATAAAATGAGGAATAGCTAATGTTGTTATTATTATTTTTCTGCCAGATCTTTCATTTAAGTTTTCAGAGGATGACATTTGGTTTCTTCTGGTGTTTCAAGAATTGAAACTCCCTTCTCTTATCTTTCTCCTTTTTACTCGTGCTAGGTTTGTAAATGAATAACCTTTATTTCTTTATTATTTTTCAAAAATTCTAATAGGTATGTTTTGTTTTGTGTGTATTTTTTTTTTGTATTAATTTTTTTAAACAAATCTTAATATATAAATGTCAAAGTCACTGACTGACTGACTGACTGATCATCGCTCTACAGCCCAAACCGTAATACCTAGCGACACAACATTCCTTGCATACTGAATACGTGTAATAAGAAAGGATTTTGCAAAAGTCCAAACCGTTCCATAGATAGAGCCATCGTGGCGAAGCACGGGTTAACTGCTAGTAAGTAATATACCTGAATGTTCAATATGTTCATTGTTCTATGATAATATTAGGTATGTTTCATATTTTGAATGGAAACATGAACTTGGCAGTGACACCTTCCACTCCACTTCAGGCTAAATGAATTCGAGATAATACAAACCGCACAAACATACGTGAGTGTGACTGAGAGTGACAAGGGTGTGATATGGGAGTGTAGATTTGGGAGAGAGGGAGAGAATTGAAGGAGGTATAGAAAAAGAGAAAAAGGGGAAGAGAAAATAATTCGGAGGGGAATATTTGAATTTGAATTATTTGCTTTATTGACAATAAATTATTAATACAATATTGTTACCTCTTAAGCTAATTCTAACTTATTTAGGAAAACTTATTTAGGGAAGAAACTTATTTAGGGAAGAGTGAAAGGAGAATTGAGAAGGATAGAGAGAGAAAGAAAGGAGGGGGATTAATTTTTTTTTGGGGGGGGGGGGGGACTCTACATTCTATATGTAGAGTCCTGTCAGAATAATGAATAATAGTGTACAACAATAATAGATGTATTTATTTATATTACCGAATAGGACAAAAGAGTCATTTCAGTACAACACTTTTGGTGAGAATATAAGGCGGTCAATATCTGAAATTAGAAATAATTGGATGGGATCTGAACTAAGAGACACTTTGGAATTGGACTCATTAGCATTTCTCTATTAATTTACGAGTAATATGTTTAAAAAAGCGTATTCTTTTCGTTAAAAATATTCTACTTTTACTTTTTTTTATTTATAAAGAAGTTCATTAAAAAATGCGAGTGTCTATTCTCTAAGGAAAAATCGTAAGAAAATTCCAAGTTATCTTACTTTTTTAGAAGCCACTTTTTATTTTATTTATCCCCAGAAGGTAAAAGAAAACGCATAACAGCTTTATATTTTATGTCAAGATTCTCAACAAAAAAGTATCCATCACCAAACTTTATAGCATGATGCTTTTGCTTATTTGGACTGAAATTCCATGGGAAAAGAAGGAGACACGAAATTTTTTAGATAAAATAAAAAAGCTAGAGACCAAATGAAGGAGAGAGAGAGAGATAGAGAGAAAATAATGAAATAGTAGGAGAGAGAAAAGAACAAAGAGAGAGAGAGAGAGATAAATAGAAAAAAGTATAGTTACATAGTTAGAATCTTTAGATTCCAACTTTTAGGGCCGAATAATAAAATAAGATGACAAAGAATTAGTTAAAACATCACAATTTTAAAATAACAATTTTACCTGTTATTTGTAGATTAATTTATTGTTTGACTGTTATGTTGAAAAGTCTGACATTACCTGAAACAGAGGAAATAATAAATTTAATATAACCTTTATTTTTTTGTACATATAACTAATTTATGTAATATACGAGATGCGGGTCCTAGGTCCCTGCTACCATATACTTATACATATACATATTAGTAGGGACCTAGCAGTCGCATGTCGACCCGGCCCTTAGTGTAGTGTTGATATTTTTAGTCGAACAACCAAAAAATGACTTCTGAAGCCAATGCGTTCATATTATTATTACTTTATATTACCTATAAGGTATTAAAAGTATTGTATTTGTATTTCTTAGTATATAACACTCGGCTGCTAAAAATTAAATTCAACTTCTGTCGCGAGGTCCAACATTAACAATAATTGAATGGGTGACTAGAAGAACCAGGAATGTCAAAAATCGACTTTTCAGGAAAGCGAAAATAAGATTTGTCTTATTTTTGCTTTCCTGATGCTAATGAGTATAATAAAATTAAATTTTACATTCCTTGTTATTCGACAAGATTCTCACAACTAGGTACTAATACAGCTAGCAAAAGTGGTCAGTGATTTTGATACATTCCTTGTGTTACATCAGATTTTTTTTCCGCTTCCCCCACTTTAAAATCGAAAAAAAATATACTTTTAGGGGTATTTCTCCTTCATATTCACAGAGATGATAGAAAAGAGTACATTCCTTCTAATTCTACGAAAAAAAAAAAAAAAATCGATTTTTGAGATTCCTGGTTCTTCTACTCACCCATTCAATTATCATTGTGCATCTATGTAATCAATTTGTATTCACGCCGTCTATTTATTTAAATAGGCAATATGCAATGTTACTAAAAGAATATTAATCTGAGTTTCTCACAAACATTATTTCAGTGGTTTTTCATTCATTGCTCACAAAAATATTTTTTATTATGAATTGTTTGATAGTGTTGTTACATTACCTAGTTAGGTACAAGTATTTTATTTACAAGTTATGACTATAACGTAAAAAAATAAATAGGTAAAACAATATTAGATCTCGCTACTCCAATAGGACTCCTTTTAATTCTTTAGTGTTTCCGATGTCCCCATTACTTGTTCAATTTTAAAAATAATTGAAGTTAAGTTCATGCATTGGATGGGATATGACAATGTGAGACCTCACACTAGCTGGGAATCTAGTTCTATAACTAGTCGACAACCAATTTCTTTTAAGGACAAATAGATTAAAAGCGCTAGGAAAAGAGAGTATCTTGAAATAAATATTGAGCATCTTAAAATCTATAGTTAAGTTACCTACTTATTGTCCTATTCACTTGAATGTTCCTAAATATTCTCCTAGGAAAATTACTTTACAAACGTTTGAGAGAATAATAAAGGTATATACTCGTATTATTATAATTATCATGTAGGCACCAGGTACTGAATACCTACTTTGCTATGCATAAACCATGAGCCATACCTCTTTCGGTTTTTACCAATTAAGATCTAACATTGAATTTCCTGTATCAAATGCCTATGCGATATACATACACGTCAAACGAAACATAAATAATATATTACATAGATTAGAATTTCTACCACATATTGTTCACTCTCGGCTTTCCAGATAAACCTTTCAATTATTCATCAGCTTTAAGGTTTAAAATGTTACCATAATGCCTATCGCTCTACAAAATGATTAGTACCTACTAGGTATACTCCATTTTAAACTTATACAATATATACATACATATCTTAGTATAAATTTAATATAATGCGATGTGTAGCAGGCATATCTGTAATAGGCTCATTTCCAGAAAGAAAGGTTCACTTTCACAATTATTCTGATTTTCGCATTAATTTAATTTTTCGCGTTAATTTAAAATTCATAAATAACTATGCATATTACTCGTAGGTATTTACCTAATTATTATGTTCCTCCAGATTAGCAAAAAACACGATGTACTACAAATGCTGTACCATTTGGTAATCCTGATGAGGTTTTAGTGGATATAAATCTCTCTTGAAAAGATTATGCAGGATATAATATTAAATTGTGCTTGTTTGTCTCATGTTTTTATACTTTTTAAAAAAGCTCTTTTGCAAACCCATCCTTTTTGCCCGAGAAAACTAGCTCAGTTAATTACACCAAACAAATGATCTTACACCAAGGCTTTTCGTGTGCACTTGGCCTAATTGGCCAATTACCCAAAGGATGGTTGAGTTTCAAGATCTTAAAGTGTGCTTAGACTTGAGACTCACTCAAGACTTAGACTCACTCAAGATTCTGAGCTTACCAATATTCCGCTGACTGGCGGAATTCATGCAAACTTGAAACCCTTTAAAAAATAAAATAGCGAAGAAGGATGTTTTTATCATAATATCACTTGAAAATGTGACGTTCTAGAGGTAGCTTTTCTTACGAACTCTTGACTGGCAAGCATGATATTACAATTTTTTTTATTTCAAGACAACTAGGTCACACACACGTTGAATTTGTTTTGGTCTAATCCTAATATATGACAAACTATCAAAAGTCAACGTTTTTGAGCCTTTAATGTAAGTTAGTAAACCTGATGTAATTTATTTCATATTATGATATTTCTGGTAAGACAACCAACTAAAATTTAATTAATCTAAATAATTATATATGGACCCAATATCATTCACTGATTTCATGATGACTACATTTATTTATTATTCTTTTAAAACTAATTATAAATTCTCTCATCGAAATTCTTTTTTTTTTTTGGTATTTCGCTTTTACCTACAAATATCTACATTTTATACGCCGTGCCGGTTAGTTTTATCAAAAATTTAAATACCTACCTTTAAAATTATGCAATTAGAAAATCCTTTTCATAATTATTTTTTCGCCTCTCTTTTCCTCTATCCGGAAATTAAGTGTCTCTATTCTTCTAATCGGTTTAGAGCATTGCTATAACTAATCATTCTCTCTTTAATTTACTATTTCCTCTTTGTTTATTCATCTGCTCTACATTTTTCAATTACTTTCTAGGATAATTTATGCATTTTTCAAACAAGAAAATATTCCTAGACATATAGCTTTAAGGATTTCAAAAGGAAATACCCGGTTGAAATTTATAAATTTTTAATATAACTCAGGAATGACTCTGTTTTTTAATCTAAACTGTATCCATTATTACTCTCGAGCACAAAGTTTAAAAAAATTTTTTACTGTGTTTCTTGTTTTTTCTTTATTTCTTCTTTCTAAAGAACCTATTTATGAATTAGAAAATCACTCATTATCTTACAAATTAAACTAACACAATGTGTTTTATTGTGTCATTTTTTTTTATTACAATTTTTTCAAAAAAGATTCGTGCTTCATTTGTACTTCATTTCATTACAATGTTTTGAATAACATGATAAATATATAAGTACTTAAAATTAATCAAATAAAATAATCACGAGTATGCACTTATACTATCACACTAAGGTATCTGGGGGAACCAGACACCTTGATTTGTTATTACATAAATTACATCACAATTGTTCCATAATTCCACCACTCCACTGGTCGCTGTTCATTTACACACTTTTTCTCATGAGCTATTAATGGATCACGTGACATCCACAGTACTGAGCCAAAACTAAAAAATTCCAAGTCCTCTGTGATTCGAACTTAGACCCCCGTTCTTGCAAGCACTACTCCACTCGGCCAGGGTGAATACTTCACAAGCAAAAATATAAAAAGAAATAACGAAATTCCAACCACGTTTTCATCAAAAATTTCTCCCAATAATAAATAAAGACGAGAAAGGTACATGTTATAATATTGAACATAAATTGCTAAAAGTAATAACTATAAATTTTCCCAAAAGCTTCCAAAATTTGACAGAAAACTTAGATGAAGGGTTCATATTTTCATGAATTAACTTTTTCTCCGAGAAATAATATTATTATTATACTATATTGATGTTTCTGTACATCTCTTTAAGTATTAAATAACATTATTCAATACTTAACGAGTCGTGGTCAATATGATACGCTGAAAGTTTTTCCTAATCACGAAAAATAGTACCTACATACACAAAATAGTTCATTGACGAAATAGTTACCAAAACAACGTCTTGTAGAATTATTTTTTTGTTTTTTTTTTAGAAACCCCGGGATGATCCTACAATGTTTATGGAAGGATTTAAAAATTGACCAAGAGTGATTGGGAAAAACGCAAGTACCTACACGAGTTTTTTTTTTCATCAACCTTGCATTGTTGTTTTCATCAACCTTGCATTATTGACATTGTCACTACATCAAACTTTCTCCCAATTACGTCCAAACCCAGGAAGTCAGAAAAAGTCTTCCACAATTTAGAAATTTGTCATAGTACGTAAAAAAAAAAAAAATTCATTGTTACTCACTCTTATAATAGAGATACCTCCTCACTCTAGGTATACTGATGGGGGATTTTCACACTTGCTATAATACCACTTCACACAAATCTCTTAGAGCACACAAGCACTATTGTTGCTATCCCCATGGTCATAGAGCAGAGAGAGAAGGAGAATATAAGGATACATACAAAGAACAATGGATAAATAGTAGAAAGAAGAGTCAGTGAGGAAAGAAGAGGAGTCAGATAGATATAGTGTGTGAATTTAGAGGGAAGAAGAGATTGAGAGTGTGAATTTAGAGGGAAGAAAAGAGATAGAGAGTGTGAATTGATAGGGAGAAAGAGAGATAGAGAGCCTGAATTGAGAGGGAGAAAGAGATATACATATTGTGATTTGAGAAAGACGAAGAGATATAGAGATTGTGAATTGAGAGAGAGGAAGATATGTAGAGAGTGTGAATTGAAAGAGAAGAAAAGGAGTAGAGGTGAATTTAGAGGGAGGAAGAGATAAAGAGTGTGAATTTAGAAGGAGGAAGAGTTTAAGAGTGTGAATTGAGAGGGAGAAAGAGATATACATAGATATTGTGATTTGAGAAGGACGAAGAGAGATAGAGAGTGTATAATTGTGTATTTAGAGGGAGAGAGAGATATACATAGATATTGTGATTTGAGAAGAACGAAGAGAGATAGAGAGTGTGAATTGAGAGGGAGGAAGAGAGATAGAGAGTGCGAATTGAGAGAGAGGAAAAGACAGAACTAGTCCTATTATCACTAACATGCTAGTAACAAAATTGTGCAGGAAAATGGAGAAATAGAAAGAGCTTAAGGAGTGAAAGAGGGCGGGAGAGGAGGGGCAGAGGGAGGAAGCATGAATTGAATCTCACTTGCCAAACAATATCTAACACTAGAAAAATTGTTACAGTATCTTTTTCCGACAATTCTTCTTAGTTTTTCCTCCCTCCCTCCTGTCTTGAATGTTCTCCCCCATTTCTCTTGTCTAGGTTTTCATTTTTCTTCCATTCCATCTCCTATTTCTCCTCACCCCCTCTCTCTCTATCTCTCTCCCACTCTCTCGGGAGATAGCAAGGCAACTCGAGAGTTCACAACTGAACAAATTGTGTACAAAGAAAAATTATTATGCTGTCTTCTGTCTCCCTCCCCTTCGTTTTTGTCTCCCTTTCTTTCTGTATATTTTTCCATCCCTCTTATATTATTATTTTCTATCTCCCACGCCACTTCTTTCATATCTCTCTTTCTTGCACTATTATTCACTCATTCTGCCCTTTCTCTCTCTTTTTCCTTTCATATCATTTTTTATCAACATCTTTATCTTGGTTTTCATTTTGTTCGTCTCGTATCTTTCTGTTTCTCTCTTATTATCATCACTATTTCTTCTCTCTCTCTCTGTCTTCCCTTCTCCCTTTATTTTCTTTATATTATTATTCTTCTATACTTCTCCCACTCCATGTATATCTCTTATTATTATTCGCTCTTTTTATTCTTTCTTCTCTCACGTTTGACATTGCCGTCTCAAGGGCTCTCCAATTAGGGAAAGCTGTGTCACAAGAAAGGAGAGCACCCTAGAAGAGAAGAGAACTCTAGAAAGAAGAAGAATACACAACAGTACCTACTTTCTCAGTATATCTTTCTTCTCTTTTTCCCCCCTTAGTGATCATTCTGTGTCAGTGATATAAGTAGACACCTCCTCAAAAACATGAATTATTTTGTAAATCTTAAAAAAAGATAGACACCTCCTCTCAGTAGTGGAAGGTTTACATGGACGCCCGGATCGGAAGTTTGCTTTGAGTAGGTTCCATTCTTCGGCAGCTGCTAGCTTCTCATTCAAAGGGTTTTTCAAAATGGTTTACATATTTTTGGGGGTAACATTCATGACGGAGATTTTTTTTTCTTTGTAGGGACACAACTTTACACGTCTGTAGAATGAGGTGAACATTATTATTTTTATGAAAACTAATGGTCACATCTTAAATAAACTGTATTATTCTCATTAATATTGCATTTTGGTGAAAATAATGGGGAGAAATGCATTTTTTTCTATCAGACACAGTAAAATCTTAGACTAAGGGACACCTAAAATATCATGAACGTTACTTACATAACTGGCAATTTTGAGTCTCCACATTAGTTTAAAAGACAATTTATTATTGTAATTTATAAAAAAAATTGTTTCCTATGTGATCAAATAGATTTTAGTCATATATCCCTATTATTTTCACATTTATTAAAGGAGAAAGGTTGCGGACTTGATATGCCCAAGATAAATGAAAATGACCCAGGTATATCTTATATCACTATTTAGTAAGTAGCTGAACATTAAGAACTGCGAGAGTCAAGGAGGGAAAGGAAAAGGAAATAAAGAAACCAGGGGAGGGACAGTCAAGAAAAATGCGGACAAAGCAAAGTGCTATTTTATGTTGTACCTATAAAAAAAAAAAAAAAAAAAAAAAAAAATATTTTACAACTTTTCGGCAAATCTTTTAACCCATTTAGGTGAACCTTACAAAATTATTATTATTTGAGAAATCCCCATGTAGGCACCAAACTGGACGCATCGAAAAAGAATTTGACGAATTTTTTAGGCAAGACTCAGGTTTGATGAGGTTTAATTTGATCAGATGAAATGATAAAAAATTAGTAGGTAATTAGAATTTTATAAATTAATTTTTATATAAAAAATATACATATAGAAAATTACAATCAAATTTCATAAGCTTTAAGGGTAGCTCCTATCCTATACACCTGGCAGTGTCACAATCGCTCTCATAGTTAGGTAGAAAATTAGACAAATGTTAAAGTGAAATACGTACTTTTGTATGAACCCAGAGGTAAAATTTGGATTTCACTGAACTTCATTTGTTTGAATTTCTATCTTTCTACTTGTAAGTAGAAAAATTGTGAAACAAGGCCCTCTAGATTGCCGGTGTTGGCACTACCAGTGACAGTGCAAACATAAGGGTTGAATCGCACCTAATAAATCATTTTCGTAGCTCTCTAGTACGTGATAATAAACTCAAACAAACATTTGGGAAAATATTATTTATATGGAAAGAAAAAAGAAATTGAGAAAGGAATGGGGAAAGGAGTCGACGAAGAAGGAGGATAGAGAGGAAGAGAGAGAGAGAGAGAGAGAAAAAAAAATGGAGAGAGAAAAAGAGAGAGAGTTGAGATAGAGGTAGGATGGAGATAGAGAGGAGAGACAAAGGGTATGAAAACGTGCTGAAAAGAGTCCTTGGACTGTATCACCACACATTTAGGACAAAATTTGCAGAAAAAAAAAACGAACACAATACTTGCGATTTCTGATATTAGATATTTTTGAAAGTAAAAAATGGGATCAATCATAATCCATAATATGAATCATAAGTGACTCTCTTGTCAAATTTCAGAGATTGTGATCCACAATATTGTATCATGTCAATTTTATTCGAACTTTAGTGAAAAACTACTACCCTGATAAATAATAATAATAATATTTTTCTTTGTGCTACTATATCACAATTTTAGTGGGCAGCGCAGAATTATAGGATTTTCCGTATATTTAATATCCCAATATCAGTGGTGGTTCTACCGTTTTCCCAGCACCACACCAAATTGAAATGGGCGCAGCTCCCTTGCTGTTTGAGCACAACTGTTTACGAGATATGTGTATCTAAATAAATTCTCTTGACACACTGAAACTAATGAAAAATAATCAAAATAGGTCTGGTCCCTTACTTTTGGTGTCATTATAATGTGGTGGTGATACAACATCATTATTATACATTTATCAAAAAATGATAAAAATATAACGCACTAATTGGGATGCAAACTTGGAAATCCTTACTTCCGAGTTTATGAGACGAGCGCCTTATCCACAAGACCATCAGTGCAGAAAACAAAATTTCGAAGAAGCAAAGCTACCGGTAAAGCTCCAATTTCAATTAAACTTTAAATTAGATTCCCAGCGACAAAGTAGGAAGTTGTGTCTGGAGAAGATAAATAATGTAAGGAGTCATAAGGAAACCACAAGAACAAACTGAAACTGTCAAACTTTTTACGGCAATTGTATCGAAAACAGCTAGTACCTGGGGTGAAGAAAGAGAGGGATGGATGAGGGAAAAAGAGGCATGAGGGGAAAGGGAAATAAAAGAGAGGTAAAGAGAAGAGAATTGGAGTGAGAAGGAGGCAAAGTGAAATTGACGAAGAGAGAGGGAAGACTTCTCTCAAGGGAGGATGGAGAAGACAGGTAAGAAAGTAAATTGAAGGTACACTCCTCGCCACGGAAAATGGGACATAAACGGCATAAACCTTTTTTATTACTTTCTATTACCTATAAGATGTAGAAAGTATTTTTTACCTAACACCTTTTAAGGGCAATTACAAAGTATTTATTTTAAGTCTCTGTTTTAAATGTCTTTTTTTTATGTATTAGTTCTAAATTTAGATCTCGGTTCTTTCATGCCTGAAATACCTATGATACAAATCCTGTTGTATAATATGTATTATTATCTCGACCCCCAATGTCTTTGTCGATCCTCTAGTGAACGTTATTCTTAAATGTTGGAAAAAATATTTCTTAAATAGATAAAAATACTAGTAAATAAGAAGTTTTTTTCAAGAGGAACTTATTGAATTGAACAAGAAAGAACTTGATTTCCGACAAATACTTAATCATTTCGAAAAATAAATAAATGGGTAATAATTATAATTAATCCTAAAATATTTCTTAATGCTTGTGGGCCGTATTATGAACAGGATTAGTAAATCTAAATGAACCCTTGGATTATCAGCTGACCGATAGTTATTTTAAACACGATTTTCCACCACAAAGGCTGACTATAGCTCCGTTACGCCACAGTGGTAATATACAATTCTCTACAGTTATTGTCAAGATGAAAGTTTAGGGATAGTTTCCACTACGTCCACTAATCCTCTTTCATAACGTTGGTATGCCTAATTTATTTTCCAAGCATATTGAATTTTTTTTTTTTAAATACTGTTCCACTTTCGGTGACTCCGAGTGTATTTACCCAGGGGAGGACAAATACTAAGAATAACTTTCCTAGACAATTGAATTTGAACTTTTTTGAAATAAGATATTTATACATTTACCTAAAGATAGAACAAAGTTTCCCTTGTCAATTTCGGTTAAGTTTCTTTTTGTCTGATCCTTGCTTTACTCAAGGGACACTGGATTGAGGACCGATGGGAAATTAATTAGATAATGGAATTTATGTAGAAATTCTGGTACAAGAATCAGATACTCTTGAAATTCTAACCTAGGAGCTTGGTATTAAAATGAAAAGGAGTTTCAATGATAGCAACGGTTTGCAAAGTGAAATTGAATGTTATCTCTGACGTCACAACTATAACACACTATTTTTTCAGCATAAAAGAAAGGATACATTTTATCACACTATTATTTTTTAAATCACATCTTTTTGTATGTATAGATTTTACTTCCGATAAATTTCTAATATTAGAAATCGGAGGTATTGTGTTTTTTAATTCGGTCTTAATTTTCTTTTGGTGTTAAGTGATTTCTTGTAATAAACTGATATTTTAAAAATGTACAACTTAGGTACCTACTCCTTGAATTTCGTGCCTTTGATCTAAAGTTTCTTGTAGCGTGAGATTTTATATTATACTCAGCACTAATACCATGTTACTCTTCCTCAGAGAAACTCTAGAAAAATCAGAAAAAAACTCAAATGAAAACTCAACTCTTACCGAAATGAAAAATCCCGGATTACGTCATTTATTTGTTCAAGTAGTCAAGGATTTTAGCGAATTGAAAATCCGTTAGTTCCTTTGTACAAGAAGCACGTAGGTAGCTATCTGAGGTGCGTGTCTCCGCACAATGGCTGCTTCTTACTCAAATTGAAATCCTGGAAATGGGATTAAAATTGCGGAGGTGGTATTCCTCAGATTGGGGAATTACATTGGGTTATTCGAGAAGGGGGTTTTACACTCCAATGACTTGCAAAATGTTATCCAAATTAACCTCACCCAGCCTGTGTTGGGCTGGGAAAATAAATTTAATAGTGACTCACGCCGTCTTCAAAATGCTGGTCTTTGCCTAACATCAGCAATCGCACAAGAGTTTTTCATAAATTTAAAATAGAATTATTATTATTATACAACGCTTTATTATACATAATACAAATAATTATTTCAACAATGAAAAAAATGGAAACAATATAATTACCTATACAATAAAAATGAAAAAGAATAGAAATATATAAAAACATATGTCCTAACTAAAGGGCGGGGTTATTGCCTATGCCAATCTTTTCCACCCAATTGCCCTATTCTTTGACGTACTGAAAGAAAACTTTTTTTTAGTTTAAAATCCATTTTAATTGGTATAGTAAAATGAGTTGAAAAATACCGAGTTCAACAAGAAAGTTTGAAATACTTTTTTACGATCTTCTCTTTATTGAATCTGGATAGTAACTAGAAAATGGTGTTGATCAATAATTTTTTAAAGTGAAAAAACTTATTATTTCAATTTATTAAAGGAAAAAGAGATAATATACCATTCCTGTTACCTGTTACATAATTTATGTCTTGTTTTATAGTTTAGGATTGTATTGGAAGTGAAATGTAATTAATTTTGAAACCTATTGTTGCCCAGGGCGTGTAATGTGCAAAAACGGCCACAAAAATAACTTTCTCATTGTACTGGGAAACCTTTAGTTCTAGCCATCCTACCAATATTCCGTAACCTTTTGATGTTACGCCTGAATAGGTTTTTACAAAATAAATTGTTTTGTAGGTCAGTCACCTCATGCAAGCATGTGGACAAAAAAGGACATGATGATAAAGCAAAAAACCCGTGGGAGATAATAGTAGATTAAACTTGTTCACATTCAAAGCCCTGTGCATTAAACCTGTTCACATTCAAAACCCTGTGCATTAAACCTGTTCACATTCAAAGCCCTGTGCATTAAACCTGTTCACATTCCCAGCTCTGCGCATTAAACCTGTTCACATTCAAAGTCCTGTGCATTAAACCTGTTCACATGTTCACAACCTTGTGCATTAAACCTGTTCACATTCCCAGTTATGTGCATTAAACCTGTTCACATTTCCAGCCCTGTGCATTAAGCCTGTTCACATTGCCAGTCCTGTACATTAAATCTGTTCACATTCCCAGTTATGTGCATAAAACCTGTTCACATTCCCAGTTATGTGGTGAATAGAACTTGTTCACAAGATTACATATCCTTTTGCATTATAAGTAATTATAAAATAAGTTGTTCAAAAAACGTATGCTCAGATTCAATGTCTATGCTCCTACCATCTGCCATGTTCAATGAACAATAGGTCTTTACTTAGGTTTTAAAGTCCTGGTATTAGTAGTTATTCGGGTGGGGATTTTACCTTCCAATCGCTGGTAATCATACCAGCTACCTAAATAAACCTCAACCAACCTGTTCTATTCCACGTATATAATTCACGTATCTTTTTCTTCTTTTACGGAAGTAAATAAACTTTTTGAGAGTTTCTTTTATGTTTTCAAAAATTCTGGAGCCAGTTTGAAAACACGGCATGAAAGAAAGCCACATACTTAGCGCGGGTCCTGTGGTACAGGTGGAGTGTGTTAATATTTCACAAGCTCGCAGCATGGAAACAAAAATTGCCGCAGTCTGAGAGAGAGGGAGTGAGTGAGAGAGAGAGAGAGAGAGAGAGAGAGAGAGAGATACAGTTAGGGAGAGTGTAAAAAGGAGAGGTGGAGGTGAAGAAACGGGCAGGGCAAAAAAAGAGGAAGAGAATAACAAAGAATAACAAAAAAAGTGAGAGACAGAGAGAGAAGGAAAGGAAAGAGAGAATTCATATAGTCGAGGATTGACAAGGTGATCAGATAAGATAATATTACATATATTCTAATGAAGGTTTTATATCATTAAAACAAAACACAAAAGACCAGACAGATCCTTCAGTCCAAAAAAACTTGGTCCCGTCGGGTAGATGGAACAAAAATTTATTTGACCCAATTATTGTTTTCTATCACTGAATGCCCATTGAAAAACCACTTCCGATGTCTAAAGACATAGTAAGAAGTAAAAGTAACACACCATCGCACATTCATACTGACTTTCATGACTATTGAACAGCTACATCAGCTACAATTACTCTTTTCCACCCCCAGAAGTACCTTCACTGTAACACACTTTACACTTCATAGTACACTTTATTGCTATATGGAGAGATAAATAGATAAACAAATGCAATATCCTAACTAAATTATCCAAAACCATCGTCATAACTCTACATCATCAATACTAGGAATGGCAATACATGGTTATATTCTCTCCCACTTAATTGTGATATTCATGTTGTTACTTCTTCCTCTACTCAAATTTTCCCCTTGCCCTCTATATGCTACCTCTATTTCCCTATTAACTGGACTACCCTCTTTCCCCCTAGGGGTGCCATAAGAGAACTCCTCATCAGGCGCGGCCGGTGGCAAAATGTTTTAGGGGTGCTAAACTGGACTAAAATGGGATTTATAGAGTAACTCTCTTAGGGCGGAATTAATAAACGTTTTTGTAATACCTCTGTGGCGCTAAGTCACGGATTGCGTACTGTGTAAGATAGGGAAAACCGACACTTACCAACGATTTAAGTTATTGATGTTGTCTATCAATTTCGCTTTTAGTATCTAAAGAGTTTGAGTTTGTTTACACCATGCTAATCATAATAATTATGCATTAATTATTCTAGAAATGTGAGCCAGGACTTGAGAATATCCTCTGTTTTTTTTTTTCGTCTGGGGGTGCTGCAGTTCCGCAGCTCCTTAGCACCGGCCCCGCCTGCTCTTCATACCGCTAGGGGTGGCCTAATAGAACCCCATTCAACATATAACGCATGTTTATAGCACCCCCTCACGGTGAGGTGCACACGAATAAAAGCCCCTCTCCCGTTAGGAGTACCCTCATGAAGCCCCCTCCAGCTTGAGGCATGCTTAATAGCACCCCCAGGTGTACATTGCGTACAAACATTGACTTTTATTCGCAATATAAAATACGAGGTTTTCACCTCGTGTGTGGGTGGCTCAGGAGTTCAGAGGTCTATAATGTAGTGACCGAAAATTTAGATATATTATATACATAGGTACTTTTAAATTTTGAAATTTAAGGGTGTGCTTTTCTGATCTGATATTTTAAGTAGTAGTTATAGTATTAGTAGCAGTAAACTTTAAGTTGGAATTTATTTACATAAATTATACTAAAGTCAGTATAAATGCTGAAGGTAATCTCAATATTTAAGCCTTGGGAGTAGTAAGGGCTACTATGTAATTTTATTAAAACAAATATAATTATTACTCTAAGTTTGACGAATTTTTAGGGTGTGCTTTAACAATATGATGCAATTTTACAGTATCCTGAGTTACTATAAAAATATTTGGGAGTCTGCTAAAGATGAAGATTTAAAGGTTCCATGATTTAATGTCACCATTTAGTAGAAAGAATAGCTCTCAAACATAGGTAGTTAACTAGCTATCATTTACATAATATTTCAATTCTCAATACTGTTTGAGTGATTTCCATAGAAATTAGCTAGGTATTAACTATTGCTCGCGAAGTAACAGTGGATCCCAGACATCAATGTAGAGAAAATTTTGCACCCTGATCAAATCATTACCAAACTCTCTCAAGGAAAGGCTGATAACTGCTGCAGGATCGATCTACTGACAGAGTGCTGAGGTGAATTCAATTTTTTTTACTGCACATAATTAGAAAGCACAAGCCATTGCAAGTCCCGATAGCAACAAGTAGGAGGTGAAGGCGATGAAACAAACAGGGAGGTGTTGTAATTATTCGAGGAAGCGTCGAGCATTGTGGAATGAAGTATTGTGTTCCCTCTTACAAAGGTGGGATTACGGAAGCACGGATACTTTCTTTTTATTCGTTCTAATCACGATAGTAAAGGGAGTTTATGGAATTAATGTGTGCATAGTACCTACCTTTAATTGAAAGTCTACGGAAAAAACCAGAGAAAGGTTTACCAGAACACAGAAAATCTTTACCCACATGTTGAAGATTGAAATTTTATGGTGTTCCTTTATATTTAAGAATGATTAAGTAATAGGTGAGAAGGTGAGGCAAATGTGAACTGATCATTATTTTCATTGAAAGCCTAGCTAAAAATAGACATCACAGAGGTATAACCCGTATGACTGAATGTAAATCACACTTGTTGAAGTGTGAATTTTTTTAGGTAAATGAAAAAATAACACATTTCAGAGAATGGGAGTTTTTCATATACATATTTGTTAACTTTTACATTTTATAATATATATAAAAAATAACACATTTCATGGTAATAATTTATTGAGAGAAATATACAAATTACGACATTATTTCTTTGTAAATATTTGGGGTAGAGTACACCTTGTTCCTCTATGCAATCCATTGGTAGTCCAATGAGCAATGACCACTTCATATCAGTCTCTTGAGCTACTAGTGCTGGATATTCAAGTACATTTGATTGTTATTGAAAACACATTTAAAAAGTTAAAATAATCAGGATAATCACAACAAAACACTAACTTATCTTCACTAAAACTATCTATGTTTGAACCACTACACTCAAAATTTACCAGTCCTCCATTTTAACGATAAAGCTACTCAGGTTTAAAACTGAACCCATGACCTGTTGCATTCAAGCCAAAGTATGTCACCGCTGCAACAGCACCTTGCAAACAGGAAGAAAAACATAAGCAACACGAACGAACTGAATATTTTTCTTGCATAAAATATTGGAAAGTTTTCCAGGACAAATTAGCATGTCACAATTCTGTCTTCTCGTTCTACTTTCTACTTTGCAATTTTATTTCGCGTACTTTCTTTTCCTCTTCTCCTTTCCATCTTACTTCATTCTCCTCTACTCTTTCCTCCTGCTCTTCCTCCTATTCTTTTCAACACTCTACCTCTCACTCTTCTTCCTCTATTCCTAATCTATTTCTCTCTCTTCTTTCTGTTTTCTTTTCTTCCGCAGTTTCAGTTCAACCTCCACATTTTTCTCGATCTTTTGATACCACCTCTTTATACAATATTTTCTCTACTTCTTATTCAATCTAAATCTCCGTATTTTTAATGTTTCCTATTTCTAGAGGCTTTATTGTTCTAATGTAAAAGCAGGGGATACAACTACAGAAAGAGGTAGATACAGTGGATTATTCAATGTTTCCTTCTATTTCAGTTATATCCTCGTCTTTCACATTCTCATTTTAACTTTTGTGCATTTATCTCTTCTTTCTTCTAGTTTACGAAGAGAAGATTATGTTTGTCCATGCTTTTATTTCCCCATTTTCTCATCTAACACTTTTCTCTGCTACTTCATGTAGATGTCTTCTCTTCATACCTTCAACTGCTTTTTCTTTCTTTAGTTTAGGTAAGTATATTTGCACTATGATAATATTAAATACCCCTCCTCCAGTTCGTGTAGGTGTCTTCTCATGTAGATTCCTGTCACACTTACTTTGGAAATAATACTGAATGCAGGTGTCACACTTCCTAACAGATCCGTGTCTCTCTTTCTTCCTCTCATTCTCTTTTTCCAACTCTCTTCCACCTCGTCGTACTTGTATTTCTATGTCTTTTTCTCCTTCTATACTATCCGTGTTTTTCTTCATTTCTCTCTCTTTTCTTTTTCTCTTTTTCTTTCTATCGTTCGTCTCCTTTTTTCTTCTTATTTTCTCTGCTAAGTAGTTAAAAAACACTGGATGCAACTGTCACACCTCCTACTAGATCCGTGTCTCTTTTTCTTCTTACCTTTGTCTTTCTCATCTTCTTTCTTTTCGCTGTCTCTGTTTCCTTATGTCCTCTTATTTACATATTTTCTTCTCTTTCTATATCCTCTGCTATAAATTGGTTAATGTCTACTAATGTAGATTCCTGTCACATTTACATTGGAAATAATAGTGGATGTCACACTTCCTACCACTTCCGTCTGTGAATCTCCTTTTTTTGTTCTCTCCCTTTACTGTCTCTCGTCATGATTCTATTTTTATCTCATCTTCCTGTTTTTTTCTTCTATTAATTCCAATTACTTAACTTTACTTTTTATCTCCTTTTATATCCTTTCTCCCTATCATACTTTCTCTCTCTCTCTCTCTCTCTCTCTCTATCTTTATCTTTATCTTTATCTCTATATATCTTTATATCTCTCTCTCTCTTCTCTCTCTCTCTTTATGATGTTATGTTTTACTTCCCTGTATTAGTTCTCTCTCCACTTCTCAGTAAGTCTCTCCCTCTACTTTATTCGTCACCTTCTCCTCCTTCTCTCATTCACTATTTTCAGTACGTGTTTCCAGAATAGCTCCACCTCTTCATTAATGTCAGTCAGATCATGTTCAGGAAATATCCCTTTCAAAAGACTATCATTATTATTATTATTTCTATGGTTTTTATTTTATCATTATTATGTCCTCGTGTTGCCTGTTTCATTGAAATTGATATTGGAAAATACCAACCTACGTTCATACATTAGAATGTCATTCTATAGGAGCCAGGATTGGCACAAGTATAAGGTATAGAATGTATATTTTGAACCTGAATGGTAGGGTTTCAGTGGAAACTCCATACAACATTACCACTGCAACCTAATGAGAACTATTTTTCTCTCTCGAAATAGACCAAATGGTCTGTTTACATGTATGTATGTATACAGGGTCTTCATAAAGTCTCACCCAGGCCTAGGTTTCTCGAAAACGACTCAGAATATCAAAAAACGCAAAAACCCGTATTCCTTTATATTTAGGGGGATTGATTTTCAGCCAAAAAAATTTTGCCTACACGGCCCCAGTCAGGCTGGGCACTGGGCATGGACCAACTTTAAAATCTTAAATATAATGGTATGTCTTGTGGCATATTTTTTTAAAGGTCTTATTAAGAGAAGTTCATTACAACCAAAATTAGTGAGCTACGACTTACCGTTCTCGAGATACAGGGTCGGACGTCCTGCGTAATATCCATATATTTTGACATATAACTCGTTAACCGTAAATTATGGAGAAAATTTTTCTTGTTAATAATAACTCCTTATGGCAAGAACTTTCGAACAAGTTAAAACTTGATTTGTTTTTTCGTTAAATTTTTTTCGACTGTTCGTCCGGCTGGCTGACGAAACCGACCAGAAACTAACATCAACAGAGTATGTCGAGTTATAACTTGTTCGAAAGGTCTTGTCATAAGGAGTTATTATTAACAAGAAAAAAATTCTCCATAATTTACGGTTAACGAGTTATAGGTCAAAATATATGGATATTACGCAGGACGTCCGACCCTGTATCTCGAGAACGGTTAGTTGTAACACACTGAAATTTATTGTAATGAACTTCTTTCAATAAGACCTTTAAAACAATATGGGACAAGACATACCATTCTATTTAAGATTTTAAAGTTGGTCCATGCCCAGCCTGACTGGGGCCGTGTAGGCAAAAAAAAAATTGGCTGAAAATCAATCCTCCTAAATATAAAGGAATACGGGTTTTTGCGTTTTTTGATATTCTGAGTCGTTTTCGAGAAACCTAGGCCTGGGTGAGACTTTATGAAGACCCTGTATATGTATGTTTAATACAAAATAATTCTACAACGGTAATTCATGGGGCGATGAAATTTGACACTTTTAGGGTCTTACAATTATGCAGTCTCAAACGTTTCATGTAAATTGAACATTTTAATTTTTAGCGAATGTATATTTCCGAAATTGTTTTTTCATGATTTGATGTACCGATTTCAGGAATATATTATTGTATTGAAATTATTACATATAAATGTATTATGAAGCTATCGAGCTCTTTCGAATCTCTTCATGTCGTTTGCACCCATGACATAGGGGATTACTTGAAAATGTTGTCCCATTACAAGAAAATTAAAAGCACATCCACTAAAAGCCACTAATTGCAAATTCCTGTTGAAAGACCCTTCTCATAGAATTTGAATTCATGTGTCACAAGTTTGACATTTGACCTTAATATCACTAATGCATTACCTATTCGACCCCTTGTGTGTTTTAAAATCTCAAATTTATACCTGTCTAACCTGTCTAAAATAGGTACGAGTATGTATGTATGTGTCTCAGTTATTTGAATAGTGAGAAGTTGCTGAGACGTAGGTATGTAGTAAGAGCAGGAAATATCCTAGCTTCAGTTTCATACATAATCTAGAATTTCCTTTTAATCCGTTTAGTAGATTTTCTGAGGTTAGTGTCATTTTTGGAATGGTGATGAGCAAAACAGAAAAGCCCACTATCAATATTCAACTGAATAATGCATCCGCATTCAAAAAGTTGAAAAATAAAATTCTGATACCTAGAAAATAAATAATATATGAAAATAAAGGTAGAAATATGATATCATGATATATAATATGCAGTTGAAAATGACAATAAAACCAAATTTAAAAAAAAGTAGGATTGATCTATGGAGGATAATAATATTGATGACCAAACAAGCACTCCAGAACAAATACAATCGGCTAATCCACCAACATCTCAGGACACACCTGTGGCTATGAGATATGGACTCTGAGAAGTTCAGGCATGAGGAAATAAGACTGAGGTGTCAGAGATCAGAGATGTGGATGTGGAGGAAGATCAAAAAAAACCAGACGAATAGAGAAGAAAACCAATGACTATAACAGCAATGTCAGCATAGTATGTGGTTGGCAAACAGACCACAAGAGTCTAAAATTGCTTTTGTTTCATAGCTACGAAATAAAATTACTTGAAAAAATCTATTAACTTTATTTCTAGCACTAATACCAGCTAACATAGAGCACTTTTTTACTGTTATATGTACTCTTGAAAATGACTGAGTTTAGTACCCAATTGAATACGAAAAGGAAACTCCTGTACCATTTCATTGACTTCACTATGAGTCAATGAATTTGATTTTATACATTAAGAAGATTATACATACATACCCCCATACTTATTACAACATGCACTTTAAAATCTAGTATACGTACATAGTGTGTATCGCACATACAATCACATATTTCAGGTAGATAGCAGTATACGTATACGTGTATGTGTATAAAATACCAAAAGCAGGAGTTTGGATTGAAAAGCGCCTTGGCAGGTTTGATGAATCCATCACAGAGTTTAATTCAAAGCTTTTCCTCTTGCCCTGCATTTGTGGAGGTGTTGTAGGATGTGTGGAGGTGTAATGGGACATGGAGGCTGGAGGCGAATGTTTCAGTTTTGATAGCATGCCAGGTGTTGTGTGTGTATAGGTTTCGAGATAACAATGCGGATATGTAAACCAGTGACGGCGATGTGTTGGCGGTGGTGGTTGTGTTGGGTAAAAATTGTAAAAAACACACACACCGTGAACACAATCTCAAAACTCAATACATCCTTACTGAAACGATTTTCTTGGCCGTGGCTAGTGTCCTTTTTTATTAGTTGAGAGAAGTCCAACATAAACACATAATAGGAAAGAAACTTTTTTTGTGAAAACAAATTAAGCAATATGAAGTTATAACTACATATCTTTATTTATAATAAAGGTGTGCAGTTACTTTGCAATTCTCATAATGTTAAAGATTATTTAGATGATTTTTTTTTTTTTTTTACAAAATCTCACCATTTAAAAAAATATTCTTACAAGATTCCCAAAATTGTAGAAAAAAAGTCAAAATTATCATTATTCCCACAAGCCGAAATACTCGCATTTTTTATCTGTTATATCTCACTTCTATATTATCTCTTATCTTTCTTATTCTCTTTTATTATAACCTCTTCCTCTAAGCGCTCTCTCTACTTGCCTAATCCCTAATCTTTTATTCCTTATCTCCTCAACACTGGATACTCGTCTCTTCCTCTTCTTCCATATTTTTCTTCTAATAATCTACATGAAAGATGAATCGAAGAAATGAAATATTCATCTCCAAAAGAAACATCAAACAATGCTATTTAAGCTCTCTATGCCTGAATTGAGCCACAAATGTCAACCTAGCGTTTTCTTTACTTGAAAAGTAGCAGCATTTTTGTTAGAAAATTTTATTCTGACTCTTGGATCATAAGCAGTCGCTACCATGAAATCGCATTTGAACAATATACAATACACATATAAACAATATTAAGGAAAACATTGAAACCAATGATGGTAAGTGCCATAGATGACAGACATACAGAAAATCAGAGAGAGAAAGAGAGAAGGGATTATCAAGTCATTAAACTAATCTCCAAGTTTGTCTCCAAAGCAAAAGTTGTCACTACAGCCCCACCTATATATGTATATAAAATTTATATTTCTATATCTCTCCGTCTCTCTTTCTCTCTCTCTCTCTCACTCTCTATTTCTCTCTCTCTCTCTCTCTAAAAAGTAATGTTTTTTATGCGGATTACTTTGTGTTTCATATTTGTATTCATTTTTTTTTATTGTTTCATATGTTTTTTCAACAATAGGCTCAAGTTTCTCTGTTTGGAGTGCAGTTGGCATGACAGCCGGACAAAGACTAATGACTCCACCAGGTCCAGGATACTCTCTGTCCGTGAGGCTGAGGACTTATTACATACATACAATACATATTTATGTACACTACCATACCTAAAAAAATATAAATTGTTAAAAATGGTCTTTTCTCAACAAGGCTTTTATTTGCGGACTCACCACAATTTAAGTTGTAAAAACTTTCTAAGAGCCTCCTTTACTTTTTCGAATTATTCTATTACATTAATTTCTTTTACCGACCTCAGTAGCCTGATCAATAAGTCGGCGGACTTGTAACCTGGAGGTAGGTAATTCATGTCCCGGTTTCAGGGTAGATTTAGTAGAGCGAGTTTGAGTAGTTGTGATATCACGAAAGTAATTAACACAAATATGATAACATTAATTTCTTTTTACTCTGGTAATGCCGCCACTGTTACTCATATAAGTAACTACTCATTTTTCCTCACGAGGTATGAGTGGACCCCGAAGATCCAAGTACAGAGCAGAAAATGGCCGTGAAATCAAAAAGTCCTTTTTCGCCAATGGCAGGTGTTGTAGTGGGAGTTTCGAAAAATCCCGTCTTATTGCACATTTAGACTATAAGACAAAGCTACTTACCAAATTTCAGCTTCCTAGAACTTACGGTTTGGGCTGTAAAGCGATGATCAGTCAGTGGTCAGTGACTTTGACATTAAATTTATATATTAAGATTGTACGTACATAGGTATCTACTAAACAGGAAAATCTAGGAGGTTTTATAGAAAAGCAGAAGTGAGAAATATGCATGTAATAGTATAATACCACCTACCTATTATAAGAACATAGAAATATATTCCTGAACAATGATAAAAACAACACCACTATACCAGCAACAACATCATCAATAGTGTTACAGTAAAATGGTGAGACGAAAGTGAAACAATATACCTACCATAACATTTATAATACAGATATATAGGTACAATAATATAGGTATATAGGTATAATAATAAAGGTATATAGGTATAATAATAAAGGTATATAGGTAGGGCTCAAGGTAGGTATAGGATGATGCAGTGTTCTCGCTTGAAAAATGGTTTTCGCCTGCACTTTGAAAAGGGATAAAAAGAAAAGGCCATTGTGTTTCTATAGTGTGTGAGAAAGACAGGTGATACTTACCTTTCTTCCTTGTAAATACCCAAATGCTGGCTTACTATGTCAGAATAATGATAATACTAGCAGTAAAGACTATGGTGAAGGTTGTGGCGGTGTTGTGATGGTGACTTGAAATAATTATGGTAATATAATAGGAATATTAGGACTAATAAGTCCCATTATTCCAGCAGGAGAGCTAAGTGGAGCAGAAGGGAAAGAGAATTTTCCTCTCATATTAATTAAAGTTAGAATCTCAGTTATACCTCAGCAAAAGCGGAATTGGTTTAATCTATGATAGTTTTAGTATGGAATTTCATGTATTGTAATTATATGTTTTGTACTGTCATAAATTAATCCAAATAAAGTTTTATTTATCCATTTAGAATATAAGTACCTGCATTTTATCTCACGTATTTTCCATCTTTCTTCTTTTTTTTTTAATTGTTTTTACTCAACTTTTTCTTAAACCTACTTGTGGTCAGTGTCGTTTTGATTTTCATACATAAATTTTCTCAATTTGTCTTGTATTAGAGCTAGGGCGCCTTCCTTATTTCACCCCTTCTCTCTCAGATCCACCTCTCCTCTTACTCTCCACCTCCCCCTAAGCTCACCCTTTTTACTACTTCCCCACCAGCTCTGGTTCCTCGATTTTCCTCATAATAATAATACTCTTTTTAGTGGAAGGTAACCACCAGGTGAGGTTTATGCTCGAAGCATGTTCTACCACCAAACCCTCACAGTCTTATTATTATGTGGTCACAAACTCAAATCAATGAGGAAAAATTCATGCACTGGGTGGGATTCGAAACGACGGATCCCTACATTAGCTGGATTACCAGACTAGCGCGTTAACCACTTGAACACCAGTGTACTATAGTTTTCGTCTCTTCTCTCAATGTGTACAATTGTACAAGCCATCTCAGTAAGTTACCTTACTGATTTTGATTTGAAGGTCAAAAAGTAATATATATTTAACTCACCTATGTACGAGGACAAGGAGACAATAAGTGACATTTTAGTATCCATGAAATTAAGAGATAGTAATTACCTGAAACAAAACAAAAATTGAATCATTAGTACATATCTATTAACTGTGAGGAAGCTTATGTAAGATAATAAATTATATGAGAGGAAAATATGTTTTGTATATTTATATCATAAAATAGTAAACATAATATTATATTGTAAGATTTGATCTGACTTCCAGTCATACCTTTTCCCTATTTATGAATTTGAACTCGCTTTACTAAATCTTCTCTGAAACCGGGACCTCAACCACCGTCCTCAAGTCTGTCGCCTTTTCGATCAAGCTACTAAAGTTGGTTGGTTTATCGATCTAATAGCATCTCAAGAAATTTTTCGATCCACAGAAAATAGTTAACCGATCCAATATCATCTCAACACATACTCGTACTTTGTTAATCACATACTCACAAAATAGTTAATCAATCTGGTAGCATCCTAACACTTATTTTGACCATACACAGAGGGATTTGTTTATCGAATAGCTTCCTAAAATTTATTTCGACCCTTATATCATAGATATTATCATACTTTAAACCGTACACAAAATAGTTTATATCGATCTGATAGCGTCCGAACACATATTTACCAAAACACTAAAATGTAGGGTATTATTTACCGTCACTTAAAACATTTACCTATATAAATCAAAATAACATATTGCATATTTTTTATATATAAAAAAATTAAATGTGTTCAACAAAGTACAATACCATCTTGTTATGTACGAGTATACGGCTCTAACATATTTATTTGTTGCGTTATGTGAGTAATTCACTCCGTCTATTATTATCTTAATGTAATTTTACACAATAGAGGGTGAACTGCACAATCACATGACTGTGATGGAGTCAAAAAGCATAAAATAACACCTAATTTTATGAACTGAGGTGAAAACAATTTATTATATTTTATATCTCTGTATTAAAAGAAATAGCTTGGTAAGAATAATAATGAAAAATAAATTAATATGCCCATATAGGAATTAATGAAATAAAACTACCTCTACTTAAAAAATAATAAAATTAAATGTATCAAGCAAAACGCTAGTTTTGCAACGCCAAGAAAAACAAAACGAGCGTGCTATACTTACGCTAAACCGAGTTCGTATGTATTTTCTTTTGTAATTTTGACCTACTTAAACAAAACTTTTTATATTTTTTCTTCATATTCGTGTTTTCCTTGTTGAATAGAAGAATATTACTTTTTATTTTACCTTTTTCTGATACTCCTAACCGCTTTTACGAACACCCCTAATATTAGTAAAAGATTCATACTTTGGTCTCATTTTTTTTTTTTTTTTTTTTTTTTTTTTTTTCCGCATTCGTCTTACCATGGGCTTATGGTTAAAGTTTAAAATATGACATTTTGGTTACGAGTTCATAATGCTTGCAGTTCGAGGTTTTTAACAAAAAAAAACTTCCGCGGTCACGGTCGGCGGCGTGACCGCGGTCGGCGGCGCTTTGGCGGTATCACATATATCTCGAATGTGGCAAATGATAGAAAGCTGAAAATTTGTATATTAATTATTTAATTAATTTACAGTTTTTTTAATTCTATGTAATTTTTATATAATTATAACCATTTATGAGTTATAACATTTTTGTTGATTTTTGACGTTCATCGACCTCTCTTCACGTAATCACATAAATCGCTATTAAAGCTGTATTGTATCGAGCTGAAACTTTCAGGACATATTCCTGAGTTTTGGCAGATGATTCCTCGTCAGAATAGCTATCTTCGAAAAATTTACGGTTTTTGAGTTATAAGCTCCTTAAGTCATTGGTAGCGCATGCACAACATATTTTGGATTAGAGTGTCTTCTCACAGTATCGGAATACCACACTCGTAAATGAAATAAAATTAAGGTATCGATTGATTGCTGAACTGTAGGGTGTGTTATCTTTCTTTCATCGACCTTCATTAGGTTCTCAGATATTATAGATGTACCTACTATTTTTCGACTAGTTAGTTTTTTTTTTAATTTTCAAGATGTGAGTGAGTGAATTATTCAATGAAATACCTTTAAGTTATTATAAGGCTTTTTATAGCCTCCGTGGCGTAATGGTTATGACTACTGCCCGTAGTCCAGAGTTCCCGAGTTCAACACCCGACTGGGGCAGACTTTTCGAAGAAAATTCTGTTCCATCCAAACACGTGAGGCTGCCATTTCCGGCCCTACCCAGGCTGGGTGAGGTTAATGTGGGTAGCTGGTACGATTAACAGCGAATGGAGGGTAAAACCCCCGTCCTAATCCAGGACGTTAAATCAAGTAGAATCGTTGGCGTTAGGAAGGGCATCCAGCCATAAAAAACGTGCTCCATCCTACCAACCTCAACCATGAGGTTGAACAATGCCAACCCCAAAAGCAACATAAGCTAATATGGGATAAAGGCAAGGGAGATATATAAGGCTTTTTATAAGGATTATAAGGGTACAAAACTAAAATAATTACAGGTAGGTAGTAGGTAGGTACCTAGTTAGGTAGGTCCTCCATTAAAATAATTTTAATATGGTTTTCAACTGCATATCACGACGGGGGTACTACCCTCCATTAGCAGGAAACTGACAAACCTGCTACTCACATTAACCTCACCCAGCATAGGTTGGGCCAGATAGCCAGCATCTTCACTTCGCTAGACTTTGTTTAACATTGGTGATCCTACGAGAATTGATGTATTCAACGCGCCGTCGATGGCACCTAATAAGGTGTGGCAAAAGTCATCTTTAGTTTTAGTATGTTGCACAGGCTTGCTAGCCGTGACTCATCAATTTGAGTTCTGTAACAATTTGGCCAACTTACAGAAAATTCATGTTATACTCTTAGCAGGTGAGATCCTCGCTACCCAGTCAGGAAGGCTTCAAACCCCAGAATCGACAAAAAATGTATAGTTAATTTGGTTACAATATTATTGTGTGTACATGAGCGATTTCGGTTCTCTTGATCTCTTGTGTTGACCTAGAACCTGAATGGGAATTTGATAATGACACAAAGAATACATAATACACATACATTCCTAAATGGGTATAGTTGTAAAAACAATTCCAAGAAAATCACCTATATCTTGTAAGAAGTTACGAGTTTGAAAAAATAGGTTTGACTTTACATGCAGGTACCTAGACACTAACGAAAGGGTACCTACGTAATACATTGAACCTTTCTTGCAAAAAAGACAAATAAAACTCTTTTCTTTTGTTGTACCAGTCAAACCAGTCCAGCACGTGTTGTATCAAACAATAGATGTAAAATATTCCGTTAACTGGGTAGAATTTTTATTTGAAATGCTCTGTACTTGGGTGTTCGGGGTGCGAATCACTCATACCTCGTGACGAAAAATGAGCATAGAAGACGAGCTGTAGCTTGCCATATGAACCTCCCCTTTGTTGCCGAGTAAGGATACCAAAGAGGGGAAATGTGCGGTGGCTCTGAGAAAGACACAAATCCGATCAGTCATAAGGAAGTTATAGCGAGTTAAATATCTTGTCCGTGACTAAATCCCTTTTCGAAATGACTCATTGTGAAGACACTACTTGTTGATACCATCAGATTTGTTCAGTTTATTTTTTTATTCAGTTTAAGGTCAGTTTAGTTATTTTTTCTCAAACTAACACAAATACTTGAAATTTGAAGATGATTTTCTTTTTACCTTATCCTTAAAATACTAGCCTAAATTGTCTCAGAATTGACATAAAATATGTGGTTTGTGGTTGACCCAACCCAAAATGGTAAATAATATTCATACCATATTATCTAACTTACCGACCTGAGCATGGCTGTATGGATTGGTTTTGCCCAATGCCAAAAAAAACTTCATCCATAAGGCGATGAACTTGTAACCTGGAGGTCGGTGGTTCAAGTCCCGGTTTCAGCGTAGATTTAGTAAAGCGAGTTTGAGTAGTTGTGATATCACGAAGGTGATGAACACAAATATGATAACTAATATGCATATTTGGTTAACGGATTTACCTATTTTCGTGTTTATTTCGATAAGGACATAAGTCCAGCCTATAAAACTAAAATTTACTTAAAAAGTATGACACTTAAACATTTGTAAATCAGTTACATAATGTCTTTTAGCCTAATTAATCATTACATGAAGAAAAAAATATGCCATGTTTTATATTTTCCGAAATAAATAGTTTTTTTTTTAGTTTTCCAAAAGTTTACCTTTTGTGACCTAAACCCTTTTCAAAATAACTGATTCAATTGCAAGTTAAATGAAAATTAAAACAAGTTGTATTAACCAAAAGTAAATGTCCGAAATTTGATAAAATGAAGCAGATTGAAGCGTTTGAGAGTTATTCATAAAAAAGGATCTAATCTCAAAAAATCAAAAGTTGAAATACCTTAATATTTTAGAAATATTGGGCCGTAGTAAAGAGATGGTGAGATAGAAAAAAAAGCCATGAATATTTCCATAAAAATAAATTCTACTTTATTTCATGTGTTGAATTTAGCAAATGGGAAACAATGTAACCAACCAAAAATACCTGATATCCCCCAAAAATACACTTCGTGTGCAAAAGACGCCAAGAAAATAACAATCCTTCTTAAATAGAATTACCTTGAAAATGATTGCCTTAAAAGGAACTGATATCAAATGAAGGCCAAGTTCTTGTAAACTGGATATTATCTGCCCACAAAAGAGTCTCAAGTACAGGAATCAAGCTGACAATTGGATATGATATTTCCTATTTTTCTGCTTTTTAACAACACTAAAATTTAACATTAAAAATCTTGGCAAGTTTGAAACATCAAAAAATTGCTTTGAACTTGCCAAGATTTTTAATGTTAAATTTTAGTGTTGTTAAAAAGCAGAAAAATGGGAAATATCATATCCAATTGTCAGCTTGATTCCTGTACTTGAGACTCTTTTGTGGGCAGATAATATCCAGTTTACAAGAACTTGGCCTTCATTTGATATCAGTTCCTTTTAAGGCAATCATTTTCAAGGTAATTCTATTTAAGAAGGATTGTTATTTTCTTGGCGTCTTTTGCACACGAAGTGTATTTTTGGGGGATCTAAAACAAACAGGAAACAGTGAGCTTTTTCCTCTCTCTATGTATAACATAAAAGATTGTTTTTCAATCAATAGGTAACTAAATGCTATAAAAAAATACTTTTATTTTAAAAATCTTTTAGTGTACCTACGAAAATTTAACGTAAACCCTGTAATCCACAAAACTTGTAGTATAAGTAGATGTCATTTCTTTTTAATTAGTGAGAAGAATACAATTTCATGCATTTTAACAATCAAGATGTACCCGCATTGTTTCTATTAATATCTAATGTGACAATGAAGAATTTGTCGTGGTGGCTGGGACAGGTTGGTTTTAAGGAGGGTGGACGGCCTGGAATTTTGAGATATTTCCAGACATTTTAATCACACAGATAAATTACCTGTGTGATTAAAAACTAATATCAACATGGTATCTGGTTGAACAGGAAGATAAAAAATCAAATTTTAGATAAAATTATCATATATGTTATTGATCTTTTTGTGACTTTTCTGTACGTAGGCAAGTTTATTCATACTATTTCAGTCAAGAACATGTCACTTTGTGGAGACTGAGAGACAAACAAACTATAATATTGAGTATCTGAACGAAAAAAGACTAATACAATATTAAATGAAGAACCGACAAACCTCTTAATGACTGACAGAAGAGTCCAACCACTTGTCTTGGAAATGGTGATATAAAAGTTATTTTAAATAAAATAACACAAAAGTTCTATATACATATAATCAAAAACCATTTCCTCGCTCCCCAATTCTATACCACTCACTCCCCATTTCTTAATTTTCCATCGTCCAAAACCACTTTCAAAATTCCTGTATTATATTTTTTCATCAAAATTTTCGACAGAACAACAACCATGGGAAAGAAATTGATATAAAATGCGTAAGAAGGTTAAGAGAGGAACCAAGGAGAGAAGTGTATCGGAAGAAAAACGGGAATATCGGAAGAAAAACGGGAATATCGGAAGAAAGAGAGGTCAAAAATGTATCTTACAAGTGAGAAAAATGAGAAGAGAATACGCAGAGAGACAAAAGATTAGAGAGAGAATGAGAGGAAGAAAGCAGAGATAGAAGACAGAGGAATCAGAATAAAAAGTTGGAGACAAAGGAGACAGAGACATATAAAGTGCCATAAAGAGTGAGAGAGGAGATAGAAAATAGAAAAGGGGCAATAGTGGAAGAAAAGAGAGTGGACAGAAAGAAAACAAATTCTGACTAAGAGGAGAGGTAGAGGAAATGGAGGAGAATAATGATGTGAGAGAGGAAGTGAGGAACCGTTTAGTTTTATATCGTCACGTACAGGAAGACATTGTGTCTTCTACATTACAGAGAGCTTTGGTAACTGTTACTTCTACAGGACTCTGTTCCCTCTGGCTCTCTCTTTTACTTTCGGCTTTCCTCTCTTTCACTTTCTTACGCTCCTCTTTTCTCCTTTTCCCTCCATATCTGCATTCACTATTTCTTTTTTTCTCTCTTCTCTTTCTCTCTCTTCTACTCTAGTCATCTCTCTTTCTTATTTTTCACTCTATATCTCTCTCCTACTCTATTACTTTATCCTTACCTCTTTTTCCCTCTCTTTTACTTTCTCTTCACTCTTTTCCTCTGTCTTCTTTCATTTTATACTTTACCCTTCTCCTTTTTCCTCTTTCTAGGACTCTCCTCTTCTCGTTTTATTTCTTTGTTGGAACATTACCACCCTTAACTATCATTGTAACATCTTGCTCATCCTCTCTTCCCGCAAGTCATTCTTTCAATCTACAGTCTTTTTCCTCAGAAAACACTTCCCTTGTGAGTTTTTATTATTGCAGGCATATTCTTTAACAGTTGTAAGTAGACATTAAATATTCATTCAAAGTAAGGGGTGGCGAATTATTTACATTTTTTTCTTGTCTTCTTCTTACTATTTTTATGAGAATGCCTCATCATTAATTTTTAAAAGGGTTGAAGGAACCCAATGGAAATTTATGAAATACATATACATATAAAGGTACCAATAAACTTATGAAGTTTTGATATAACAATGTCACTTGTCTACAGATTCTTGAAGTCCTATTGGTCACAGATTAAAAGATTATATTTTATTTCGTGTAAAATATTCTATAACAGTAAAACAAATAATAGATTCTGCTTTCATTTTAGCAACAAACAAAAAAATTGAATACAAAATTTCTAAAAGAAGAAATGAATAATTTTGTATTTTATTTCAGAAAACTTCACCCATTTTCAGAGAAAGTACATCTAAATCCTGCGAAAGAAAGAGGACACACAAAGGAAGTAAGGATGAAAAGATAAAGAGAAAGAAAAATGGATTTCTCTGTATCCTTTCTTGGTTGAAAGTAAGCAAGCCAGAGAGAGAAAGAGATAAGTAAAGTGAAAGAAGGAAAGACAGAGAGAGAGAGATAATCAAAAAGAAGGGTCAATATCAAATAAAGAAAAGATAGAGATAGAAGAGATTGGGCGGGAAATGATGATGGGAGCTTATAAAACCATTTACTAAGGTTTCTGCAGGGATTTGGAGAGCATCAGATCTTGTGGGTCATTAAGGCTCCGTGAATTGCATACAATCAGGATTCTAACTTCATCGTGTTAGGCTTAGTGTATTGTACAAAATATTGGATGCTGTGTTTTGCTTAACTATAAGAAATACGAGGTTATCATACAAGGCTCAGTATAATACGACTTCGTGTATTGTATGCAAAGAGTATTATACTAAATTCATGAGATAGGCTGTCATATTTGGCTTAGTATTGTACAAAATTTTGAAATCTTATTGCTTGTAGTGATAATAGATAAATAATTCCATACATACATGGGTTTCGTGTATTTCTTACAATTGGAATTCTGAGTTCAAAATTTTGGCTTTACATTATGTTGAAGTGACATTGATAATAATAATATGAAATCTAATTAGGGCAAGGCTTCAAAGCTATTAAGCCCAAAAAATCCTTGCAAACTAGGATTATTTCTTTGGTTTACCTTACCTATTTAATTTAATAGAAATCCCATCTATTGCAAGAAATGAGATTTTTTATGAAAATTTATTTAAAGAGAGGTCTGTAACACTGAGTTCTTGCCCCTAATAATTATTAGGTACATCATCAGTATTATAAAATTATTGTTTGTCCTTCTCTAACTCGAGTACCTCCATTTGGATTGAGATGGAATTCTGCATAGTTACCATGTTACCAATGACAGGCTCATTGGGGTTATGTCGGTTATCCACCAAAGAGTCTATTTCAAAAGTTGAGCTTATAAATGAGCTTATTCAAATACTGGCATATCTCGCGAAGTACAAGTCCGATTAAGCTGAAATTTAGTATGGTTCCTAATGGCAGTGAATTAGTAGAGCATATTCATTACAACTTACAAGTCAGCCATGTCTCGATAAACTAACGTATTGTGTCCATAATTGGCAGTGTCTTTTTAAACTAGTTTGGATCTTCCTCTTCCAGATAAGTATACTGATAAATGATTTGTTTTCAAAATAGGATTCAACGAAAAATTAATAAAAAATATCTACCGTAAAATACAAAGCTTGGAATAAAAAGTACCATCAATTCAGCACTCTAATGCTTAAACCTAATATCCAATTCAGAGCGGAAACCACACTTTCCTTTGTTTACTATCTCTGCTTCCAAGAAACACCCAAGTGTAGGAGACCAATTCCAAGAAAATCCCAAGTGCAGTATCGGAAGGAAGCTCTTGTACAGAATTTAAAACCTCAACATAAAAAATAAATTTCGAAGACACAGATAAAAAGAGAAACATATTGTAGGATGAAAGTATAATGAAATAAGAGCTTTTTTTGATCAGCAGTCTTACATCACGATTAGATGATGTGTTTGATGCTCGTGTAACTTGGGTTTTCAAAAAGATCTTTCATTTTGCCAATATTAAAAAAAAGGTGGCATATAATTAGGTATGGAAAATAAGATCAAAAAGCTACAAGTGAAGCAGGAAAAGTGGATCATCGAGATAGTAAGAGAAAATAATAATGCTTTTAAAAAAAAGAGTGCGGAAAAGATAAAGGTTGAGAAAGAAAGACAGGGAACTAAGCAACTTATCAGAAAATGGTATAATCATTTTGTTCGGCATTATAAAAGCAAAATGACAAAAAGATAACATGATACAGCCTCCGTACTTCTGAACCTACGAATATATCCTGCAACTAATCTGACTACTTCATCTTTTCTATTGAAAAATTCTTTGAAGAAAGCCATATTTAATATTTTACGAGCGTACTTGATCACTTTTTTTATCTCTATATATAAATGAGTAATATGGACGGGCTTTGTATGTATCTTTGTGTGTCCGGAATTGTTTAGGCGAAACGGTAAGAGATAGCAAAAAATTGATGAGAGATGACCCCCAGTAAAATTGCCGAAAACTACCAGGAAAACTTTCAAAAGTCCAAAATTCCAAACCGTCCTTGAGTTATGACCTTCCTCAAGTATTTCCTTGAGGAAGGTTCCGATTTTAAGACAGTCTTTGCCCTGGAACTTGAAATCTATCGCGAGGACCTATATTTTTTATTATTTAATAACACATTAGACAAAATTAGCGTTCATTTAATTCATTTTAGGCCACATTCTGACGTACCGTTCTGGAGATATAAGCCAGAATGTTCGAAATTTCGACCTTTTTTTCAGACTTTTCACGTTTTTTAGCAGATTCCAGCGCGGAACTTAAAATTTGTCGCGAGGACCTATATTTTTTATTATTTAATAACACATTAGACAAAACTAGCTTTCATTTAATTCATATTAGGCCACATTCGGACGTACCGTTCTGGAGATATAAGCCAGAATATTCGAAATTTCGACCATTTTTTTCAGACTTTTCACGTTTTTTTTACAGATTCCAGCACGGAACTTAAAAGTTATCGCGAGGACCTATATTTTTATTGTAAAAACTGTCTGAGAACATCACATGATTTTATTTGAGCCCTTTGTTGCCATATTCTGAAAAACCATTCTCGAAATATGGGCAAGTTTGCTACATTATCAATATCCGCTATGATAGATTTGGCTCGGGATTTTGAAATTTACAGTGATGATGGTTATGTTTGTGTGTGTGTTTGTGTGTGTGTGTGTGTGGTGATGTGTGTGGATGGTGTGTGTGTGGTTTGTGTGGGTGTGTGTGGGTGTGTGTGTGGGTGGGTGTGTATGTGTGTGTGTGTGTGTGTGTGTGTGGATGTGTGTGTGGATGTGTGTGTGGATGTCTGTGTGGATGGGTGTGTGTGTTGTGTGTATTTGGTATGGTGTGGGTGTGGTGTATGTGTGTGTGTGTGTGTGTGGATGTGTGTGTGTGTTTGTGTGTTTGTGTGGATGTGTTTATGTGAATGTGTTTGTGTGTGTGTGGATATGTTTGTGTGTGTGTGGATGGGTGTGTGTGTTGTGTATATGGTATGGTGTGGGTGTGGTGTGGGTGTGGTGTGTGTGTGTGTGTGTGTGTGTGTGTGTGTGTGTGTCTGATGGCTTGGCGAAGCGGGTGCAGCCCGCTAGTTGAAATATAAGAAGCAAAAGATTCTTTGTCGACGCTGTGAGTTTAGTCATGATAGCTTTGAAAGAGTCTAAAAAAAGAAGATTAAAAGAGTGTAAGAGAAGTTTCGGGATAGCAAAAGTTTGGAAATACCTGTTCTTCTGATGCTAATTAAAATGAAAAAGTTTTCGAGAAAAACATTTTCGTGCAAGAACATTTTTAGAAAGTCAGGGTTTCTTCCTCAGAAAATATTTTGAGAAAACATTTTCACCAACTTAGGTGAGGTCTTTATTTCTACTCCATGATTTTCCTCATCACTGTTTGTACATGAACGTCTGCACTTAACGTCACGTCGGTCATGGAAATTTAGTTTGTACACTGATGAAGTTACATAACTACCTAACAGTGTCCAATTAAAAGTTGATGGTGATAGTAGTATCGTTACGATCGATTATCAGAAAATAGTTTCAAATTTTTCTAATAGTGCTTAAACAGTCTAAATAATATAGAACTGTAGTTCATCAGAAAGTGCTAGTTTGAAGATTTTTAACTGTGTTTCAACTTTCTAAAAAAGTGCATTATTAAAGAAGTTATAATATTTTTAAAAGACAATTATTTAAATTTCATAATCAAATTATAAAGTTCGAAGCTTGGCATCAGTCACAGCAGAGATCACGTGATCACATAGAGAGGTACCGGTACCCTTGATACCTATATCTATCAGATAATAACTATCTAGTGATAACTGATAAAGTTGTTTCTCGTACGGGTTCACATACTTACATAATCAGATCCATTCATTCAGTGCTATTGTAGACAATATGTAATTAGCTTAGCGTCAGAATGGGGGATAAAAGTGGAGGGTCGGGAGACCCTCCATTGAGCGATAATATTCAAGATGTCGAAATGTCAGATGTTAACAATACTAGTGAAAAGAATAATAAGCGAAATATCGCAGATAAAAGCAGTGAAACGAACAACAAAATTCAAACTCAAAATAATACAGAATCATCTGAAGTACAAAATAATACAGAATTACCTAAAAAACCTGAAGTAATTTACTTATATGAAGAAAAAGACATGGGTCCCTCTTACGTTTTTATAGAAAGTTTAGATGCTGACAAAAATGGAATCAGTAGGATGCACCCTATGAGCATCGGCCAGCTTTTGAAAAAACTTTTCCCAGATACTGAAATATTAAATTTAGTGAAAAATGGTAGAAATCGAATTAAAATCCAAGTCTCATCAAGAATAAAAGCAAATAAAATAATTCAATCAAGTGCTCTAAAATCAGAAAAATTCAAAGCATATGTTCCAAGTTTTATTCTTTTTAGACAAGGCATTATTCGTAATGTCGACAGAAATTTGTCGGAAGCCGACCTTCTAGAGGAAATTACACCACTTTTCAACATCGACGCGAAAGTGACCGCTGTAAGGAGATTCAACCGGAGGACTACCACGGAGAATGGAGAACCCGCGTATATACCTACTGGCACCATACAGGTAACATTCAGAGCTCAGTCTATACCGACCCATGTAGCTATTTACTATGTAAAATGCGAAGTTGAAAAATATGTGCCGAAGGTGTCGCAGTGTGCTAACTGCCTGCGTTTTGGCCACAGGGAAAAGTTTTGCAAAGGTGCTCTAAGATGCGAGAGATGTGGACAAGACCACCCAGAAGACCAATGTACCAAACAAGTGACAGAACAAATATGTATTCATTGTGGTGGGGCTCACTCATCCCGAGTGAATTTCAAAAATCCAGTCTGCCCCGAATACGAAAAACAAAAATCAATTAAAAATTTAATGGTCACTAATAATATTACTTTCTTTGAGGCAAAAGCTCAACTTTCATCATCTTATTCCGCAGCAGTTTCCAGGACCAAACCCAATTTTACTTTCAATGAGAGAAATACAAACCAGCAGAGCGCGAAAGAGAGCCAAGGAGGAGTTAACAACTTTGGATCTTTTCAGAGTACGAGGACCCAGCTTTTCAACTTAACCACCCCAGAGAGGAGTCAGACGAAAAAGAGAGTACGTCGCGAGTCCCCGCAGAGTCTGCAGTTCCTGCAAGAGTTCCGCGAGGCTTCACGAGGCTACCAGTACAACCAGAACAACTTCCCGAACGGAGTCTGCCTGACAGACAAGAGCGGCGGTTCTCAAAACAAGGACCCCGCAAAATGTTCACTAGAATTTAAGAATTTAGATAATTTAACTAATTTTATCTGTACCGTCATTAAGGACTCAATAGCTTTGGTAGGTAATAATAAACAAATCAGTCAACATCAGCTATCAAATTTAATAGAAAATCAGTTAAAGAAAAATAATCCTCACGAAAAGGACGTCACTCATAGTGACATCTTTTCTAGTGAGGACGAAACCAAAATAAATGATTCCTAAATTTAAAATTCTACAATGGAATGCTGGGTCCGCTGTGGCCAACAGAACAAGTCTAGAAAATATACTGGTAAAACAAAAAATTCACATAGCTTTAATATCTGAAACCTGGTTCAAATCAGGCAGATTTATTAATTTCAAAGGTTATAATATAGCGCGGGATGATCGACTAGATGGACGATCAGGTGTGGCCGTGTTTATCAAAGATGATATTTTTTACACCCCGGTAAACAATTTCTATAAACCCACAAATTTATTAGTTTCTGCAATTAAAATTGACTATAAAAATACACATATAAATATTATTTCATTTTACAATAATCCTGATAACAAAATTAAAGCTCAAGAATGGGTTAAGTTTTTCAACAGTTTCCATGGCCCTGTACTCATTGGTGGCGATACAAACTGCCACCACACAAGTTGGGGATGCTCCAAGACTGACACGAAGGGGTCAGATCTTTTAGATGCCATAAATACACAAAATCTAGTGATATTAAATGACGGTAAACCGACCTTGTTGAATCGCGTCGACCATTCAAATAACAATGTTATTGACTTATGTTTGTCCTCACCCGACCTATCACTCAACTTCTCCTGCTGTACATTAGATGATACATTAGGCTCCAATCACTTCGCAATACTATGGGAATCAAATGACTTGTTATCTAACACATCTATCCTTCAGAGTCCCATAAGAAAATGGAATTTAAAAAAGGCCAAATGGGAAATATATAAAGAAGAAATGGAAATATTTTCAAATTCTATTTTTGACAAAGAAGAGGCAGTTGCATACGATCTTTTTTACGAAAATATGGAACGAGCATGCGGCAAAGCAATACCGCAAATATCTTATTTTAATAAAAACCCAAAATTTCGAAAACCATGGTGGAGTAAAACATGCGAAGACAGCATTAATAAGAGGAAAGAAAAATTAAAAAATTACAGAGAAAACCCATCGATCACTAATCTAATCGATTATCAAAAATCAGACGCGGAGTGCAAAAAAATTTGTAAACAAGAAAATCGTAAATCGTGGATAAATTTCACAAATAAACTTAATAGAAGGACAAAAATTTCTGACATCTGGAACTCTTTGAAAAAACTAAAAAACAGGAAAACAACAAACAGCGTCCAGACAAAGAGAGGCGAGTGGTCAGAAAATTTATTAAACTCTCTGGCCCCGCCCTTCGCGGCTGAGTACATAAACTCTTCTCTCGAGCTAACATACGAGGAGCTATCTGACGAAATGAATAAAAAATTTACTTTCCACGAATTGGAAGCCGCTCTCAAAAAAGGACTTAACACCGCACCAGGGCTTGACAATATCCATTACCCCATGCTGGAAAACCTCCCTAATATCAGTAAAAATCACCTTTTAAAAATTTTCAACTCCATATGGACCAAGGCTGAAATTCCCCCCAGTTGGAGGAAAGTACTAGTAGTACCGTTCCTCAAACCCGGCAAGTCACCGGAATGCCACACATCGTACAGGCCCATCTCCCTCACCTCTTGTATGTTAAAAACATTTGAGCGTCTGCTAAAAATAAGAATAGATTGGTGGTTGGAAAAAAATAATATTCTCCCTTCTACACAATATGGATTTAGAAAAACTAAGTCAATCCAAGAGGCGCAAGCCTCCCTCGTTTTAGACATTCAACAAGGATTTCTGGAACAAAAATTTACCCTGGCCGTAATGTACGATGTGGTCGGTGCCTATAATAACGTACAAATACCAATTTTATGAAAAAATTGGAGCGCATAAATCTACCTAAAAGACTGAGAAATATAATTTTCGAAATCATTCATACTAGGAAAATATATCTAAGGGTTAATAATGAAATATTGGGTCCGCAAGATTCTCACCTAGGCTTGGGCCAAGGTGATATATTAAGCTGCCCACTCTACTCCATTTATATATACGACATAGAAGAAAAAATTCCACCTCACATAAACCTCGTCCAGTTTGTAGATGACTTCTGTATGTACGTGGTAGACAAGGACATCGAGACCTGCGTCCAGCACGCGGTAGCCGGCGTGAACTACGCCGAAACATACATGCAACATAACGGGCTAACACTTTCAATTGCTAAAACAGAAGCGTGCATTTTCTCAAAAAAGAGAACATTGAATATAGTCAATATGCTGAAAGCAAAAAACATAGAAGTAGCTATTAAAAGAAAAGTACGCTTTCTCGGATTAATTTTAGAAACAAAATTAAAATGGAATCAACACATTGAAGTAATAATTTCAAAATGCGAGAAATATTTAAATATTATGAAGATGGTGTGCAATAAACATTGGGGAATGAACCCCACAATAGCTTTAAATTACTATAAAGCCACAATTAGAGCAACTTTAGACTTCGGTGCCGTCTTCTACTCCGACTCCTGCAAGACAAATCTGAAGAAATTAGACAAAATTCAAAATCAGGCACTGAGATTAGCCATGGGATATCTAAACAGCACCCCCATTGACAACATTTTGGCAGTGGCGGCTCCTGACTTCAAGACTAGGTGAAGACAAATTATACCCAGAAGTATTGAAAAAATAAAATTATTAATTTATCAGATCTTAGTTCTTATGGTCTCATAAACACAGCCCATTGTAAGTTATGGCTGTTTCCCTGCAGAGCATGATTTTCTCTCATACCAGTTTTGCATCATATAAGTTTTTATAGGTACTTTTTTTGGAGAACACTTGGTACCTAATAAATAAACAAGGTCAGCAGAACAATTTATCAACACTTGAGCTGGTACACAGCCATTCATTTTTCATAAACCATTCAGGCTTGAACTGTATGGCTGTGGGGCAGGCATTTGCTTTACTTTTTTAGTGGTGGTTATAGTAATTGGAGAAATTGGACATCCAGTAATCATAATATTTTCTTATCCTCATTACTTCTTAATCTGAATGGGGTTACTTTCAATGTTTGAACCCCATGATTTTGTGGGAATCTCATTGTTTCTTTGAAATATTGTTATTAATTATTCATCTTAATAAAAAATATTTATTCATCTTAATAAAAAATATTAACTAAAAGTTGGTAAAAAGGAATTAAAATAATTTTTTTAGGATTATACCTCAGTAGATAGGTAGGTACAACATTTTAAAGAGGGGTTAGAACTGGGAAGGAAAGAAAGTTAGTTGAAGACTAAAAATTACAATCCAGAACTGGAAGAAAATCCACCACCAGATTACAAAATAAATCTAAGAAAACATACTTACTACAAATATAAAATCAGCTTAAATTTGTGTTACCATTGATGTTTAAATGACTATTTATGAAAAACACAGATATTGCCTTATAATTTTAAGTACTTCACTGGAAGCTGTGTGCTTAGCTACCTGCAACCTGCATAATTATAATGTTATTTCTGACACTGAAAGAAGTACATAGCTACTTCATATTCAACTTATTATGAAAAGCACAGGTCAGATCAGGTAGGAATAATGTTTCTATCCTGTATCAAATACTGGGAAATAACTTTATTAACTAGTTACACCAATTAAAAGTCACTTGATTACCGTTGAAAAGATTTGAAAATAATCTAATAAAATTTAAAAAGTGGGGTGGGCTACAAGTTTTGTTTACATTCTAAAGATAAGAGATACAATGTTGCCAAGTTAATTTCATAGCTAAATTTCTACAAACTTCAAGAGCTATATTTTAAATTTAAAGAAATCCCTCAAATCATGTAAGACGTATTTATTTATTTAAAAAAATAATACTACACCGCCTGAACAGAATTTTCTTTTGAGAATTTCATTTCAAAACGTCTAATTTCATGATTTTTTTTTTAAAAGTGGTTTCATAGTCAGGATCTTAAACAGGAGCAAAATTGTCCCTATTTAAAAACTTCTTGGAACAACTAGATAAAAGATTATCTTATTTGGCTCAATTTCGGTACCTACATTAAATAATTATTTCCGAGATTTGACTTCAATCGAGATGTCCTTTTTAACACTATAGTTGACAAGATACATATTAAGTAGTTAAAATTTATTGGTATCAGCTATCGTTTAGGAACTATGTATAAAACTAGAACCCAAAAAATGAGAAATAATATCCAAAATTCCTGACACAAAATCCTGCTTTCCTAACGCCTACGTTATTACTATTATTTTTTTTATTTTTTTTTTAATATTACAAGATTGTGCTAGATATGGGAGGCTAAATCATTGACTGGTTTCCTAGGTCTGGCATAATGCTACTGGCAACAATGTTAATATCAAAAACACGTGACATCGCGCATGGTATGTGGCTTCGTGACATTTCGTATGAGGTCGTGTAGATAATGTAAACTGAATACAACTGAAGACTGTCCTCAGTAGCATATTACATAGATATAGTTCTTGCCTAATATTTCATGATACTTACTTGGAAATACTCAACTCTGATTGGTTGATTCAAGGACAACTGAAGACAATTTCGAATTGTCTTCACATTTGGTGTTCTCCTTGGAAAGTAACATGAAATGTTAAGCAGCATTGATCTATTTTACACAAAGCTTACTCTTTTTTTTTTTTTTTTTTTTTTTTTTTTTTTTTCTTTGAGTTGGATCAATTGTGCCATGTTCAAGGGATTATGAGTAGTGTTTTCACTGTTCAAAATTAGGTGAAAATGTCTTCAGTGTCTTCACCCGACGAGCCGCCACTGCTTTGGTGGAATGTAGAGAAAATCCCGCGAGTGCAAGGATTTTTAATATAGTCGACCGTTTTGTGATTAAAATCATTTCATCTCAACAAAATATAGCTTTAAAAATTAATTATCTTACCATCACACATTTAACATCACGTTCATGTAAAAAGAAAGTCACACCCCCTATCGTAGACAGTTACTGTAAAATTAACAATAAATTTGGAAAATTAATATCTCGCTCTAATAAACCGGTTTTGTACGAAAATGACTACTGTCTCGGAAAAACCTCCTTTCAAAAAGAAGTTTTTAAAAAATATAGAGGTTATCCAGAACAATTTCAAGATGTAGCTTTACGCGAAGAAATAGAAGAGAAATGCCCTGGCGCTGTGTGTATCTACACGGATGGTTCGAAGAAGGGTAACGACATTGGAGCGGCATGGGTAAACTTTACCGATAAGAGCCAAGCCATGTATAAGCTTCACCCTGCCACCTCTACCTACTCAGCTGAAATGTTTGCTATATACGAGGCACTAAATAAAATATTATCCTTAGATAGTCAAAATTTCTTAATTCTAAGCGATTGCAAAAGTGCAGTTCAAACACTAACCAAAAACCAACTAAATTCTAACCCCACCCACTTACATATTAATATTATGAAAAACCTCAAGTCTATTAGTCAGTCAAACAAAGAGGTGAGGTTAGCCTGGATCAAAAGCCACGAAGGCTTAAAAGGCAATCAGGAAGCTGATAGGTGCGCTAAATACGCCGCTCTACACGGGGAAGTAAATCAGTGTACTCTGAGCCCTGCAGATATTAAAGCTTACATGCAACAAGAACAGCCCAACCAGCTCAATAACTTCCTCGGTACGGATAACGGCAAAGGACTCTTTTATAAAAATATTTTTAATTCCATCAGTAAAAAACCTTGGTTTCAAGAGAGATTTTTGTGCCCCAGAAAGTATATCGTACATTTCAACCGACTTAGATTAAACCACGCCTTGTGCAAATCTTACCTCCACAAAATAAATATCGAACCGGACTCTACCTGTACTTTATGTAAAGTCAGGGAGGATATGGAACATATTGTGATGATCTGTAACAAGTACAACGATTCTCGCGAGAAACTTTTTCAAAATTTAAAAAACATAACTGAGTCCCCTTTTTCGTACAGAACTATAATACAAAACCCACGTACATACGGATACATATACTATTTTCTAACCACAAACAATATATTCATTTAATATCTAATAATTAACAAACTATCTTTATTAAAATATCAACCTTTATAAACACGACCACATTGGCTGTATGGCAAATTCCCATGATAAGGGAATAACCAATGCCAAAAAATTTAAATTAAAAAAAAAAAAAATAACTACCTAAGATCCAAAATAACTTTTTTGGGGGTTTTCCTATATTTATATTACACTAGCGGGCTGTCGCCCGCTTTGCGGGCCGAGGCATGGCCGTGAAAGCAAAAAATCCTTTTTCGCCAATGGCAGGTGTTGCAGTGGGAGTTTCGAAAAATCCCGTCTTATTGCACATCTAGACTATAAGACAAAGCTACCTACCAAATTTCAGCTTCCTAGGACTTACGGTTTTTGCTGTAGAGCGATGATCAGTCAGTGAGTGGTCAGTCAGTCAGTGACTTTGACATTTATATATTAAGATTTTCTGACCTAACAATTCATAATAAAGATTTTCACGTTGTTCCTACTCGTTCTGGTTGAATCAATACAGTATTTAGAACTTCATAGTAAATGGCAAATAACTGTAGATTCGTAGCCCCTTACATTAGATACCTACATTACAGAGAAAAGAGACAATTTTCACAGCTTTCCATTAAGTTCGATTCAATGCTTCCTTTCTCAAGATATTCTCAGCCATTTTCCTTATAACACTGAGCCATTTGCCAAACAATGTAGCTTGAAGACACTTATGGCCCTTAAGTTTTATTTGATAAAATAGAAATCTCCTCTACACAATTCATTACACTTCTTACAGTGTTTACAAAATGTCTTACACAGAAATGAAAATTATAACCTCAAATGTGAGAGAATCGACATACAAATCCACATAAACTTGAACCCTGTTGTGCACTACACATATTAATCCGTTTCACTTAGTATACATATACATACTAACATGTACACTATATCAATATCTTAACACATATTCCATGCATATACGTATACAACTATACATACAGTGTTCATGGCATGTTGAAAGCAAATGCATAGACCCTTAGGTTACATTTAACTACATTTGAGATAATCGACAAATACATCTTCATAAGTTGTTGCCCTTGTTGTACGAGTACAGTTTTCACAGATAGTTGTAAGCAAGTGCATAGAAAATTACAAGTGTGACCTAGAGAAACAGAGGGGGCAGTCTTCTCAACTCAAATGGATTCATCCACGATTCGTTGTAGCGTCAAAATCCCAGACATGTGTGACACGCTTTTGCTTGAAAATTTCTTCTTCTGTGCCACATTATGTCTCTCCACTCCCATTCTACTTCTTTTTCTCTATCCTCCTCCCTATTCCTCTCTCCCCTCACTTTCATTCTATCTCTTTCTCTCTCCCTCCCTTTTCTCTATCCACTCTGATGTTTTTCTCTCTTTTTCCTTTCATTCTTCATAACCATCACGCATCTCTCTGAGACTCACTTTCTCTTCTTTGCTTCCCTTATTGAATAATTTGCTTTCCTTTATCTCTTCTTCTTTAATTTATTTTGCTTTCCTTCTTTCCGAACCTTATTTAAATAAAATATCTTATTCTATAATCCCTTGCGCTAACCTTGTCCTCTCTTTATGTCTATCTCTTGAGCTCTCTCTTTCTCTCACGATGTTTACCTGTCTCCTCTTTTTCTATCTCATATAAATATGTGTGTCTCAGTATATCTCTCCCTTCTTTTTCTGGTTTTTTCCCCTCTCTTTCCTCCCCCTCTTCCTCCACATCCCTCGCTGATTGACGTCACGTCTATGTGGTGACCGTAGCGCGGTGTTGGAATGCTCGGACTCCGGTGATATGACGAGAGACGTCCCCCCTGACTGACACTGACCAGTGACCCTCAGATGTAGAGTGGAGAGTGGCGACACTGAAATGGAGTGAAGTGACCCCCAGCTTGATGACTGCAGGTTCGATCCGCTCTCGGATGAACTAATAAAAAAAAAACAAAAAATTTCTTGATATAACTTGTTCTTGTTGTTGGTGCTTTTTCGTTTGTTTGCAAGAATGGAGACAGCATTCTGTCTGCTTTGAACCAAAAATACAAAACTCATTGGGTATTAATTACATTATTATTTAGAGAAGTCACCGGCCACTGAGCCAAATGGATACTGTATTTTATGCAAGTGAATCTGATTTCCTTTACTATTATTATTATTAAACACTTTATCTTAATATATAAATGTCAAAGTCACTGACTGACTGATCATCACTGTTTCTCCGAACTGGTAAGTCCTAGGAATCTGAAATTTGGTAGGTAGCTTTGTCTTATAGTCTAGATGTGCAATAAGACGGGATTTTTCGAAATTTCCACTACAACACCTGCCATTGGCGAAAAAGGACTTTTTGCTTTCATGACCATGCCTCAGCCCGCAAATGTTAGATATGTACGTAGCATGGAAAAAAATGTCAATAATTTCTGCCCTTATTATTTTATTTACAATGTACATTTGTACAATACAAATAATTATTATAACAATGAAAAAATGGAAATAATATAGGTGTAGAATAAAAAGAAAAATAATAGAAAATTATTTGTTTATAAACACAATATGTCCTAACTAAAGGGCGGGGTTACTATTTGGAGTAAAAGATAATTTTATTATTATTGTTCAACATTTTTACACCCAAAAAACTTCAAATATCTTCACCTACAAATAATAGTGGTGATATCTAACCAAATACAAAGAAAACTTCCACTTTCTTCAATTTCAAATTGAATCAGAAAAATCCTTCAAATCAAATCAGCAGATTGCTATCTATTTTGATGCTGTCTCGATCTCCGTCAGCCAAAGGTTTCTGCTTCGCTGACGACTGCAGTCTGCAATTGTAATGGCTTTGCATCAATCACTTTATACTGCGAAAATAAAAAAGCTTTTCTTCGATTTCTCTCTTCCCTGAAGTCTTCTATTAGCTGACTTGTTCTGTTCTGTGGGTTACAGGGTGTGTAAGTCAACAGATTATGGACTGAATTTCTTCAATTTTAAAACATTATCATGTTTTTGTTAATGACGAGATCTAAAAAATTTAAACCCGCCTTACTAAAATTATACGAGCTCAGAATCAATCCAGTTTTAGTTTAAAATAGTACTGCCTACAACGTGATAGAGCTTTTGAGGGTGGTGTAATCTTTTATTGTATAATAGCATTAAAAGTGTGCATTTTCCAAACCACTTTCTAGAAGACACTGTAAAACACAAAACAACAAACCCAGATAAAGCAACATATTGCACTAAGGGGTTGCATCTATCAATGTTCAATATATTTTCTAAATTCTAGTGGTTCAAATCAATGAAGAGATTATATATCCTCTATATTTATCAATGTCACAAAGAAATCCCTGAACAATATTAGATGTTTCTTTTACATTTAGTAAGTAGGTAAATCAACCGAACCAAAAAACCTGATCGATAAGGTATCGGATTCGTAACCTGGAGTAAAGTGGTTCGAATCCCAAGCATCGGGAATATTTATAAAATCAGATTTCAGTAATTGCAACAATAGAGCAACGCAACTACCTTGTACCGAGATATTCAAAGTAATTGATTTTGGATGTGAATTTTATTGGACAATCTGTGAACTTTACGGAGGAAGCTGATAACTAACAGCCATTAAAAAGAACTCACTTTTCTGCCTCCTGAAGAAAATCAACTATCTCAAGGCAGTTCGGCAGTCCAGGTATGTTCTGATATTCAGGTACATCTAGTACAACACATCACTTTCGTTATTATGAATGATTAGTATCTAGGTTAGTGTCTTCTGACCTAGGATGTGAACACATAATAAAGCAATTGCCAAAATTCCAATTATAGTAGCATAAAATATAAGGCGTAGTTCCTTTATCTCATTTTTTTAGGTAATGAACTAATACATCATAACTCACTTCGTCCCAACCTATTTGGTATTGGGATTTTAGAGTACCACTGGTTACACCCCGTATGATCTGCATTCTCACAAACTTCTTCTTTTTTATTTACTTTGCCAAATTGTATTTTCTGTTTGTTTTCTTCTGCTTTGCTTTACTTTCGTTCTTCTATTTTAAGATTTTTCTTTGCCCTACACTTGTGAGTCTTTTTTCGTTTTGTTTATCATATGTTTCGTGTTGTTTACTTAGAGCTTGTTCTCGACCAGGTGGTGTAGAGCTTTGATGTGCGCTGGTGTTGTGTTTGAGTTTCTGATATTGTAGATTGGTGTCGTGTTAATCAATCCCGGGTAGGTGATTTGTTTCCCACTCCAGTGTTCGTGATATGTTCAGAGCAAATAGTAGAGTATTTGTTTCCAGTTTCTCTGTAAGATCTAGAACAAAAGTGTATACTCGTGGTGTTTGTTCCAGATTATTTATGCCTATATTCTTTATAACATCTCGAACAAGATATAGTTTTTGATATAGGTAGATTCTTTGTTATGCTTGTAATATAATTTAGGAAGATTTTTCTTTCTAAATTCTATTAAAATATAGTACAACTTCTCACTTTTCTGTTCATACTGATCAGAATAGAAAGGTTAGTTGATGGCATGAATAATCAGAACTATTACCTGCTGATGAGAGCAAATAAGCTCGATACAGCTTTCCAGTTATGTTATGATATTCATGTACATCTAGTACAACTTCTCACTTCTCTGTTTATACTGACATACTGATTTTTTGCTCTATTTATTTTGTGTTGAAGATTTTCTTCTCAATATTTTCAACACCTTTACCGTTGAAGGAATTTCAGTTTTTAGTAGCATATGTGCAGAAAAGTAATAAAATGTATGCTCTCATATTGTTTGTATTATCTCGGATTGTTTTTCTGTATGTTTTATGAATAATAAACAGAGAAAAATGTTTCAGAAGTAAAAAACGAGAGTATTGAACTTGTTTTGTCTATACACCCACACAAAGATAGCCATGAAATTGCAAACTGTTCATGCATTTACCTGAAAGCAATAGTGAAAAGAAACATTAGGCTAGTGTATGAAGGCAATATGATTTTATCTAGTAAACGTCTAAGATCGTGAAATCAGGGCAGTAATATTAGGATAAGTAGCTATTTGTTTCCTGAAAATTTCGATTTTTTATTTTCACCCACGACACTTCACCCAATAATTGCGATACTCACTACTCATCCCAAATTACTCCCCCACCACAGTGACAGGGTCACATTCTCGTTATGTCAAAAATATTTTTTTTTTTTTCAAAGATTGCCCAATTTTTTGGGCAATTTACAAAAAATTCTTAAAGTTAAATATAAAACTAAAGATATAAATATCTCAGTAAATAAAATAATAAATAAAAAAATACGCAGTATAGAAACTATCCAGCTCCCTCTTAAAGACTAAATACTAATTGCCATATTTTTTATACATCCTTTAAAGTCATATATTATGATAAGGCAAATGTTTCTTTTTTAATAATAATAACATTATTTAGTGGAAAGCAACCATCAGACGAGGTTAATACTTAAATCATGTTCTACCACCTAACCCTCGGAGTCTTATTGTTATGTGGTCCAAAACTCAAATTAATGAGAAAAAAATCGATTCACTGGATGGGATTCGAATTAACGGAACCCAACGCTACCTGGATTGCGCGTTAATCACTTGACTACCAGTGTACGACTTAACATCACCCATCAAATCTTGATGAGAAAGAAACTTAGATAGATATTAATTACAAATTTATTGGAATGTTAAATACTCATAGAAGTGATGGGAAGAAGCCTACTGTAAACATCTGAGTTTTTGTACCCTGTACAGTGCAGACTTAACAGAATTTCTTTTTAATCAAAAAATGAAAAATGTATCCATTCAATTCATATTTTTATAAGACTTCGTGTTGATAGGTGACAGCAGTACCTATGTACTGCAACGCTACCTTGAGAAACTAACCAGACTTCACACAATGACATAATATCAATTTCTGTCATGATGCGATGTCAGTTCATTCTGGCATTAATTTAGTTAATGTATTATCACAGGGTTTCATACGTCATGACCTAACCTAGGCTATCACATGTTTAGAAGTCTCTCACATAATTTGATGGTACATATTTTGTCAAAGGCAGTTGAAATAAACTGGTGTGGTGAACATCACAAGACATTGTATATCACCCAAGAAGCTATCAAATTCCGTCCTTGTGTCAATACTTTCGAATAACAAATTTTATTTAAAAAAAGTTTTTATTTATTTTTTTGAAAAATTTGAATTATTCAATAAAATCTTGAAGACAGTTGTTCCATTTCCAATGTTATTGTTTCCCTTGTATTCGTGTTGTTGTGTTGGCTGTTTGTTGAAACAATGTCTGTAACTTTGTTGATGGTGTTGTGTTATTTGTATGTGGTTGCTCTCAAACAATTATGTTCAATTAATCTTGTTGTTTTTTATTAAAAAAAATATGTTGTTAATACTGTTTCTGTTCTTTTGATTAAGAGATTTTTGGTCTTCTTGCATCCAAATGTCCCTATTGCTTTGCTTTCGATGTTAAATTTAAACTTTATTAGGAACCAAAGTGTTCAAATGTTCACTGAGAAAGTTTTTCAGAAAACACATGGCATCATTGAATATTTACAAGAAAGTGCAACGTTACATACAGAATGTGGTACTGAAAAGAAACAAGAAAAAGCAACGTTACATACAGAATGTGGTACTGAAAAGAACATTAGAGAGTATACAGATTATAAAAAAACCAGAATGAAGAGATCGATGAGGAAGTGGTGGAGTTGCTGGCATACGCAGACCTCTGGTGATGTAAACATCTTTTGAATGGATATAATTCAAAGGTTTTTCTTGTGTTTTGATAGTTCTCATATTCTTTTCCTTTTATTAGGTACCTACCTACTTTTAAAAACAAGTCTTTAACAACATATAGATCGATTTCATTAAAAAGCCTCGAGCACAATATAATTAAGTTTAATTTAAGTAAATATTGAGTCAATTGGTAGTTCTGTGCTATTCACACACGTGCACATTTAACGTTTGCTCAGATAAATAGAAAATTCAATTTATATTTCTTATTTTCTATATCCAAATTCTGTATAGAATGTATTTATCCTGTATGGTGTGCATTTTCTAAATTGAAATGCTCGATATTTCATATTCGACATGACACCATTCTTCGCATTCGTCAGTTTTCACTAGTAATTGAATTTTTTATTCATGGGAAGTCGTCGCATATTTATGTAATACTGTTGCACTCGTTGTTATAGAGTTCAACATGTGTTTCAGGAATACAGCTGAAAATTTCTAATCGATCAGTTTCCATTCGTGTTATATATAACAATTATATTTATTTGGTGTGATTTTATCTTATTTGAATGGAATTATTATTTAAAGCCATCATAATAATATTTCTGATGCCTAAGAATCGAACTCTCGACCTCGAGTGAATCTACTGCTTCATCGATTGAGGTACAAGGGTTATAGGTACCTATACTCTTCGTGATGTTTACTAGCTGTAATTTTGCAACTATAGTGGTCAGGCATAATATTAATTTTTAATAATAATTATTATAATACCTACTAATATAGATCTGAATGGAAGTAACCATGTATTGTGATAGGAGGTTTATGGTTATACTTCAATTTCTTCCACCTGACTCTTATATTGCTATTATAATGTGGTCACATTCTCGGAGTCACATAAGTAAAATACCTTTTACTTATTGGGTGGAACCCTAACCAACAAATCCTAGTTTCTCCGACTAGTCTTGGACTAGCAATGCTCACTGGACTGATAACGATAGTTTTCATGATTATGTCTAATATTCCTTCTCCCACTTTGGGATATGAATCTTACTTACTTATTCCAGTGTCTCCAACTCTCCATAGACCACGGGGTCCTTGACCTCCCACACCAGCCTTCTCCCTTCAGATCTGTCTTGGGCAATGCTCTGCCATTCTTCAAGGATGTCCATGTTCTCGAGAGTTTCCCCAACACCACCTTCCATCATTATAATTAGGTAATATATTTTAGTTTGTTTCACCTATCAGAACTGTATTATGTACACCTTTTAATAATGTATGGTGAAGTAGGCTCAACAAGCAGATTGAGGCTCCGTAAGCCCCTTATTATTATGGCGCGTATCCAGGTATTTTATTTATTCGAATCTCAGGTCAACATGAACTATTTATTTTCCCCTATGAATAATAATTAATTTCAATCCCCCCCCCCCCTGCCCATTTCTAACGGGTCGAAAATAGAACTTCAAAGATTTATTCCCTCTTCTGATATGATGATGGTGTTGCTGATGGTAACAATGATGATACGAGTGGTCATGAAGATAGCAAAATAATACTGATCATAACACTGAATATATAATAATAATTACAATAATTGTACTAATGATGTTAAAAATCTTTAAAAAAAACGAACACTATAAACGTTTGCAGTTCTACATACATACATAAGCGACGAGTTGCGACCAGATGTTTGAGACTGATACATACGGCAGCAGACTCATCATCACATATTTTAGTAAACCATTTGATATCTTTGCTCCATGCCTTCAGTGAGAGGGATGGTGGCTCTTCCAACGTGTATTTTCTTTCATTGAATAAAAGCGTACTGCTTTTATTCAATGACAATGATATAAGCAATGACATGATATAAGCAATTGAAAATCTCCCTCTTTCTGACTATAAGGAAAGTCCAAAGACCCTATACCTTCCCGATATATCTATTTGTCTTCGGAATTATCTTTGGCTTTAATGAGAGTCCTTGCTCTTAATAATCTTATTTGATACAAGAAACTATTCTGCAGAGAAACCTTAAAATATATGACTCAAGTTATTGATTCTCTCAAATTATTTCAAATTTAATTGTTACGAGTGGAAATAAAATCGCAATTTAAAGGTTCAGAGGCATTTGCCCTCCAAGTCAATTTTGCTGGCATGAACAAAATTTAATCTGTCTATTTGTCTAAGGCTTCAGTTTCTACCACTGAAGCAATGAAGAATATAAACAGACATTCCACCCATGTTCCTCTACCATAACACGACTGTTATCCGAGGATAATAAAAGTGCTTTTATAGCTTATTCCAGGGTTTTTATCCTCTAGATGGGTATAATGGTGTTTTTCAGCCTATTAAGAGTGTGTTTTTTTGTCATAATTATGAAGATTCTATTGTGCGTCTAGCATTGTGTGAGACACAGATTCATTTTTAAGAATTATAATTACTTAATTTATACCGTCGCGCGTCGCGTCAAATAACACTGGAAATTGTCGTTACGCCATTAGCGGTTGTGTTTAAAGATTTTCCTGTGCTTAAATTAACATTAGCTAATGACCGGATCATCTCTGTAGTAAGACCTTTTCACTGTAACGTCTGTTTAACATCGGAGCTCATTCAAGACAAGACGGTGGTATATTCATTTGCTCAAATCTCATAAGTCAGCAACTCAAATTAACCTCATCCCAACTTTGAACCGGAAATGGTTGTCAATAATAAATTTGCGCTGTCTCTCTGAGACTCAGAGAGACAGCGCAAATTCTTGCCTTCATGAACGTTGCTCAACCTAAATGATCCCACCAAAACCCAAGTATTTAGTTTCTTATTTATTGTTGATGACTGTGTCTAACAATGTGTATGCAACCAGCTCCCAATTATTTACATATCTATTTAAAGTTTCACCAATGAAACCATTTATTTAGGCCTAGCACATTTTTAATTCTAGCACATTAACCATAAAACCCCAAAAATACGTTTGGCCTTAAAAAATACATAAAACCCCAAAATAAAACCGCATCCACTGAAAGTGGAGACATGTTTCTGAACTCCAAAAAGTAGGTATTTACCTATCGAATTCAAGACCTGTGTCATCTATAAAATATAATTATGATGATTTATCTAGGTACTTTTCTAGTAAATTTTAAAATTTTAGCTTGTATTAGTGGAAGCTAAACACTCAGTTTTAAACTTATTAAAAAAAATCCCTTGCATACCAAGGAAATGCAGTTTCGTTGAAATACAACTTTATTAATAAAAATTTTCCCTAGTATCTATAATGCACGAAATCAAGTTTTTTTTCCAATTTATGAACTAAAAATGAGGTCACATTTAGATACAGTTTTGCTGCAGCAGAATGTGAAGAAAAGCGTTTTCATAAAGAGAAAATTAACTTTTGGAGAGGTTAAATTGGATTTCAAACACTACTTCAAAAAACATAATACCATCATAAAATTCAAATCCAGTTCAACTTACTGTATCCCTTGAATTTCAAACAAAAACGGAAAATGAACACAATGGTGAGGAAAAGTTTGGAATGAACGCAGCCAGAGAATATCAAAGTGGTGCAAAATTTACAACAACGAGGAAAAAATACGAGAGAAAACATACACAAAATGGAAACAGTGCTCCTAACACAGGAGAGCCACATCAAATATTCATGTGGTAAGTTGAAATAGCTGTAAAAAAGAAATGGTGGAATTGAAGAGAGGATGAAATAGAGTGAACAGAAGAAAATTTAGAAAGGAGACACTCATTTGTAAGTCAGTTGCATGAGGACAACAGATTGTTAGTGTAGAAAGAGAGAGAAAAAAGACAAATTTAATAGAGGAAAATACAAATAAAGTATTTAAGAACAAGGGAAACTAGATGATAAAAGAGGGGGTTCGAAAAATAATGATATAGAGTTAACAGATCATAAAGAAAACCGTCACATAAATTAGTGTAGCTGTAGGAGTTGTAGAATGGATGTAGAGAAAAGAAAATTATACAAAGAAAGTAACAGGAGAAAGTTACGGATGCAATTTTAATATGGATGGACAACTGTGTGAAATGAAAGAAAATTGGAAAAAAATGTGCCACATAATATGTACTTACATGTTTTCATTGTTAAAGTCATTTACTTTTATTTATCATGATAGAGTTTTCTAAAAACAGAAACTATAGTCCATATATTTGATTTTGACAGCACCTTTTAAACTATGATTTATACTGAACTGAGAATAGATACAAAGGAGTCAGAACTGTATTATGAGGAGTGAAACAAAAATGCTCATTTCAAAGGTCAAAAGTTTCATTACATAAAATATACAATGTATGTATTTAAATATGATATCACTCGTTATTTTTACAATGTTTTGTAATTTGTAATGCTCAACTCTCATGAGTACTGGAATCATCAACTCTTCTTTTTTATTCTACTCCTTTCTGGTCTCTTTTTCATTCAATAGCTCTATTCCCACTGTTTACACCAGTGATTCTCAACGTGGGCGATATCGCCCCCTGGGGGGCGCTGGGGGGGCAATGAGTACACTTTGGGCAGTCGGGGGGCGATGAAACTATTTTGGGCAATAAGGGGGCGATGGAAAATAACCAACTCCTCCATCAGTGACTAATTTGTCACCATTTCCACCAACAACGACTATATTCAGAAAAGAAGATTTGACTTCAATAAATTCTTGACTTCAATTACTTTCTACTTACCCAAGTACACTTGAGAGCAGAAAAAGCGAATCAAACTTTTTCCTCCACCAAATCTGCCATAATTTCGAAATTACTATTTCTATCGAGTCGTATGATATCTCAGAATGTTCTAAATTTTGTTTTCTACAATTTCATAATTTGATTGTTAAAAAAAACCTACCAGAAGCCGTCAAAATTAAATTTTACTACAGGATGTCAAAAAAGAAGAAAAATATGATTTTTTTTTTGTTGACAAAAGACGTTATAACCTGAGAAATCAACAAGATTCATTCATAACAATGGTGAATCAGTATTTTGTGTTGCCTCCCCAAGCTTTGATCACAGCATTCATTCGATTTGGTATTGAGTGGATCAAAGTAACCACAATTTCTTGGGGCAACCTCTCCCATTCTTCGGTGAGGGCGATCTTGAGCACTGCTACAGTCTGGGGAACCGGTATTCTGCCTCGAACACTTTGTGGGAGTTGGTCCCACAGATTTTCAATCGGATTGAGGTCGGCACTAAGAGAGGGCTAGTCCAAAGTGTTAATATTCTCCTCACCGAAGAACTCCCGAACACAGTTTGCTACATGTGGGCGGGCATTGTCGTGCATGAGGAGGAACTGGTCGCCCATAATTTGATCGAGAAGAACCACATAAGTCTGCAGAACTTCAAAAAGCTAGAATTTAACCAAAGAGAACTTCAACTGGACCCAAACTCTCCAGAGAGCATAGGGAAAGGAGACTCAGATTCGCCATAGAACACGTGGATTGGACACCCGAGCAATGGCGCTCTGTTCTCTTCACTGATGAATGCCGGGTGTGTTTGTTTGGTAATGATGGAAGGAAAAGAGTCTATCGAAGAGCGGGAGAAAGGTATGCTGGGTAATGCATCACAGAAACTGTCAGTTTCGGCGGTGCTTCCTGTATGGTGTGGGGTAGGATTTCAACTGAATGAAAGACTGAATTTGTTTTCATCACATGCGGTGCGGGAGGTGGCCTGAACAGTCAGCGATACATTGATAAGATCCTGCAGACCCATGTGGTTCCTCTCGCTCAAATTATGGGCCATCAGCTCCTCCTCATGCACGACAATGCCCGCCCACATGCGGCTAACTGTGTACGGGAGTTGTTGGTCGAGGAGGATATTGACAATTTGGACTGGCCCTCTCTTAGTCTCGGCCACAACCCGATCCAGGATCTATGGGACTAACTCAAACGAAGTGTTCGAGGAAGAATACCGGCTCCCCAGACTGTAGCAGAGCTCAAGATCGCCCTCACCGAAGAATGGGAGAGGTTGCCCAAAAAAATTGTGGTTACTTTGATCCACTCAATACCAAATCGAATGGATGCTGTGATCAAAAGCTCGGGGAGGCAACACAAAATACTGATTCACCATTGTTATGAATGAATCTTGTTGATTTCTCAGGTTATAACGTCTTTTGTTAAAAATAAAAAAAAATCATGTTTTTTTTGACATCCTGTTATAAAATTTAATTTTGACGGCTTCTGGTAAGTTTTTTTTAACAATCAAATTGTGATATTGTAGAAAACAAAATTTACAACATTTTGAGATATCATACGACTTGATAGAAATAGTAATTTCGAAGATATCACAGATTTGGCGGAGGAAAAATTTTGATTCGCTTTTTCTGCTCTCAAGTGTAGTTTTGATTTACTATGGATACTATTTTTAACGTACAGTTTACTGATTGGGGTAATTGGAGGAGGGGGGGGGGGCGATGAAAGGGATAATTTTCGCAGAGGGGGTAATATGCTACAAAAGGTTGAGAACCACTGGTTTACACCATTCTCATACTCTTCTTTCTTTCTCTCTTTACCTTCTTTCACTCCTTCACTTCCTACCATTGCGTTACTTCATTTCTTTCTCCTTTTCTATTTTTCTATCATTGCTTTACACTGTTTCTCTTGAACTCTTTCTCTCGTCCTCTCACAGTTATAGGTAATGGCAATCATCATTGCATGCACATTTCCTCTCTTATACTTCAGCTATTGCCGCTTTATTAGCAATCCTGAACACGCAACTTCTTTTAGTATGAACCATTCTCTTTTGTGGGCTTTCATGAACGGCAGGCATCTGTTAAAGTAAACAACGTTAAGGCCAAGACAACAGATGTGCCTTGGAAAACAGTTGGATGGAAGAGAATATTTGAGACATTAATCCCTCTTTCTATTCTTTGGAGTATTATTCCCTGTTTCTTCTTCTTTTTGTGTTGGTAGGTAATCCGTGTCCTGACCATCAAAGGCATATTTAATGTTGTCATACACTTCTTAGCCCAGGCAAATTAGTGCTCTAGCGTCAAAAAATTGCTCAATAGCTGGAAATCGTTTTAAACCCTTAAAGGGGTCCTGAATAATGGGTATATGAGTTTGCGACGGATTTTAGGTTGTGCTTCCGAGTTTAGGGCCTAAATAGTGCAAATTTTTTGCACTTTTTTTAAAATTGCGCTTATAACTCAAAATGTATTTATCGTACAGAAAATTTTACTCAGTTCTTATCTAAGGAATATAAAATTATGCGTCTAATGACGTTTGAATCATTAAAAAAGGTTAAGCCGTTCAGCCACAATCGCTCCTCAAAGATGGGTGGTTTTTTCAAACATAGCTCAAATTTTGAAAATTCTCAACTTTTAACGCCTGTAGGTCAAAAAGGACTACACCAATTGAAAAATTTAATAGAATCGAACTTGTAGAAAATGTAATTTTAAGTAAAATACTGTTTGAAATTTGAAATTTGCTCACTCCAGTGCTGAGATATGATTTTTCGTCCCTAGCGCCAAATTTCCGCTAAGGCAGTGCAACGCAAGAAACTTCATCTGAACTCTAAAATTCTCATATTCTTACAACTTTTCAAGCAAAACTGAACGTAATCTATTGAATTCAGTCGAATAGGTAATTTAAATTTTTGAGAAACTTGCACTGAATTTTAATAAGATCTTCACTGAACATGTTGTGATTTCAAGACAGCTGGCACACTATGGAGGATGTAACTTGTTTTATATGCGGGAACATTGTGCAAGAAGGAATATTAATAATAATATAATAATAAAAATGCATTTTCTTTGTGTTGTTATGTCACAGTTTTAGTGGGTAGCGCAGAATCATAGAACTTTGCCAGTTTAATTTACAATATCTTGTATTATTTGTGTGCCTATGATTCAGCCACTGGTCGCTGCTTCATATCAAAGCAGCTACTCTTTTTTCCTCACGACTCACGAAGTATGAGTGGACCCCGAACATCCAAGTACAGAGCTACAGAGCAGAAAAAATCCCATCCCGCTGGGAATTGAACCCAGGTCACCATGCGTGCAATGCCTAGCGCGCTAAATCACTCGGCTACAGTGACTACAGCATATTAAAGGCAAAGATAGAGGAATATTAAAGGAAAAGTCACTTCGAATGTTCATTGAGGACAGCAGGAGGAGAAACGATGTGCATCACACGTGGTTACAGACTCAAAGATCTGTTATACTTCACGAGAAGTGTCGCAAAGTTGTCTACACGAAGGAGTCAAACACTAAAGGCCGAAAAAGAAGCAAGAAACGGAAGCCGTGTGACAAGAGGCCGTGAGGAAATACCAAAAGTCAACTTCGAGGAGCTCTGCTTCTACTAAAAAATTAAAGGTTCTGCAATTGCCAGAGGAGATGAAATGGGGGCGGTGGTATTGCGTAAGATGGCAACTGAATCAGACCTCGTAGCCGCTGAAGGCAAGTACGATTCTTGTCGTGGTATGTTCTTTAATTCACGCCCATCTATGGATCCTGATGCAGCTCAAGGTATATCTGAACGAGGGGAGTGAATTAATGTAGTAATCTATCGTACCGAATCTCTGGCTTTCTTTGTAAGATCATATGATATGCCTATCATCTGATATCGAAGTGTTATCTCTAACAGATAGGGGCGTAGAGATCGAGTGGTATGCGCGGGGTAAGTTTGGAGTCAATTCAAACTGGAGTCACATGGCGTGAACAGGGAGAATTCGCTCAAACTGGTCACTAGTGGGATTGATTTCACCTTCAGTATGGAGGTTCTAGGTACTAACGACTTCTTAGGAGTGAAGCACTGAATACCCCCCCATAGCATGGAACGTATCATGGCCTTATCATCACTAAAAATTCATTAACTCAATTCGTATATGACAACGCCGATATAAACATGGATACCATTGATGGCCATGAAAAGTGGTTCACTCCTAAGAAGTCGTTAGTACCCAGAACCTCCATATCTTTTCCACAGTAGAAGCAGAGCTCCTCGAAGTTGAATTTTGGTATTTCCTCACGGCCTCTTGTCACACGGCTTCCGTTTCTTGCTTCTTTTTCGGCCTTTACAGTGTTTGACTCCTTCGTGTAGACAACTTTGCGACACTTCTCGTGAAGTATAACAGATCTTTGAGTCTGTAACCACGTGTGATGCACATCATTTCTCCTCCTGCTGTCCTCAATGAACATTCGAAGTGACTTTTCCTTTAATATTCCTCTATCTTTGCCTTTAATATGTTGTAGTCACTGTAGCCGAGTGATTTAGCGCGCTAGGCATTGCACGCATGGTGACCTGGGTTCAATTCCCAGCGGGATGGGTTTTTTTCTGCTCTGTAGCTCTGTACTTGGATGTTCGGGGTCCACTCATACTTCGTGAGTCGTGAGGAAAAAAGAGTAGCTGCTTTGATATGAAGCAGCGACCAGTGGCTGAATCATAGGCACACAAATAATACAAGATATTGTAAATTAAACTGGCAAAGTTCTATGATTCTGCGCTACCCACTAAAACTGTGACATGACAACACAAAGAAAATGCATTTTTATTATTATATTATTATTAATATTCCTTCTTGCACAATGTTCCCGCATATAAAACAAGTTACATCCTCCATAGTGTGCCAGCTGTCTTGAATTCACAACATGTTCAGTGAAGATCTTAGTAAAATTCAGTGCAAGTTTCTCAAAAATTTAAATTACCTATTTGACTGAATTCAATAGATTACGTTCAGTTTTGCTTGAAAAGTTGTAAGAATATGAGAATTTTAGAGTTCAGATGAAGTTTCTTGCGTTGCACTGCCTTAGCGGAAATTTGGCGCTAGGGACGAAAAATCATATCTCAGCACTGGAGTGAGCAAATTTCAAATTTCAAACAGTATTTTACTTAAAATTACATTTTCTACAAGTTCGATTCTATTAAATTTTTCAATTGGTGTAGTCCTTTTTGACTTACAGGCGTTAAAAGAGAATTTTCAAAATTTGAGCTATGTTTGAAAAAACCACCCATCTTTGAGGAGCGATTGTGGCTGAACGGCTTAACCTTTTATAATGATTCAAACGTCATTAGACGCATAATTTTATATTCCTTAAATAAGAACTGAGTAAAATTTTCTGTAGAATAAATAAATTTTGAGTTATAAGCGCAATTTTAAAAAAAGTGCAAAAAATTTGCACTATTTAGGCCCTAAACTCGGAAGCACAACCTAAAATCCGTCGCAAACTCATATACCCATTATTCAGGACCCCTTTAAGGGTTTAAAACGATTTCCAGCTATTGAGCAATTTTTTGACGCTAGACCCCATTTTAGCACTAATTTGCCTGGGCTATCTGTTGAACTATTTGTAATAATTGTTCTGTGTTTTCCTTTTTTTGCACTGACAGTCTCAAGGAAGTGGCAAAGACATTCATTTACATTTACAACGGATTACAAAATAATAATATATTTTTATTTTGTGAATAATTAAAAATATGTCCATTTCATTGGTTTGGTTGTATGTATTGCCATTTTTCATTTTAATATGAACTAATCAATTAAATTAGTTTTTTACATTATTTGTATTCACAAGCTTTAGACTTAAGGCACCCAGAGAAAAATAACAAGTTTCAAAATAACAAAATAACATGGAAGAGGTTATTACTCATCTTAATATATAAATGTCAAAGTCACTGACTGACTGACTGATCATCACTGTTTCTCCGAACTGGTAAGTTCTAGGAAGCTTAAATTTGGTAGGTAGCTTTGTCTTATAGTGTAGATGTGCAATAAGACGGGATTTTTTGAAATTCCCACTACAACACCTGCCATTGGCGAAAAAGGACTTTTTGCTTTCACGGCCATGCCTCGGCCCGCAAAGCGGGCGACAGCCCGCTAGTTACTCATAAAATAAATTAATTATGGGTCAAGTGAAACGAAAGTTTTGCAATGCAAAGAAAAACCAAACAAGCGTGCTTATAAATATTCTACTAATAAGTACATGGATAATTATTAGTTTGAAAGTGCATTGGGAAGCTTATAAATTGATTGCAGTGTGTTGTGCATAGGAATTAATATGAACGAGGTATTAAAATAAACAAACGGATAGGGTATTAACAGGAAAATTAATTGATATTGAGAGAAGGGAAGGAAGAGGATGAAAGGAAGAGAGAGAGAGAGGAAAGAGAGAGAGAAAAGGAGGAGGAGGACGAGAGAAAGAAAGAGAGAGAGAGAGAAAAGAAGACAGGGAAAAAAATAAAGCGAAAAAGAGAACGAGGAGGTGAAAGATAAGAGAAAAAGAGAAGGATCAAAACACTCTTGTGAGAGGATTTTAATAAAGGGAGAATTGGGGGAGGGTGCGGGTTAAAGAGAGACAGATACAGAGAGAATTAAGAAGAGAAAGAGAGAAAAGAAAAGGGAATATTGAGTGGGAGTAGGAAATGCTCGGCGCCTGGAATATTTACTACAATAATGAACCTTCTATAGACTCAAGTCTTCATTACCCATGTATAATGCACAAGCATTATTGTTTACACCCCCCCTTTTTCTCTCTCTTTCATCCACATTCTCGTCTCTTTCCTTCTCACTCTCACAAGTGTGCCTATTCTAGAAATCTTTCTCCTTTTCATCCTCTTTCTTTTCCTCTCTATTATTATACCTCTGTCTTTCTCTTTCTCTCTCATTTGCCTCTCTTTCTCATTTCCCTCACTGTCTCTTTCATTTCCCTGTATCTTTTTTTCTCCATACCTCCCTCTCTCTCTCTCTCTCTCTCTATCTCCCTCTTATTTCCTCTCTCTCTCTCTCTTATTCTCTTTCTCCTTACCTTCCTCTTCTCCTCTATATTCCCCTTCTATCATACATTTCCTCGCTCTATTACTGTAACACTTAATTATTCAGGTCAGCAATTCTTTCTTCTACACCACACTTACTCCCAGGATCACACATCCATCCTTTTCTCAGAAAATTATTTTCATATCATTCCTTCTGTTCAATTTATTTATCACTTCTTGTACTCACTCACTCACTCTCTCTTCCTTTTTTTATCTCTCTCCCCCTTTATTTTTTTTGTCTATTTCTCTTTCTTTCTCTCTGCCTTTTTCTCTCTCTTTCCCTCGCTCCCCTGTCTTTTTCTCTTTGTCTAACTGTTTTTAATTCTCTCTTCCCCCAAGACCGAAATTCGGCCCCATCACCTCAACTCACTCCTCTCACAGCTCAGGAACTAAATTTAATTCTCTTTTGAAAACAGATAAAATCAAATGTCCCTTTTAGAAACAGAGTAGGTTTGTGTGACGTCACGAATATCGTCATGGGCGCCAGATTGCTACATTGAACTTTCCTGATGAAAAAATTGACGTGGTAATAATAGAAATGAGAGAGAAAGACAGAGAGAGAGAGAGATAGAGATAGAGAGAAAGGAAAAAAATATGAGAGAAAATGTGCAGGGAGATTACGAGGACATCAAAAAAGGGAGATAGAGAAACACTAGAAGAGAGAGAGAGAGAGAGAGAGAGAAGGGAAAGAGATATGAAAGAATTGAAAGAAAATGTAGAGAGAGATTGAGAGATTTAGGACAGAAAAAGAGGGAGAAACAGAAACACTAGTAGAGGTGAAGAGAAAGAGAGAGAAGGTTAAGAGATATGAGAAAAAATGTAGAGAGAGATTGAGAGATTTAGGACAGAAAAAGAGGGAGATAGAGAATCACTAGTAGAGGTGAAGAGAGAGAAGGGAAAGTGATATGATACAAAATTTGGAGAGAGATTGAGAGATTTAGGACAATAAAAGATAGAAACACTGGTAGAGGTGAAGAGAGAGAGAGAGAGAGAGTAAAAGGAAAAAGATATGAGAATAAATGTGGAGAGAAAATGAGAGATTGAGAGTTATAGGATAGAAAAAGAGGGAGACAGAATGAAAGGAAGAAGGAGGGGAAGGGAGAAAGAGAGACATGAAGATAATAATTATAAGGAAAAAGAAAACAGAGAGAGAGATAGAGAGAGAGAGAGTAAAAGGAAAAAGATATGAGAATAAATGTGGAGAGAAAATGAGAGATTGAGAGTTATAGGATAGAAAAAGAGGGAGACAGAATGAAAGGAAGAAGGAGGGGAAGGGAGAAAGAGAGACATGAAGATAATAATTATAAGGAAAAAGAAATGAGAGAGAGAGAGAGAGGGGGAGAGAAATAGAGAGAGAACAAAAACGAAAAATAGGGCGAAAGAAATCTTTTATAATTCGAACTAAAAATACACTGCCAATTATGGACACAATACTTCCTCGTGATTGTTTCACATTGTTAACACGTGCCAATTTTGAGATTTTATACTAAATTACTTGTATCTCCAAAACGACTGAACCGATTTTCTTCAAATTTGTTTTATATGGTAGAAAACCGTTTTTTTTACATTCGAGATTCCACAAAAAATTCTGTATCGGCAAGTCGTGGTCCTTATTTTTTGACTTTTTTGTCCAAAATTTTGGATTTTCTTAAATATTAGAGTCTAATTATAATTAATTAAAAAATAAATATAAATAATCCTATGTAAAACAATAATATGCATATACATACAAAATTTCATTAAAATCGGGTGTACCGTTCACGAGATATAAGCATTTAAGTAAAAAGTTAGTGGTAAGGCGCATGGTCTCTTTCACCCAGAACCGCTTGTACAAATTCGATGAATTTAAAATGGGACCATCTACAGAATGTCTCCTAGATGTGTGCAACATTTCATCAAAATCCGTCGAGTAGTTTCCGAGATTTGCGCGTTACAAGGAATCGTTTTAACAGACCGACGGATCGACGGATCGACGGACCGACAGACCGACAGACCGACAGACCGACAGACGGACACAAAACCAAATTTGCTCAGGAGGTTATGAAACGTCCAGAAATATGAAAAAAATTGAAATCGGAGCAAAAAAATATTTTTTTTTACAAAAACGAACACAATACTTCCGATTTCTAATATTAGAAATTTCTCGGAAGTAAAACAATAGCTTTGCAATGGCCAGATTTTTGTTCACATGTATAGAAAATAAAATAAAGCGTTTTTTAGAAACAGATTAGGCCCATGTCACCGATATGGCGGCGCCAGATTGCTACATTTAACTTTCCTGATGATAAGGTTGACTCTGAAATAATAGAAGAGGAAGGGAGACAGGAACGAAAGAAATAAAGAAAATGTGGGTGTAAAAGAGAGAGAATAGGAGGGACGGAATATTAAATAAACTGGTGTGACACCACACGACCTTCCTTATCACTCGTCAATAAGTCAAATTTCGCCACTGGTGACTCAACAGTAAAAATTTAACTAAAAATCAATGTCAAATTCGTAATCAGCATCTCAAAATCATTAGCTTTGATTTATAATAAAGAAGTCAGTCCTAGCGGGAACCTCCGAAATACCGTTAATTTGGCGCCTGGTTCCAAAAAGTTCAAGATATCAAAATATGCTGTTGTGACACCACACGACTTTCCTTACCACTCGAAAAAAAATCAGAGTCCGCCACTGGTGACTCAATGGTAACAGCTAGCTAAATATTATTGTCAAATTCGTTAGCACCTCAATATCATTTGATTTAATATGTCACAACCCCCATCTATGATGAATAATAAAGTTAGTCCAAGCGGTGCCCTCCAAAATACTAGTTAATTGGGGCAAGATATAAAAAAAATGATCAGAGGAGGCCCCTATTATTTTTTTAATCCAAGGAAATTTTGTTCTCTAACTTTTTTAGTATCTTTAAACAATTCAAAGGAACGGCCCTTGCGGCCGCTTTTTGCGGCCCTGCGGCCGATTTCAACCACTTTCGTGGTTCGTGGGGTATATAAAATCAACATACATTCCAAATTTAGTCTCTTACTGTTCTCTCTTTCTTTACTGAAAGAGGAAAGAAAGAGAGATGGAGGGAAAATGGTTGGGGAGGGATTGAGATAAATTAAGAGGAAAAGGGGATAGAAAAAGAGATATTTTGATTTGAAGAGAATATTGGACTTTATTTTACTTGGATAAACTATACAATGAACTCTATTTAAACAATAAAAAGCTAAAATTAAGTCTTGGGTAGAAACAAGGAAGAATGAGTAAAAAGGGAAAAAAAGAGATATATAAAATAAAAATAGAGAGAAAGTAATATAGGCTGTCTTTTTAATACATAATTTCTTTAAAAATGGCGCCAGATAAGGCAATTTTAACATTTTTTGGGGACATGAAAAGAGCAGGGTGTCCATTCAATCCTTTCTCCACCGTGAGATAGGTATCTGTGCCTTTCCTTACAGACACAGAATTACGATTATAAGGAGTATTATTTTATCTTTATTTAAAACTAGCTGGTTACTCTGTAATTTATGTAAATAAATTTTAATAGAGAGTTTATCTACAACTTTTGACCCTTCTATACTATGTAGTTGTATGTACGAAGGTCTAACTTTCTCTGGGGAATCTGCTCTTAGTAGGCGACCACAACGAGGACTATGGCCTACACCCTAGAGCCCTAGACCCTTGACCCCAGACCCTGGTACCTACGTTATACAGCTTGATATAGATTTTCGGGATTCCGTTGTGGCCGCTTACATAACATGGTTAGATTATTTTATGTGGTACTGGCTCTAACCCAGGGTCAAAGGTATAGTCCTCCGTTGTGCTCGCGCACTTACACAATGTAAAATATTACCTCAAACTTTGCTGTATCACAATGTTCACCTTTATTTAGTGGCTTACACTTACTGAAGCCTTTTCACATTTGACCTATGAAACAATCCATGAGAAGTGCAATGACCAGCAAATTGTTTGGGGCCCTCAGGGATGAGGGTATTGGGGGATGAACACCATTACTTGCTCTTTTTAATAATGGTGATAACAGATAATTACTATGAGAGAGAGAGAGAGAAAGAGAGTGTGAGATGTGTAAAAACAATATATTCTACATAAAGAATTCCTTCGGGTGCTCGTGTTGACCCGGGACCTAAAATTGAGAACTATTGGGTCACTTCTCGCTCATACTACGGGATGGGTAAGCTACAATATAGACCACAAGTGTCTATACTAGCTGTTAATAGATGGCTACGAAAATAAAACTATGAAACATTGAAACAGTCATCTTAAAAAAAATGAAAGGAGGCGTTATAAAATAATAGGAATATGAAACACTCATATTAAAACAATAATAATTAAAACACAATTCTTCCGATTTCTAATATTAGAAATTTCTCGGAAGTAATAGTTAAAAATACAACTAGCCAAAAATAATAGGAGGAGTGGTAATTTCGTCATATAGGTACTCAAGCAAATGAGAAAAAAATCTAACGTTGGGTGGGATACTATCCACAGATCCATGCGTTGTATTGTTTAGTGTTTACGTTTCAAGTCTAGCGCTGTACTCACAGCTGTAAATAATGAGAATGGGAAGGGTGGAGAGAGATGAAAATTAAGATAAAGGAAGTGATAGAGTAGACGAGAGAGAAAGAGATAGAGAGGAGGAGAGAAAGAGGGACGGAAAAATAACGAGATGCAGGAAGTTAGGGAATATTATAATTGATAGGAAAAAGGATGAGTTGATACAGAAAATATTAAAATAGGACGGATATTAACAGAAAGAGAATATGAAAGAGGGATCGACAGAGATATAGCAAAAGAGAGATAGAGAGAGAGAGACACAGAAGGTGAGAGAAAGAGAGAGGGAGAGAAAAATAGAAGGGGCAAGGGAAAGTTTAGTAGAGACAGGGGAGAGAATGAGAGAAAAGAGTGATAAGTGGGGCAGGAGATAACGAGAAATGAAAAGAGGGATGAAGACAGAGTTAGCAAGAGTGAGGAAAAGGGTGAGAAGAAGAGAGAGGGGAAAAGAAAGTGAGGTAACGAGTTACAGGAGAGGGAAAAGAGGTTAAGAGATTGAGAGAGAGAGAGAGAGAGAGAGAGAGAGAGAGAGAGAGAGAGAGAGAAAGGAGGTGAGAAGGGCAATATGAATACATCTGACCCCGCCGTGTTGATCATGTGGAAAATTTAAAACAGCAGTTTTCAAAATACTGTGAGTGTAACAATTTTTTTCACAGTAATTTTTATCAACACAGATCAAATGAAATTCAAACATCAAAGAGAATAAAAACCGAGTATCCGATATTACTGACATAATGAGCAAAAAAGAAAGCATACAAAAGAATGAAGTCCTACAAGGATTTCCAGAAACCACTTTCATATGAAGACCATTCTCGCAGAAAACTCACACAGGGTTTTATCATCCATCTGTTGGAAAGCCACAAGAGTCGAACTAGGAAGCGAATGTTGGTAATTGATTAACCAAGCAATTCTACTGATGGCTACAAGAAATCCCAATTTTGTGAACTGATATTTAAAACATAGTTGTTGCAATTTGAATACATTCCAAACCTTGTTGGAATAAATTGCTCGCGTCGAACCTATAGCTACCTACCGGATGATCGGGTCGGATTAGATATTATAATATTAATCTGTATAATGATAATAATTATAAAAAAAGATATTATAGCTATTTACAAGTATTATAAACTACAGGGCGACAGTTATGATTATGAAAATCTTTATAGACTTTTCTGAAGTAATAAAAAAATCTGTGTCTCTGTGGTGAGTGACAATATTTTAGAATTTTTGAATGTAAAAACTATTAATTCATAAAAACTGGTAAAGTTATAAGAATTGCCATGCCAAAGATGCACAATAGAGGGGGAAAATGTTCTAATACGCCTTCATGGGGACTTGGTTTTGGTTTTGTAATCTCCATAAATCTCAGGATATCTTGATCGGCGCATGAAAATACACGGAAAAGTGTCAAATAAAAAAAGGCAAGTGGTCGGATCTTTAACCGAGTCAGTGTATTTTGTAAAACTAACATAGTTTGAGGATTTGCAACACTGACTAAAAGAAATTACCCTACAGCCCAACACCTTCAATATTCACCTTCATATCTCCAATCCCATATATTAATATTACCCATGCTATAGATATGACAGGTCCCCATTACAGCAATGATTTTTAATAGCCGTATTCATACTAATTATTTTATGATGCTTTTGATGTGTTCACCTTAATTACTAAGTACCTCCCTCTTGACACGTTCATAATTTTTAAATCATCAGTCTGATAGTTTTTAAAACAAAAAGTGAGAAGTTGTACTGGATGTATTAGATGAATATTATATGGATATACTTATTTCCTAGAAGAATTATTACGGTTAGAAAAAATACCTATGTGATTTAATAATTAAAATGAATTTTAGGAGGATGGGTGTTAGTTAATGTTAATTTGTATAACCAGACCGATGTCACAATTCCTGGTGGTTAACCCACCCCACGAGTCTACTGCCATAACGATGTGGCTACTGGAGGGGAGGTTACTGATATCGGTGTATTTTAGTATATTGAATTCAATATTTTAGTAGCGTTTCTACTTTTTACCCTCTTTTCATAATAATAATAGCAAATCACAATTATAATAATAGCCACTTACTAACTCAATCCTTTTACGTCGTCATTGCAAAGGTATTTCACTGTGTCTTTATTTGTTTAACCTTGTTTATACAGTGAATTTTAGCACAAGCACTTCTTTAAATACGACAAAAAGTTTTCTCTCTCAATATATTTTAGACATTCTGTTCAATTCAAAAAGATCCATAATTAATTAGATGTTTGAGTAGTCTTCGTTAGATCGTTAGGTACCCTTTTGATACTGTTCATAATATCTTGAAGAAATCTTGAATGTCAAAAGTCAATTTCGTCTTGTATGCCACAATGTCCCAATTATTTCCAAGACAGAAAAACATGGGTGAATGATTTGATAAGGTGATGACGTATGCAGTGACGTCATTGCGAGTTCTATTTGTATCAATAATATATGAGGAGGTATTTGGAAGAAGGTAAATATGGCGAGATTGCCCTTTTTCGGGAGATTACATTTTTGAATTCCCCATGTTTTTTACTATTAGACGCTTTTTGTTTCATGGTGGTGGGGGGAGTGGTTCCGATGATATCCGAGATTGTTGACCAATGAAATTTACCTTTCGAGATTGTCCTTTTTCCAGAGATCAGCATTAATACGTGGTTATTATATTTAGACAAAATTTTTAGTAGGATCTAAAATTCTAGACTGTAGAAAAAAACAGTATTCTACCATTTAAAACAAATTTGAAGAAAATCAGTTAAGCTGTTTTGGAGATACAAGTGATGTTATATAAAACCTCAAAATTGCCAAGAGTAAACAATGTGAACCAGTCACAAGGAAGTATTGTGTCCACGATTGGCAGTGTATTTTTTTCTTCTTTTTATTTGTTATATAAAGACATTGTAAGAAGTGTGATTTTTCATTTTACAATTAAAAAATCATAATATATCCTGTGAAAAAAGTAATACTTCTTTATTTTTTTTCAGTGCTCTGGAAAAAGGACAATCTTTGATGCTTAGAATTTCCCTTTTTCTGCGGAATCTAAGCCTTTCATGCCGAAATTGACCTTTCAAATCGATATAAAAGAACATTTTTCATCATAGTTTACTATTTCAATTACCTGAGATATTTCTTTAACATTTTATGAGTCTTTGAAAACTTAAAATCGCGTTATCTCAAAATGAACTTTGTGCAATAGTGCCCTTCTTCCAAAGACCTCCTCATATTATGTACGTGTATTTTTATGGACATAGAAGGAGCCTATGCATTAGATCTGAGCATCAATAACGTTCTTGCAAATTCAAAATGTCTACATAATATTTTTTAAACAAGCAGGATTCAATCCTTAGTAACTAAATGTCAAACTCACTAATCCACGGTGACTTTCATTACTTTTAACATGAAGTTGATTCATTCATTCACTGATTGCTGTATTTCTAAATCGGTTATATACTAATTATGACATCAGGTGTGTGGATTGACTGTGGCTAAGCCAATTTTTCGGATGAAGCTGAATTTGAGTTGGATGTCCAATAGTAAAGGAACCATTGAAACTTCAAACGGGCGATATGACCTCATGGGAGTTATGATCGTAGAGCCTTTGCTGCAAATAGCTTTGACCTAGTGGTTTTTTTTAGTGTTTTATTTCAAATGTTCAATTTGGACAGGTAATCTCGTTAAATAAAGTAAGTAAAAGACATTAAAAAATGTAACTAAATGAACGGTAAAAATTAACCGATGGTTCAAAACATTTCAGCAAATATTCCTCCAGGGATCAGAAGTAAGTACCCAGCTATCTACAACACACCAGCTTCAATAATTAACAGTTGTGAAATTATTGACACTCCAAGGTACAATAACAACGGCAGTCCACATTGATGCAATTCAAACAATTTTATTAGAGACAACTTTTTTTCTTCTTTTTTTATACACTTCCCTCGAGATATGCGAGGATACAAAATGGAATGAATAAAATACGACAACTACACTCGCTGTTAATTCGACCTCATGAAGAGATATCAAGTGGATGGTAAAAACGACATTTTTTTACAGGATATATACTAATTTCACAAAGTATACAATACGTAAATAAATATAATACTGTAGCTACTCTCACAAATGTATTTTCTACATTCATATTATCATATTTTTATGTACGAGTACGACCGCTAGCGCCACATTTCGGCGACAATTAAGAAGGGACAACTCCTGACGTAATAACGAATCTTCTATGACTGATGGACTTATATTATTTTGCTCTGACTGGAAATTCTAAACAGGAAATACAAACCAGCAAAATTCATATCTTATTTTAAAATTTCAATATCTTATTTCAGATTTTAAAAAAAGAACTGCCAAATACATATATGTCTGAATTTTTTTGTCAATCTTAAAACTATCACACCAAGTTCATTCAAAAGGTTCTTGAAACAATTGAAACAAGTCAACCCTTTAGACCGGGATGGGTCTAAAAAAGAACTAGGTACAATGGTACAATTGGTACATGTTGAAAATGAACGAAAACTTGTTTCGATTGCTGGATTGATAAGATTTTTAGTCATATTGACAATCTGACCTGAGGTTTACTTGATTTACGAGCATAATACAATTCACAAGTAAAAAAAGATATCTCCTTTCAAATGGCATACGATAAAAGTATTATAAATAAATAAAAACACTTTCAACTGTTGACTTTTCAAATTTGAAAATTTTATTCTCTAACACGAAGGTGGTGAAACTTTGGGCGTTTTGTAACTTTGGTTAGGAGGAGCACCTCTTCGCTGAACTCCGCTGAAGACAACAAACTTTTGGGCTCATTGTTCTTCGCACTGGCAGGAGAAGTGGCTCGTGAATACTTTTCCACTTTTGACACAGTCGAGGAAGAAGCAGGATAATTCTTTTTGTTTCTGGTTTTTGTTTTGTTTTTTTTTTTTTTTTTTTTGGACCTTTTCCTTGTGGACCTTTTCCATGTAAAGCAATGGTAATTCTGAGACTTAGTTTCCTTAAATGACCATAATACCTTCGATACTACGTGAAAAAGAAACTATTTCCTTCTAACCCAGAGACCATCAATACTCGGTGTACCAGTCACTATTAACAAAAGGTTAAACAACCTCTGATGTTAAGGACTTGTAAAACTATAGGTCTAAATTTCATCAATTAGGTACCTACAGGTATTTTAAACTTTTGGTATTTTTAGACAAAGCCAACATCCGCCGCTAGGTCTTGAAGTTCAAAGATTGTTTTCTGTTGACTTACTTTTCGTCATGTTCGCTTTAAGATGCTTGAAGAGTGTCAGTATTCTGTTTTGTGTCAACTTCAACTTTCTGGCAACTTTTCCTAATGAGGTCAGGTGAGTAATGGGTGTGTAGAGAGAGTATGTGCGAAAGCTTGTGTGTGTTCACGTGTGTTTAGAGGAGACGTTTTGTTTCCAGATCGCTTGAGGTGGAAAACTTTTAAATGAGTAAACATTCTACGATGTCACTGGGTTAGAAAGGTATGGAGAAGAAATAACATTACTAAACACAGAAATTTTCATACATTTATAGGTATAGGTACTGTTTTATCAATACTCGTATTATTATGCAGATGCAAGAAAATGTGACAAAAAATATAGGGTTAATTAGGTATTGTTATATTTTGGATAAATTATTTCAAAAATATGATTTTCATAATGACACTTTCATATGACATGTAGCGTTTGTAGTATTCAGATATAAACTTTTATTTCCTAGTTCCTACCATAGTTGAGACAATGAGACACTTGTGACCGAGTGAAGGCTGGTTACTAGCTAAGAGGTCGCAAAGACTTTACACCTGTTGAACATTATTAAGATGGAAAATAAGCATGCAAAATCTTATCATTTTCTTACCTGTTCTAACAAGTTTGAACGTGGCCGCATTGTGATTCTTCAGGTGTTCATTCAGTGACGGGTGACTCAAATCCTTCAGCGACACTTCCAAATTATTTGCCATGTCGTCTAGGAAAACGAGTTTCTTTTTGGTTTTAGCACGCACAGCACTATTATTCGCGTCACTGGCAACCTTGCTCACGGAAGCAGTTGCAATATTAGAATTGGAAGTATCGGCAACCTTGGAAGTAGCTGCAAGATTTGAATTGGAATTCGTTACCCTGCTAAACGTAGCAGATAAAAAATTAGTTATCGAATTGGATGTTGAAATACTGTTAGTTTTGCTCTTGTCCGAATTGTTGGTTTTAGGGTTGTTGCTATTAGGGTTGGACTTGTCTGGCGTGATCAAAATAGGAATAGGAAGTTGTTGAGCCTCTTGCTGTTGTTGTTGATTCGATTGTTGAGGATTGTTTGGAGAAGGCGATGATGGATTGGATGACGTTGAAGGGATTAATGATTCTGGAACATGAAGAGACAGACAGTATAATATAATAATATTGATCATAATACTGACATAAAACATTATCAATTAAATTATTCTCCCCTAAATAACTTTAATTGATACTTCAGACAATAATTAAAACTATGGTTAATGTATTTCCAGAAAGCCAACAGTAATTTTCTCAATACTTAGATGTAGTGAAGACACATCCATCAGTATAGAACGTGTCAGTAATATTTCCATTTTGTGTGTAAAATGTTCTCAAAAGGAGACCTCTTTTCTTTAACATGTGGTTTCACAAACCTCATTTTATATCACAACAGTATTAATGTAAATGTCTATCGCTATTTTCACATTAAAAACTATCATCGTAGACTTTATTCAAGATTAATATTGAATTACTTTTTACTAGGGCCTCAACAATGTGGAGAAAATGTGATTTGGAATAGGCTGTCTCAATAATAAGACCCACATTCATCCACTTGGGACAACATTCATCACGGCCTCCTTTTGAAAAGCCGTCAACGCTCGCATGGCAAACTAAACAAATAATAAAAATGATCATTCTCATCATGAATAACAAACAACATGGCCACTCATCACCTTGCGGCAGACAGAGATCACAATGATGGAAAATTGGGGGAAAAAATACGTGAACAATCACGCGTGACGATATTTCTTCTTATTCTTCCTGGATATATTCTTTATCTTGTTTTTGACGTTCTAAATCAGTGGTACCAAATTTTTAAATTCTTAGCCCAACCCATTAGAAATGTTACCAGGCACCTTTTCTTTTGATAAAAAGACAAGTTTCTGCACTATATTTTATAATCGGCCAGTATAAGCATATGTGAGGTATTGGGACAGCTAAACATAGAAAAGATCGTATAACCACCATCATGGCCATAAGTAGTTATAAAAGATGGTAAACCCCACTAGAAAAAGCATCACAGATACTAAAAACTATGTTTACCTAAGATATTTTTTTTTTTTTTTTTTTGAAAACAGACGGATTCGTGAGGCACTTACATAAAAAGCCATTTGGCGAGAAATTGGTCGAATTTAAATATTCATATTCTAAAACGTGGGATTGATTTGTTTACAAAAGATGGATCTGAGTAGAACCAACCAAAGTTAACAACAAATAGCAAAATTCTTTGATACAAAGCTTCGATTATTGACATGGTCATTATTAACCCAAGGAAATACAGACTAGGTATGCATAAGGAATGGAGGTAAACATTTGACACCACTGTTCTGGACCCCGCGACATGGCTCCGTTACGACTCGTTTCCAATTTGTACATCATGCGTCTCGAGCGACAAGTTGTCATAAAATAAAATGGATACTCTTGATACAGTGACACAAAATGTATTTCAAATAGCGACTACAGTGAGTGAAAATCAAAGAGGAGAAATAGAACAATATTCCTAGCATTTTGTCATTTCTTGTATGGGCGATTTCACTGATCTCTTCAAATTTATTTTTATTAATTTATTCTAAGACGATTGAAACTTTGAGAGAAAAAATCAAGAGCTTTCTCTCAAGTACTCGACAGGACTTACCTCTTAAGGGAAACACGTATCTGGGCCGGGCGAGCGTCAATTCTACTAAATCTTCGGCCGGGAAAATGACGTACATTCTCCGAGGCACAACATGGCGACCGACACCTTTCGTCCGCCGCTAGGTGACCGCCGGGCCGATCCGAACTCGCATCCCGCCTCACTGGAACAGAAGAAAAGGTATTTAAGTATTAAGTATTAAATTAAATGAAAATGTGTTTGAATCAATTCAATGTATGAGAAGAAGAAAAACATGCTATGCTCTTGAACACTAGTAAGTCAGTGTAAACAGTGTGTAGTCAGTGTAAACAGAAAAGTGAGAAGTTGTACTAGATGTACATGAATATCAGGACATACCTGGACAGCTGTTTCGAGCTTATTTGCTCTCATCAGCAGGTAATAGTTCTGAATTTCCATGTCATCAACTAACCTCTCTATTTTAGTCAGTGTAAACAGAAAAGTGTAAATACTGTCTTCTTTTATTCTGTCTTATCCCGATCAAGCAGGGTCGACGTTGTTCAACCTCATCATGGTTGAGGTTGGATGGTTTTGGCATATCTTTTACGGTTGGATCCCCTTCCTAACGCCAATGATTCTATTTGATTTATCGTCTTGGATTAGGTTTGATCGTCCTGATAACTAATAATAATCAAGAGAAAAATTAATTGCAAATAAGATAAGGGTGCATTAATCTTTGCGCTAGAGAGAGCATGAAATTTAAAAGAAAAACCGAAAAGAAAAAACAAATTAACAAAACAACCACGGAAGAAATCACAAAGATAAGTTCCTTGGAGTACTCAATGTGACAAGAAATTTCTTGAAACAGCACACCAAAAAAGAACGTCCTATAGCGCGACAGTTGACATCCTAACAAGTGATAATGGAAATCAAATTAAAAAATCCCTGAAGTCTAGAGAATAACTGAACACTCAAAGGATGAGGCAGTTTTTTGTATGGAATAGATGTTTTAACTACAAACGAAAGACAAATAATAATTAATTATACTGACAGAGAGATTAATGGAAAATTCATGGAACAATAGAGAACTATGAAAGAACATGGAATACAAAGAGAGAAAGGTGAAAAATGGAATAAGAGACGTATGGAGATGTATAAACAGTGATAGTGATCGACACAGAAGAGATAAAGATAGAAAAAAATCACGATAAAAAAAGAAGAAAAAAAGAAATCCATAGTGAAAAAAAAACAAATAATTAATTCAAGAATAAATGTAAGAAATCAGAGAGATTATATACACTCCCTGGAGAACTCAATGTTGTGAGAAAAGTCTCAAAACATCACATCCACAACAACAACCAAAACAATAAAGTCCCAAAACGCGACAACTGAAATCGTAACAAGTGGTAATGAAAATCAAATTGACAAATCCCTAAAGTCAAGAAATACTTGCACACTGATTGAACACAGAAACGATGAGACAAAGCTTGCGAGTAGATTCTTTAACTGTAAACGAAATGCAAGAAGACAAAGAGCACAGAAAATAATGGATAGAGAGAGGATTAGATGGAGAAATGAACAAGATACAACTTAAAATGGATGAGGCCTTGTAAAATGCTTTACTAGTAAAAGAAAGACAAATAGACATAGATATGAAATAGAAAATAAATAGAAGAGGACAGAAATAGATGGAGGAAGAAAGAAGATAGGTAGTGAAAATATATTAATACATAAAGTCAAGAGAGAGAGAGTTGAAAAGGAGGAGGAATAGAGGTGATAGAGAGATCGGGGAAAAAGATTAACCGCTAAAACGCATTTATCCGGAGAAAATTCGAAGAGAAAGTAAAGCCATCATGTCATTTGTTAGAGCAGGCAAAGACAGAGGAAGAGAAGAAATAAGAAGACGAGAAGAAAATGAGAAAAATTTCTGGTCCCTTAAGTAGAGAGCTTTTACGCAGCAGTCATTATCAATTGAGAAGTAAGGAAATGTGTTAATGTGAAAGAACTTGAGTTTCAAAATTGTGTGCTAGACTGCTAGCAAGATTGTCAAGAGAAGTGAGTATGTAATAAGTAGTTTTTATAGGGTATGCTGAAAGCCTGTCTAATTGTAATAAGGTTATCATATTATAATAACATTTTTAAATCATCAGTTATGTGGTCATATCAAATCAAATATGAATAAAAATTCACGCATGGGGCGTGATCCAAAACAACGGATAGCTGTCCTACCTAGATTACCAGACGAGCGCCTAAACAATCGACCACCATTGTGTATACTTCTTTGTGTTAGAAAAACCAGCCTCTCTAGAATTATTCATGGTTGGAATTCGATTTAGCAATCTTCAAATTCTGGAAAATAAACTTGAGATAATAATACCCCCTTATTTATACTGCTAGGACTAATAAGTCCTATTATTCCAGCCGTAAGCCCAAGACGTATTATTATGTGGTTGAAATCCCAGATGGGAGCATTACATGTCCCGGCTGGGTTTCGAACCTGCGTCCTATGGATTACCAGGCAGACGCCTTGACCAATGAGGAAAATAGAGAGAGAGAGAGAGATAAAAGTGTTGATGTAAAAAAAATAAAATGAAAAAAACAAATGATTTTGAGAAAATGATCGAGGAGTTAGAATGAGAAGAACTGAAAGATAGAGAGATAAAAAAAATGAAGGGGAGGGGATGGAAAGAGAGAATAAAAGAACAATAAAGATAATTAGAAGAACTACTGAACTAAACTAAATAAACATGGAGACAACAAGGAAGCGCCAAGTCAAAGAAAACGACTGCGCCAAACTTCGTAAGATTCACCAACGAAAACTCCATTACAAACAACTACCCAACTCTGATGAGAACGTCAAACAAGAGCTCAGCCATGAATACAGTCAGCTTGATTTGCCTTCAATTAGCCTAACTCAATTATAGTGTAATTCAATTAGAATGAGCTTCGTTTTGTACAAGGAAATGCTTTCAACGGAGACAAGCGCTCCAAAATAGATAGGCAACAGGGTGTTTGATTATACAGAACAAGAGGGCTTACCCGTAGAAGGAACCGCGGCTAACCCCCTGTCGTTATATCTGACCAGCTAGTAAAAAGATCTCGAAACACCAAAGAGACAAAAAGTCCTCACAATGGTTGGCCTCCATCAAATCATTTTGAAAAATACTGTTGAGAATAATTTGTGTGACGTAATTCAAAAACTGTATATGTGTATTGTTAATGCAAAAAAATTCCAAAATTTATTCGGACAAGAGAAGGAGTCTTAATAAATATCTGAATAAAAAAGGGCATAATATTTTTTATATATAAAATTAATAATTGTGTTTATCTTACACTCTGTTTCACCTTACACTCTGCCGCACTGTTTCTTTCTATATATAGTCGTTCTTCACACCTCAGCCGCGGTGTTTGATTGTAGATTTTTCCAATTAGTACTTATAAAAATATAACTAAGAGCAAAAACTCTCAAAATTTATATTCATAATATAAAATTTATTAATACAATGCGGTATCAATTTTCATTGTGTTGAAACATAGAATGTTACTATTACTACAACACGCCTAAATAATCCACCATTGCTCAAACCACCCACCTCCAGGTTACAAGTCCTTTAATGATCCAGCCACTGAGGTCTGTATGGATCCTTTTCTTTTACTTCACTCTCAGCTAGTCCGGAAAATTATGCTCGTAAGTTTTTTTTGCGAAGGTTAAAAAATTATTGTGTTTTTAAAGTGTAAAATACGATAAGGTAAATATTGTGATAAAAAATGTGATGGAGGCAAAAGTTGTGTTGTTCTTCCACATGAGGGCTCGCATCAGACTCAATCTATTCTCTATCTATGTATTTATATAGATAGAAAATGTATTTACATATACTTAACGTCATGCTTTATAACCTTTCCATTCGAGCGAGAATTTTACTTCGAATTTTTAATCGAAAGCGTTAGCGTGGGCATTCAAATGACTTTGGGAAGGTTGAAAGTTCTGTCTGATATGGATTTGGAAAGTTACCATTCCACCGATGGAACTTGTAGGTAGTAGGTAATGTGGTGTGGAAATTCAAATGCATGTATAGTTACTATCCTCAATCAGACTTATTGCAGCATATTTCAAAAAAGTGCTCTAGGCAACAAATTTTCTCTGTTTGAGGAACATCAAACATGGTAAACGAGCTTTTTGTTTACCAGACAGACTACCTTTCCACTAAACCAAGATTTTTCAATATTAATACTTTATTAGCTGTAATAATGTCAATTTGAATAAAATCCGCCACTGGTCTCTGTTTCACATCAAAGCTGCTACTCATTTTTCCTCACGAGGTATGAGTGGACCCCGAGCATCCATGTATCGATCCTTGGAATCCGTGAGCTAACTCACTCGGCTACGGTGACTACAATAAGTAACTAATCGAATAACTAATAAAACAAGTAAAGACATTAACTGTGGAATACACAAAAGTGTTTGAGTCATGGCAGCTTAAAAACAGTTTGGTCACATTCATTTTCACTCCATATATTTTGTTTTCTCATCAAAAAAACATCCCCAGGGATTTGGGCAGTCAATAAAACACGCCTGAAAACAAACGTACTATGTTTTCTTAGATTCATACCGATGTCAATCGCCTTGATTAATCACCACTAAAAATAAAGTGTGTCGAAAGTAAATTGCTATGCCCGATTGTTTTTTAATTGCTGAACAAAATCAGTGTTATCCGTTCGCATATTATCGGGGATTTCATCGTCGCTTGTTAGAATATTGGCATGGGTTTTCAAGAATAACAGTGTTTGACGCAGTGTCGAAGTATATAGGCTATAGGTCCTTCATGGACATATTTTTATAAGTCTTTTTTTTTCTCTTAAAGCACTTTAACAAGATCTTGAACCTGTCGTTCGTGCTGATCCCGTGCTTAGTCTTGTTCACAATCACTGGGTTAAAGGAAAGTAGTGCTAATTGCGCACTTATTCTATGAAAAATCTATTATTACTCTAAATCTGCAATTTGCCAACAATCGCATCCGGTATTCTTCGACACAAAATGACTGTCAAATTAAATAGCCCAGCAGCACTCTGATCCGCCGAGTCCAAAAGTTATGTATTTACCTGAGACACTTTTTGGTTATATCTCGAAGACACGCCACTGTCCATGACACCCTTATATAAATAAAGAGCATGATCAAATATTGATAATGCTAGGTGCACATTGTTCTGGATGACATTAGGAACATGTCCCGTGTTCAGTCGATCGAACACAATGGCAGAAACGTGTCGTGACGGTGATTTTTTTCCTTCCTTAACGTCTTACATCATAGGCCATTGAAAATGAGCACTTTGCATTGATCTGTTGATGATTTCTCTTTATTTTTGTTATTGTTGAGCTCAACTCTCTTTTTTTCTCATTCTCTCTCACTCTATCACAAACTCACTTACATAGTTCATAATATATCATCATTTTTCGTTTTAAGATTTTCCATTACTTTCCAATTTTTCTTTTTTACCTTTCCATTCAAGAGTGAAAAACTTTTTCTTTCTCTCTGTCTCTCTCTTACACTCTCATTTTTTTCTCTCTCTCTCTCTCTCTCTCTCTTTCTCTCTCTCTCTGTATCTTCTTTTTTCGCTCTCCCTCTCTGTCTTTCTTTCTCTTGCCTCTTCTCTCGATTCCTTTATATTTCTCAGTATTTTTCCAGTAGATAGTTTGTCTACTCATATTTCTCAAACTTTTTTTTTTTTCCCTCACAGCGTATTTCTCTTTCTAGGTATCTCGACTTCATGCTCGACTTTTTTTTCAGTTCTTTTTCTATTATTTTTATCAACATTTCCTTGTGTTACCATTGCTTCTCTATTTTTCTCTTGCGTTCTATAATAATATTATGATTGTCTCAATCACTCATATTTAACCCTTAGAGAAAAATCCTTATAATACGTATATATGTAAATATCAACATATCTATATTAAATTATGTTAGGTATATATGACAAAAGAAGCAGAAGAGAAAAAAAAGAAAGAGAGTTAGAGTGAGAGAGCAAGGAAAGAGAGAGACTTAATACCCAATATTTCTTCCAAATCTAGGAGGGTTTCGAAATCTTTCCTTTTTAGTATAATACGAGTATGTAGGTAGGTACTTCTCTTTTGTTTAGATATTTTTCACTGGCTACGTATGAGTTCGGTGCGGAAAATAAAAAAATGTATGAGTTCGGTGCCGCCTAAAAAAGGTCATGTATGAATTCGGTGCCGCCTAAAAAAGGTCATGTATGAATTCGGCGCCCTGGTACTTGCCCTGATGATCAGGTAATTATAGTATTTTTTTCCTTATAGACATGGCCTTTAATTAATAAACCGAGGCATGGCCTTCATTGTATTTTACCTAACCCTACAATAAATCCAAGGCATGGCCTTCATTATATTTTACCTAACCCTACTATAAACCTAAGGCATGACCTTCATTGTATTTTACCTAATCTTACTATAAACCCAAGGCATGGCCTTCATTGTATTTTACCTAACCCTACTATAAACCCAAGGCACGGCCTTCATTGTATTTTACCTAACCCTACTATAAACCCAAGGCATGGCCTTCATTGTATTTTACCTAACTCTACTATAAACCCAAGGCATGGCCTTCATTGTATTTTACCTAACCCTACTATTAACCCTAGGCATGGCCTTCAAGGAGGAAATGGACAGCCTTGCTGAATGTAACTGTCTACAACATAATCTACTAACTTAATAACAGCAGGATGACTGTTAACAAGCAACAGAGTACATTATAAAAAAAAAACAATTAATTTATAAGTCATTAGGACCGCACCGAACTCATACATCACCTTTTTTTGGCGGCACCGAATTCATACATGCGAAAAAGGTGCGGGTAATCTTCGCACCGAACTCACCTATTGCCTTTTCACTACCCGAATCCCTTTACAAGTCAACCAAAAAGCAGTTCTAAAATATTAAGAAATGATGTTTTTGAATTAATAAACAAAAGAAATACCCTCCTAGGACCTAGTCTTCGGTCTTAGACTATTCCTGAGTCCATACCTAAGCAAAACTTTTTACCATACAGAAGTACACAAGTTCCCCTAAACATAGTTTTGTTAGACTTTAATCATACAGAAGTGGGGAGATTATTCTCCTCTGTAGGTTTCGGTTGTACAAAAGAGTAGGCCTCATTACATATTCAAAAGTACCGTGGACTAGGGTCAAAACTTTTCAGGAGAAAGACTTTAAAGTTCACCAACTTTCATATTAATAATAATACTTATTATCAGCAGTACTAAAATTATGATGACTATGTTTATGATTATGATCATACTATAGTCTGATTAATGAATGACTTAAAAGAGCTTGTAGAGTGTGTGAGAGGCCAAACTTGTTTCAAAAAGTTAAAGAGTAAACATTCTAAAAGTTCTGACCTCTAGGATAGGAGGAAACGTAAAGAGGAGTGTTATTAGGGTGTGAAAGAAAGCGAAAAAAGGTCCCATATTTTTTGATTTTTTTTTCGCTCATATTGTAGGTATCTCGAGAAGGACAAATTTTCATAAAAACTGTGTAACTATTAAAATTAAAGTTAATATTTTTACATTCCTTATCCTATAATAAGGAAAGTATTTATGCGTTGAAAATTTGACCTACTCAGTTTTTCACATTTCTGGACGAATCATAGCTTCAGGATACCAAAAAAGCCATGTTTTCAGACATTGGTCCGTGCGTCTGTCTGTCCGTTCGTCCGTCTGTCTGTGAACAAGATATCTCGAGACGGTAATAGCTAGAGACTTCAAATTAGGTATGAAAGTAGATCTTATATACCACACGAACCACGAAATCTTGTTTGAAATCGGCCGCACTCTGTGGCCGCAGGGGCGAAAAATGTGGCCGCAAGAGCCGTTCTTCTGGATTGGTTAAATATACAAAAATAATTAGAGAACAACATTTTCTTAGATTAAAAAGTAATAGGAGTCTATTCTGATCATTTTTTTGATATCTTCAGTTTTTTGGACCTCGGTATCAATTTACCGGTATTTTGGGGGGGACCCGCTTTGACTAACTTTTTTATGATTCATCCTAGGTGGGGGTTGTGACATATCAAATCCAATGATTTTGAGGTGCTGATTACGAATTTGGCACTGATTTTTAGTTATCTGTTACCGTTGAGTCACCAGTGGCGGAATTCGACTTCTTTTTGGGGGATAAGGAAACGTTGTGTGATGTCACACTAGTTTATTACATTTTAGGTATCTTGAACAAACTGCCTCAGACATTAAAAAGTTGCATTTTGAATTATTTCTTCTCTGAGAAAGCAACAATAGCAACATTGTGCCTACAATATGAAAAATGTAACATTTTCAAAAGTAATACATTTACTCCGAATAACATTATTCTCATATTACCCCAAGTATTTTGTCTCTATCTCACATTACTCTCTTCCTCTCTCCTTTCTTTCAATCTTTCTTGTTTTTTTCTACACATGCTTATTTTTTATTGTGCTTTTGTCTTTCTCTCTCTCTCTTTCCCTTCTTTATTTCATCCACTCCATCTTTTATTTCTCCTACTTTTCCTATGGTACATCTGCAAAGTTACTGTTTATTCTCTTTCTCTCTATCTATCTATCTATTTATCTATCTACTCTCTCTCTCTCTCTCTACTCTCTCTCTCTCTCTCTCTCTATTTCTCTCTCTCTCGCTCTCTGTCTCTCTCCACTTATGTATTTATTCTTTATTTATGACAGAAATAAATGCTTCTAAATGCAAAAAAAGATCCACACAAAAGGGTAAATAGAAGAGATAATATTTTTTGTGCATTAGGAATGGTACAAAAAATATGAGACGATAAAGCTCACAAAAAAGCTCACATAGACTTTAAGCTGATGTGTTGTTCTGGGGATGTTAAAGTAGGATATCTGCGTAATCCTATATTCAACATTATTTTCATGTAAAGTATTAGATGTTGAAAAAACCTGAATCTAACATAGTAGTATTATTTTATACTGAATGTTAAGCACAGCTGTGTTTAACAATCTAATGTCATGACGCTCTGATAATAATAAAGATATTGATTAGTGATTAGATATGCATTTAACACTGTAATACTCGTACACTCATAAATTTATCTATCGAACGGTAGCACCTACAAAAAGTGGATTTTCTACTACCCAGCGGGATTCAAACCCAGATCACCATTCTATTCGACCTATGACTACGGTGAACTTCTAGAGAAATTCACCGTAGAGAAGAGTAAAGTATTAGAATGACACAGGAAAATAAAGGAATAGAATGGAACAGATGAATTGGATGTTTTTCTACACAATATTTCACAGTTCATTCAGTATTGATAGAAAATATGAGAAAGAACTGGAAAATACGAATAGAGAGAGTAAAGAGGAAAAAACCAATAGGGGGAGAGACAGAGAGAAGTGGGTTAGGGAGGAGAAAGAAGACAACATTATTATATCTAGTAATGAAGGAAATAAGAAGAGTTTTTGTTATATGGAAAGAAGAGAGAGAGAGAATTGAACAAGTAAGAGGAATAGAAAAACTGATAGTTATACCTACGGGGAAGGGTATAAGGTGAAAGAGGGAGATTGAGGGAGGGAACCAGAGGGAGAACCATCTAATTGGGGGGGGGGGGGGGAGCAGGGGTGTATTCCTACAATATTACATTCCCATGCAGTAATGATGGAAAATTGAAGCTGATTTCAATGTGGTTCCCTCTGCGTTATGTCATTGTAATATTGCAAAATACCCCTTATCTCCATCTCTTACCAGCGCTCATTCATATATCTGCATTTCTACGTAGGAAGTAAAATTCCAAATAACTGGGGTATTGTTATTTTATTAATGCAAAATAACCCCCCCCCCCCCCAAATCTTTCCTCCATCTGGCTCCATCCTCGTGATTCTAAATTAATAAATAATCAATACATGCTTTTCTATTGATTCTCAGTTGAGAGAGAATCTAATTTAACCTTCCTCGTGATTCTAAATTAATAAATAATCAATGCATGCTTTTCTATTGATTCTCAGTTGAGAGAGAATCTAATTTAACCTTCCTCGTGATTCTAAATTAATAAATAATCAATGCACGCTTTTCTATTGATTCTCAGTTTAAAATACAGTATGTTTCAGAAAAGGTGGCCACCCCCTCGTAACTTTTGAACGCGACCGAATTTTTCAATTCTGTAAAGTCCTAGGTATAGGAAGTGCCCTATGGCCCATCCTGTGGTCATATTTATTTTTGGCCGCGGTCGGCCCATCCGGCTTTTAGGCCATATTTTTTCATTTTTCTCGCGAATTTTAAATGGAATGCTATATTTTTTATTCCTGTTAATTAAAGTCCAAGTTAGGTTGAGTATAATTAGCTTTTAAAATTTTCAAAAACCTTATCAGGGGCGGAGCTAGTAGGGTGCAAGTTTCAAAATTGTTACACCCTGTATTTCAGCGTTAGTTAGATTTTTTAGTACTTTTTTTATGTTCATAGATTCAAAATATTGTTTTACACCATATGAAATCAAAAAATATTCTTGTTTACTTCTAATCAGGGTCATAGTAAGGTTTTTGTAAAAGTACTTTTTTTCTCACGTCAATTTTTCCGTAAATTAATGGTGTTCTCGAAATTGGCATTTTTAGAGGTGAAAGTCTGCAGTGACATATGTTTTTTATGCTTGAAATCGAAAGAAAACTTAACGGAGAAGCGATTAAAATCATAAAAAAAGCCATTTAACCTGCTAGTTTTTTCACGACAGTGTCCGGTAAAGTGGGTGAATTTCGTATTGGATTTTTTTTGTTGTTGAGGAAACACAATTGGCATAGAAAATAAATAATACCTAATAAGGGAATAATACTTCAATTAACATAACTAAATGCGAAATTAAATGAAGATTATTTCTTCTAAATCAGTGCCGGATAATTTTTTTTCTCTCTCTCTTTTCTCTCTCTCTCTCTTCGCCTCTTTAAAATAATTGAATTGGTTTAATTTTCACCCTCAAGAGTTTGGTACTTGACCTGGTATTTTTTTTCTCTTAAATTTCGAGATAATTAGATTTTTATTTAGAGACCTGGTATTCATTACTAGCAACACCAGTATGATTTTTTTTTAAATTTGGGTTTAATATCGCGTTTCAACTGCATGGTCATATCATAACGGGGGTGCTACATTCCATTCGCAAGAAACTCACCAACCTCCTAAACACATTTATCTCACCCAGCCTGGGTTAGGCCGGAATGCCAGCATCACGAAGTCTTCTCCTCGCTGGACGTTGCTTAACTTCGGTGATCCTACAAGAATTGTTGCATTCAAAGCGCCATCGGACTGACTCCAGAATCATTGACAATGTGTTTTCTACAGATTTTACCAACTTACCAACTAAAATTGTCTCAAGAGGGGACCCCTAGGCCGACTTTAGAAGCAGCATTATCCGATAATTATTTTTGATACAACTTGAACTTTGAAAAGTGAAAAAAAGAGAGAGAGAAAAAAAAAAAATATCCGGCACTGATTTAGAAGAAATAATTTTCATTTAATTTCGCATTTAGTTATGTTTATTGAAGTAATATTCCCTTATTAGATATTTTTTATTTTCTATGGCAATTGTGTTTCCTCAACAACAAAAAAATCCAATACGAAATTCACCCACTTTACCGGACACTGTCGTGAAAAAACTAGCAGGTTAAATGGCTTTTTTTATGATTTTAATCGCTTCTCCGTAAAGTTTTCTTTCGATTTCAAGCATAAAAAACATATGTCACTGCAGACTTTCACCTCTAAAAATGCCAATTTCGAGAACACCATTAATTTACGGAAAAATTGACGTGAGAAAAAAAGTACTTTTACAAAAACCTTACTATGACCCTGATTAGAAGTAAACAAGAATATTTTTTTGATTTCATATGGTGTAAAACAATATTTTGAACCTATGAACATAAAAAAAGTACTAAAAAATCTAACTAACGCTGAAATACAGGGTGTAACAATTTTGGAACTTGCACCCTACTAGCTCCGCCCCTGATAAGGTTTTTGAAAATTTTAAAAGCTCATTATACTCAGCCTAACTTGGACTTTAATTAACAGGAATAAAAAATATAGCATTCCATTTAAAATTCGCGAGAAAAATGAAAAAATATGGCCTAAAAGCCGGAAGGGCCGACCGGGGCCAAAAATAAATATGACCACAGGATGGGCCATAGGGCACTTCCTATACGTAGGACTTTACAGAATTGAAAAATTCCGTCGCGTTCAGAAGTTACGAGGGGGTGGCCACCTTTTCTGAAACATACTGTATACTTACTTATAATATGTCAATAAATTATTAACAATATGTAATCATATAAAAAGATTTCCTCATTGTGGCTTATTTTTAGTACATGTTTTGGTGTTATTATTTTATGTGCTCAATGCTCATTGCTCAAAGTGTAAATGCCGAATGCACTGTCACCAACCTTGATCAGGCTTTTGTTATTACCTATGCAGTTTTTAATTATTATGTTCAATATAAGTATATAAAATTTGTAAATAAAGATTGCTCTCAAATTGTTTATAGAAGAAGGGAAAATTTGATGCAGTATTTAGCTGGAATCCGAACCATTAGCTTGAAAAAGATGTCCAGGTACCTTTACTTTGACATTTATATTATTTGTCTAGTACAATTATTTATTTATATTTTGATTAAAATACAGAGATTAGTATTGATGGCATACATATTATACATGTCATTAGGACACCCACGAAGAAAAGAAAAACACCTGTCCAGGTATGTGCTGAATCAGCACATCAAGTACAACTTCTCAATTTTCCTGTTTGACTGATTTGACGGATTTCCCTAACGGCTTTAGTACTAAAGAAATTAAGGGGAAGGGGGGTCTTGTTGTGGATTTCCTGACTCTATACGAAAGCGACTAAGCCAAGGCAAAAAGCTTTCATAAATGGGAAAATGATTGACACAAAACTCGAGTTTGATGTGATGGTGAGGAAGCGCTGCTAGGGAAATCCGGCTTGATTGACGACGCTTTGTTGAAAATTGTGTTAGAGGAGGATGGAATTACAAGGTTGTTTCGTTTTGAAAAGATTTTGTTTAAAAAAAATATTCGGGTTTAAAAAATTACCCTCTCAAGGTTTGCTTTCTTGAGTTAAATTGAAGGGATTATGTTTTGCTTTGGTAAAATTGTTTGATTTAAGCGGTTAATTTTGAAAAGCTTCAAAATTAGAGGAAAGGAAGGTATTACAAAGTTGTTTGAATTTTAAATTTTCTGTTTGCAAATATATATGGGTTTACTTTTCTGAGTGTTTTAGAACTGTCCTGTTTTTTTAAAACACATTTTGATAAGTGTGTTTTTGTAGGTATATGTTTCAAAATAAAGAAAAATCTTCGAACGAAAGTACCTACACTACTCTGGGAATTGAGATTTTGAAATCATCCCTGCACAAACTTTTTCTATTGTCAAATCGACTTTTCTCTCTCTCTGTATTATGCCCTTAGGAATTTCTCAATATACGAGTACTTCTCAATTTTTATCAAGTCTTTTCTCCTGTCCTTCTTCAGAGTCTCTCTCTCTCTCTCTCTCTCTCTCCCTTTTCTCTCTCTCTCTCTCACTGTCCTTCATTCTCTTCATAACTCACTTCATTCTCTTCATAATTTCTACTCCTCTCAGGCTATCTGTCTTCTCTGCCTTTCTCTCTCTTATCACATTTGCCTTATCAGTTTTATCACATTATTTTGTGCTATGACAGGAGTGACGTCACAATTGCTGAACCCCCCCCCCCCCCCAAAAAAAACCTCTGTGCTTGGGACTTGATCCAATGCCCTCCAGGTCAAAAACCCGCTACCTTACTAATTTAACTCCAGAGTACAGCACTGGGGTCAGTTTTTTTGAAAATGTTTACTGAGTACTCTACATTTATTAGAGTGGTTCATAAGGTCTGATGAGTCATATTATATTAAATAAATATTCCAATGGTCGATAAAGCAAGTTCTTCAACAGTCTCTTTTTAAGCACCCAGTAAATTTTATGATGCGGTTAAAAGTCGTGGTAAGCGTAGGATGAGTTGTCTTAGAAAGCAAAGCAAAATAAAACCTCACTCAGAAAGTTGAGAAATTTTCTGGAAAAAAAACAAGATCTTTACTTCCACACTTTCACCTTTTCATTTAAAAAGCTCTTCTTCAGGGTGGCTCTAGAATCGTCAATTACAATCAAAAATATTAGTAATTCTGACGGGATTAAAAAAATGAAAGATTAGTTTTGATTCAACATTAATTTATTTTCATAAAACCTCTAAATATATTCTTACAGAAAAGATTTTAATCCTTTAGAATGCTTCGATCTAAAGGTGAATTTTACGATCCATACAACAGTACCGTGCGTGATTTTTTCCTTCAACATGAACAAGAAGTTGGATTAAAATTTCATTTCTAGATTGTCAAAAAAAAACCGCCATCTTGAAAATCTTAATATATAAATGTCAAAGTCACTGACTGACTGACCACTGACTGATCATCGCTCTACAGCCCAAACCGTAAGTCCTAGGAAGCTGAAATTTGGTAGGTAGCTTTGTCTTATAGTCTAGATGTGTAATAAGACGGGATTTTTCGAAATTCCCACTACAACACCTGCCATTGGCGAAAAAGGATTTTTTTGCTTTCACGGCCATGCCTCGGCCCGCAAAGCGGGCGACTGCCTGCTAGTAAATCATAACAGGGAAACAATATCGAATTCAATTGGAATTGACAAGTTCTATAACTTTCAGAATTTTCCAACGTAATGTAGGCACATCCAGTATATTCCGTAACGGATAAAAGTCAAATTTCTTGGCTGTCATATCATCCTAGGCCTAATAGTATTTTTGGCGACATACTTTAGGCACACCCAGTATATAGTTCGTGACGCATAAAGGTCAAAGTTCATCGCTGTTCATAAAGTTGACAGGTCTTTCAGGGGGGTGTGGGACAATGTGAGGGGGGGGTTGTGGGACAGTGTGGGGGGGGAGAGTATAGAGGGTGGTGTGGGACGTGGGACAGTGTGCGTCCTAGTGAAGTTCTCGCGACCTCAACCACAAACTTTAAAGACAAGCTCTAGTAAAAAGTAGAACGAGTTAAAAAATACGGGAGAAAGAGAGACGTGAAGCAGGTATTCTTTAGAGCTTTAGACTACTTTAGAGTAAATGAAATAATGTGGAGGGAGGTTCCCAAAAATAGTCAGGTGCACAAATTCTGAATATTTGAGGTAAACTTTATCTTTTTGATAGAGGAATTTCAACTGGTTAACGAACAAAATTTTCAAATATATTGACATTGGAAAATACCTGGGATAAAATTAATTGACATTAAGTTTTGTATTCTGTATACCTAGATTATCCATTTATCCTACATACTCGTAGTTATGTGAAACTTAAGACTAGCTGTTGCGTAGGGTGGAACTAAAGATAAAAATAATAAACTTAAGACTAGCTGTTGCGTAGGGTGGAACTAAAGATAAAAATCGAACTTGGGAAGCACGATTTTGTTTATACCAATAATCGCTCACTGGTTGAGTTCATGCTCTTCATACTGTCCTCCATTTTATAAAGGTATAATCTTAGTCGTCTTCAATTTCTCTCTCTATTCTCTAACCTACATAAAGCCAAAACAAAATACTTTAGATATGCTGGGAAGTAAAATAGTCATTTACATGGACACCTAAATTGAGGATTATCTGAAAACCCCTGAAACACTCAAAAGGAAAGATAGAAAGCAACAAAGAGAGGTAGGGAAAGATTCTAGTAGAGGAGGTCGAAGAATAGGGAGAGAAAGAGGGAGAGAAATAGAGAAAGAGGGGGATAAATAGAAATAGAGGGAAGTAAATAGATAAGGAGGGAGAGTAATAAAGAAGGAGGGAGAGAAATAGAGGAGGAGGGAGAGAAATAGAGGAGGAGGGAGAAAAATAGAGGAGGAGGGAGAGAAACAGAGAAGGAGGGAGAGAAATAGAGGAGGAGGGAGAGAAACAGAGAAGGAGGGAGAGATACGCTCAAGTAAGTTCACCTAACAATGCGAACCTCTTCCTTTTCATAAAATTTAAAATAACGTTACCACTGGGTCCCCAGGGATGTTATTCTGCCTCTAATTTGAAAATATACGCGGGAGACATCTCCTGAATTCAGGCAACCTACTTCTCGTTAGGCTCTGATAATGGAAGTCTATTCTCTGTACACTTGTACAGTACCTGTGGTATAGTTTGGGAGAAAGGAATTACGTGTTTTTTATCTAATAGGTACCTACAATACCTACATAAATAAAATAGCCTTTATTAAAAAATTAAAGGTTTACAAATTTTATTACAATGACAGTTCTTTACAAATATCAAAGTGGTTCTTTCAACATTTTAGGTATACCCAATCGATTTATACTAGGTATTATGTAGGTAAAATAAATAAATGCAAACTTGAGAAAAAAATCAATTACATAGTTCGTTTCACGCTCTAATTTCTAGGAAGTCACATTCACTATGATTGTAAATAATTTTATTATAAGTACGTCATAAAATATAAAATGGTGGAAACAGCTACAAAACCCAATGTTGACATTATTTGCATATTGCATAACTATTTTTACTGTCAGGAGTGCATAAAAATAGTGATTTGAAATTTCAATAAATAATTAATATTGTTAGGTGATGCTTTTCAATTATCATTTTTTGTACTTAATGAAACAATTTATTAATAAAAAGTCTTTTTTTAGCAATATCTGAACTTGTATTACTGTAAATATGCAGGGAGGTACAGGTAAATCAAAACAATAACTTCAGATTTAAAAAAAAAAAAATTATTCATTATTTTTTTACATCTCTTGATTTTCAAAACCTTGGTAACACACATTTTCAATGATCCATTCCTTCCATCACATAAATAACATCTTCATTATACCTTAAATTCAATACCATTTTGTGTTTTGGCTTTTCTAATACGAGTACCTATTTAGTCTCTATTCACAGAATTCACTATTACATAGACAGTTTTCCACAAATATTTCGTAGAATGTTTAAAACATTGATAACACAATACAGAAATATGTCGGTATTATTTCCTCTGAATTTTGAATCTACGTAATTCTGTGGGCATAATTATAAAATTTGACACAGTAATAATATGCGATTTTCAATTCGAAGAATTCAATGATATTTCATAATTTTCATTCCGAAAATAAAATTGTTCTATACAATCAAAGACTCTACCTCTTCATTATAAATCGGGTATTTCAGACATACTTATCATTTTGTATACTAGCTGTTACCGCATACTTCGCGACGGCACTAAATAGAAACTTGACGGACGCACCCATACCTTATTACTTATTTACTCAATGTAATTTTCTAAATGTTAAAGGAGGGTAGAATCCTTTTTGGATTTTTTGAAAAATGAACAGACGTGCTTTAGGTACCTACGTCATTTGAAGTTTATACAGAGATAATATAAATAATACCATGCTGAGTCCTTTTTTCAACTTTTTAACCGCTCTCTGAATTATTTACCAAGTTTCTCGATGGTGTAAAATTCTTTATTGAAGTCATGCTGGATGAATAAATGGGAAAAAAACTGGAACTTTCCATCCCTGTCATTGATTGAAAAGCCAATCTAAACTTTCACTTAAGACTTGAGGAGTGAGAATAACAATAATAATATTGTGATGATGATGAAAATAATAATAAAATCAATAGAATAAAAATATTGATTATCATAGTCTTGATATTAAAAATTTGATAATGTTTATCACAAAAATTGTAAAAATATATTTTCAATTTCAATTTTAAATTTATTTATTTGAGTTATTTCAAATAAAAATAATAATTAGTCATGATGCTAATGGTGATAAATTGATAATCATAAGAAGGTAATTGCGAACAAGTGATAATGTTGAACTCGATTTAAATGAAAATGTTTGAATGTCAACATGTTAAGCAACGTTGAGATGGATTAAAAATTGGATCAAAATGTATGTAAAATAGTAAATTGTTTGGTTTGGGCCATTTTATTTTTAATTATTTAAAATCTAATAGTTACCTAAAAAGTTCTTTCCTTGTATTAACTCTGAAGTTTGGTCAGTTTGATCAACAAGTAACAGTATTTAAAACCAATAATGCTGATAACAGTGATAACAGTGACAAGATAAATAACAAGATGTTTCTGATGATGATTTTAAAATATTTTAAAATACTACCTAATACTAATGATGTTGATGAGGAAAGTATAAAATAATAATAATGATACTGAAAATAATAATAACAACAATATGTCTGCATGAACGGAAAAAAAGCTTTAGCAAACTTTCCTCCCATGAGACATCTTGAACAGAAGAAGAGGGACCTGAGAATTTTTTATCTGCAAGTCTAAGTGAGCTTTTTTTTTAAATTGGATGAATTATTTATTCAATCACATAAAGTTTTGCTTCACCGCTCATCACCTAGCGAGTACCTACATTAAGGAAGAAGAAAATACTATCAGACCCAAAAGTCTCCACCCATATTCTTTCTTTGTCTATTTTTATTTTTTTTTTCTTCTGAATTGTGTTGTCCGAAAAGCCCCACTCATAATTCTTAACAAAAAAATATATTCCTATGCAGGATCAGAGCGGTACTATAGAAAATTTCTCAAAAATTAGAAGAAATATACTTGTGATATTTTTATTTCTCACTGCTAATTGCTAATTTACATTATATTATCATCTAAATAAAGAAATTATAAAATTTGTCAAAAATTTTTTGGTCAGAATTGCCAAAAAACGATTGAAATACCTCCGATGGTTTTTCTGTTATTGTGTTTTTTTTAACGTGTCTATCTTTATTGTATTTCGAAACACCCAGTACAATGAGTATTGCCGATATATTCGCACAGCAACACCAATACTCGCATCATAGTGCACAATATTGCATACTGCACAAGACAATTCACAGTAAGGCTCCCTATGTTTTGGCAAGGACGGCAGATGTAGAATATCGTCCGTTGTGGCTCGGTACCTCGCTGCTTTGGTGTCCCAATGCTCGGAGTCTCATTAGAAAATATCCGATGTTGCAAATAATTCAAACTTTACCAAGTAAGTTATCATATTTGTGTTAATCACTTTCGTGATATCACAACTACTCAACCTCGCTTTTCTAAATCTACGCTGAAACCGGGACTTGAACCACCGACCTCCAGGTTACAAGTCCGCTGCCTTATCAATCAAGCTACTGAGGTCGGTAACTTTACTAAGTTAGTATAATACAAAAATATTCTTTTAATTAATTGCCAATATTGCTCCCCCTGCAGTACACATTTTGTCAACAAATCCCCCCTCCACCATTACTTCTTATAGACTACCATGGCACTACACTAACTAAGTGACAAACCCCACCACCTGAACCAACGAGATTTGGCCATTTGGGAGACAGTACAGTAATTTATGTTTCCATAGAATACAAAATTAGAGTATAGAAATTTGTTTTATTCAATCTTGTGAAGAAGAAGAAAAAAAAAACACACAGATATATATATATTATATAAGACTGATCCTGAATCCTGTCCTGATCTAGGTATCTTTTGAACTGGGCTGTTTCGCATGGATCCGTGAATCAGATTCCGCTAAATACTTGGATTTTTATAGGTATATGACCAGTAATAAGACTCTAAGGGTTAGGTGCTACATATTTTTCGGGTATTAACCTCGCCTTGTAGTTACACTGAGTTACCCTCTACACAATCACAAAACATTATTTGTGATTGTGATTATTTGTATTGTATATGTCCTATTATCTAATAAAGTGTAAATAAATAAAATAAATAAAAATAAAACATAGCAGGGTTGGATGGTAGATTTATTATAAATTCTTACTTTCATGTCAAATAAAAAGTAATATTACTTAACATTAGTACAGAGCCGCCTATGACACAGATAATTGTATTTAAAGTATCTTGTAGGTACATTATAAATATTTACACCAAATAAAATTCCTATACGAGCGAAATTGATTGCTCCCCATTTCTAGGAAGCCTTGCATGTGATTCAAGTTGCTTTTCTCAGGTAGCCTTGTATGTGATTTAGGTTGCTGTTGTCAGGTAACCTTGTATGTGATTTAGGTTGCTGTTATCAGGTAGCCTTGTATATGATTCAAGTTGCAGTTGTCAGGTAGCCTTGCATGTGATTCAAGTAGCTGCTGTCAGGTAGCCTTGCACATGATTCAAGTTGCTGTTGTCAGGTAGCCTTGTATATGATTCAAGTTGCAGTTGTCAGGTAGCCTTGCATGTGATTCAAGTAGCTGCTGTCAGGTAGCCTTGCACATGATTCAAGTTGCTGTTGTCAGGTAGCCTTGCATGTGATTCAAGTTGCTGTTGTCAGGTAGCCTTGCATGTGATTCAAGTTGCAGTTGTCAGGTAGCCTTGCATGTGATTCAAGTTGCAGTTGTCAGGTAGCCTTGCATGTGATTTAAGTTGCTGTTGTCAGGTAGCCTTGCATGTGATTCAAGTAGCTGTTGTCAGGTAGCCTTGCATGTGATTCAAGTTGCTGTTGTCAGGTAGCCTTGCATGTGATTCAAGTTGCAGTTGTCAGGTAGCCTTGCATGTGATTCAAGTTGCTGTTGTCAGGTAGCCTTTTGTGATTTAAGTTGCTGTTGTCAGGTAGCCTTGCATGTGATTTAAGTTGCTGTTGTCAGGTAGCCTTGCATGTGATTCAAGTTGCAGTTGTCAGGTAGCCTTTTTGGAATGACCTTGATGGTAAAGAGGCGCGCACGGGGAAACAAAGTCGATAAATCCATAAATTAGAATACCTTACTTACCTATTGTATAATAAATTAGCCTTGAAATTTTAATTTTGAATTCTATGAAAACATAAATTATTTTACTGTCCCCCAAATCTCGTTGATTTCATTCTACGAAATAAGTTTTTATTCTTGGGATACCATTTTACAATAATATTACTTCCTAGAAATGGGAAATATTGTGTTCGTTTTTGTAATAAAAAAAAATATTTTTATGAAAAGGGTACGAGGAATTCAAAGTATGTTTTTTTTTAAGTTTAAGAGGTACAATAAATTTTATTTAAATAATAAATTTTAGGTAAGATTCTATTTGAATAATGTAATAATAATAACAATTTTAGGTAAGATTCTATTTGAATAATGTAATAATAATAACAATTTTATGAAGATCCTTGAAATGAATTAATTCCAATAACAATTTGATAGTAAACATATAATCGACACAAAACAGTTATTATGCCATCATTTCTTAAAGAGAAAATAAATAAATAATTGAGGGAAAAATAAATAACAAAATAAGGACTCGGTGGAAGTAAACATTCTGATATTTCCATGTGACGTTTCCATATTTGTCTCACAATTCCTTTCTCACTCCATCACTCCTAAACATTGACGATTCAATGCTCATATGTATGTATAAATCTATGTATTTATATATCATGTATCTATCTATGTATGGTATTACATATCTGTCAGAATGGCACGAGGTAGACTGCCTGCGTAGGTAAAGCTCTTAACATATTCGACGCTCCCGAAATTCCGCTCGTTCACTCCGAACATTTTGCTATTATTTATATTGTGGTGAGGAAAATTCGAATTTTCGGAGAGTCAAGAGAGGTGGAATTTGAAGGAAAATGTTTGAAGAACATCATGCTAAAGAGATTTCTTTTTTAGAAAAGAAGGTTAGGGAAGGAAGGAAATACTGACTTAGTACCTCATATGTGAGAGAGCTTGCATGAAAATAATATCTACCCACCTCGACAAAGTTGAAAGAGCTACGAGAAGTGATACGAGTATAAATAAACTGGTGTAAACATCACACAACTTTCGATAAAAATTTAGAGTCTTGCTTATAATAATACATTCCATGACACTTTCACTATTCCTTTTCGTTTTCTAGATACCTACGAAAATAAACTGGTGTGGCACCGTACGGTTTTCCTTATCACACGGAAATAAGTCAAATTCCGCCCTTAGTGACTCAACGGTAACAGTAAGCTAATAATGAATGTCAAATTTCATCAAGCCCCATTTAAGATGAAAAATAAGAAGTTAGTCCAAACGGGACCCTCCCAAAAATTGAGACCGGGTATCAAAAAGTTCAAGATATTAAAAAAAAAGATAAACCCCTATTTTTACTTCTTCTGAAAATGTTGTATTCGAACTTTTTTCTATCTCTAATCAATCCAAAGGAACAGCCCTTGCTGTCCGTATAGGTATTAGAAAGTAAAAAATGAGAAAAAGAGAAATGTGAGTAAGTGAGTATGTAAATGATTTAAAAAAGAGAGGTTTCAAGGTTTTGTAGGATGGGTGAAAGAAATTGAGAGACTTAGGAGAATATATTAGAATGAAATGAAATGAGGGCAGACTTTGAAGTAACATTCAAAAGAGCTATGTTGTTGGTTTCTAGACGAAAAGCAAAGGAGTTGGATCTGAGGAACAAACAGGGAAAACGGAGAAGGATGGGCGGAATGGACGGAAGAAATAAGAGAAGCAACGTGATAAACAGAAGAAGATGTATTGGATTCAAAGAAGATAACAAAATGGTCCTAGCCATTGATATATTATATTATACATAGTATAGTAGTGCTTTATTTAGACTGCCGGCTCGAGACATAGATCAAAACTGCAGCAAGTCAAATCGTTTTCAAAGCTCTTGTTTCGGAAAATTACCAACAATTTTTGTAAGATATTCTCTATAAGTAATATGTAAACATTTTTTTTCTTATTCTTTCCCCCCCCCCTTTTGCTGGCTTTATCGCCAGCAAATAAATGGTTGGACGGAAGAGCTCACTCTAGTGAGAATCCTGCCATACTAAAAGAAAGCCTATTAAAAAAAAAAACATTGAGTCCCGTTACTCTAACTGTTTCTTAGAAAAAAGGCTTCGACTGGGATGCGAACCCGCAGTCAACCCCTACGCCGCCGACCTAGACCAGTCAGAGTCGGCTAATCTCCCGCAGGAAGTGACTCACGACTCGTCTCCGTCTCAGTGAGAGATAGCCTCGAATTTCGGACGAACTAAAAATAAAACGGCACGAATATTTCTCTGGTGCAAATTAAAACACGTAGGATTTTGCAAATTTTGTACAGATTTCAAATAATTTGCGATTTTTTTTTATTTAATTATCACTTCTCGGGTATAATTGCTCATTGTGACTAGCCTCGGTGACATGAGGTCACGTGCTGCTGGATGTAAAGGTCGTGGGTTCAGGTTTCGTTGAGAAAATGAATGACACGCCACCAGGTAGGTACCTACTAATAATTAAAGCACAACTTTCGTCAAAGAAGTCATTTTTTTAATTCCTTATTCTCAAAAGTCTAAATTGTGTGAATCTAAAAGAACAGAATAATTATGCAGAAGTTCTGTTGTACTTCAGCGATCTCACAAAACCTGGTGTATTTAACACGCCATTGACGCTGACATTAGACCTTTTCTTATTATTCACAATAGATGAGTTAGTATTTTGAATATAAAAAACAAATTTTCCAAACCTAAAATGTACCAAAAATCAATATTTCAAAAATATAGGTATTGTTTTTTTTTTTTTTTTTTTTGGTACTCGTAATTAAAACCATGTCAAAAACAATGTTTGTTGTGTTTGAAAGCCAAAGGAAAAAATGTCACCTACAATGTAAACCGCCCTATTTCCTTAATTAAACTTTCATAAGGGTCAGAATTATGAGTTTAAAATATAAAATTTGCCTTTGCTTGTAAAATAGGTTTTATTCCACTTGAGAGAAATTTAGAATCTTTCTTTTTGTACAGTAAAAGTTATAGTTTTTTGCAACTTATGAAACACTTCTTTCTTTTCAGAAATTGTTGGTACGGAAATATTACAGTTCTGTAACTAAGAGCATACAATCAAGAATTTTGAAATAGCGCAGCTAATGAGCTATTCGTAGTCATGTCCATGTGAATAAAGTCATGTCCGGGATTTGAACTCGGGTGCAAGGGACCCGAGTTCAAATCTCGCCTTGATATGGTAAATCCTGGATGAGACTTAATAGAAGACAGAGAGAAGTGGAGATGTTGCGACCTGCATGATTGTTGATTGCTAACAATGATGATATCACGGGTCCATAAAGATAATGTACCTACTTTCAATGCCCGCGGGGTCCACTCATACCTCGTGTAAAAATGAGTCGTATAGATATTCGATTTGTAGTACCTATATACATAAGTGATTAGCAGCCAGGCTAATACAGGTAGCTGGTGCAGTTCTCGACCATTAAGTTTGAAAGGGTCTTAAATTCCTGTTTAAAAATTCGCCCCTTAGATGTCTACAAATGTTCTAGGGTGAAAGCCAGAATATCCTCTGCCAGGCAAGTTTTGTCGTAGAATTCTAAACCATATTACCTACTTGTACAAATACATAAAGTACATAATTATTTACATTCGCCTTGTGAATTCTTGTGGAAAAGTAGAGCAACAGTAGACGCAGCCAGAGTTCACATGTTGGGAATTAACCTTGGGTTACACAACATAATGGTACACGAATTCGCAAATCCAACATGCTACTCTCTAACAAAACCTTCGAAATATGCAATTGAAATTTTAGATTCAAGGTTTATGTAAATAGCCTGATGAATCCATAACTCAACAGAACTCATGATTTTTGATTGATTAGAAAAAGTCCAGCGAGGTTAGTACTTAATATGTGAATATTACAACTCAAATTCAAACTTTCGTGTTACTTCCTGTCCCGATCCAACCTATCTGGGTGAAGTTAATGTGGTTGCCTTTTTGTGAATTTCTAAAAAAAAAAGTGTAAAAACCTCATCTGTTCCGCTCAGGGTTAGGACATACCCTGTGCGGGGATGTATATTGTGAAGGATCACGCAAGGACCTCGTGGAATACACACGCACATTTGTTAACCCTCATTAACCAGCAATGGTGCCTAAAGCTTTATAGAAAACTTTGGGCCATTCGCATAATCTACTAAGCTAGGAATTAACTCAGCAAATTTAGCTCAAGCAAATTGTAAAACCCTTACTAGCTCAAGGCGTAGCATTCAAGAAAGGTGGACATTCCCATCGAACTTCACAATGCCCACATTTTAAGAGCCTCTGCTCTACAGCATTTACATTTGCCTTAGCAAGTCAGCTCCCTTTATTACCTTGAAGGTAGACAGAAGGAAGGGATCTATTAGAAAGAGAGAGAATGGAGAAGGAGGAAGAAAAGAAAAAGACGAGAGGTTTGTTTTTCCTCTACTTCGGGTGAATGTTTTCATGAAACCGTAGTACTAGCATTAGTAAATTTTTACTACGAAAAAAGCCAAGAGAACAGAGAAAGAAAATCTAGAGAGAAAGCTCAGAAGGTCACTGCAGTTGTGTTCTGAAAGCATTTTCGATTTTTATGACTTGTTTTTAGGTCAAATTGTTATGAGAATATGGATCTACATTAATTTGTATGTGTGACGTGTCAGGGAAATTCGAAGTTTGGGTTTCCTATTTCCAAAAAAGAAATGTGTGTGTGAAGAGTGAATAATTATAAAATAACTAGCTAAATCCCGGCACTTTTTCGCCGTTGAGCTTTTGTCCGTGGCTGGGTTCCTATTTGAATTTCTTAAAAATCTTTTTTCATAAGGCATTTAAATAGGAAAAGGAGACTGTGTACCAAATTGGGAGTCATTTGGTACAGCCGTTTCGGAGTTCTGTTGATTATTAAGAATGTAAATGAATTTTTAAATACATAATAAATAATATACTATATTAAGATAATTTGAACAATAATATATGACCAAAATAATAATTTCAAGCCTAAAATTTCAAAAAATGTAGGTATGGAAAAGAGTGTTGAAGATAGTTATGGAAAATACTGGAAAACATAACTGCCATTTTTTCTCTTTCCCACAGCCATCAATTATTTATTAAGCCTCTGTAGAAAAAGATATTTCTTTGTGAACAGTTTTCCAGGGAATTTAATATTTTATTGTTGGGTTTACTTTTTGTTCCTCATCATTACTAGGTGCTATACCATCAGCTTTTTCTACATTATATTATTATTCTCTTTTGTCTTATTTTTCCATTGTTGACATTTTATGTTTCTTTCACGCCTTATTTATTATCAACATCTCCTTTTTTGTCCTCTCTCCCATTTTCTTGCTCTTTTTTTATCTCACCCTTTCTTTCCATCTTATTGTGTGTTCTTACATTTTACTTCTTTGTCTTTTATAGTTCTGTCAGGCCCATTTCACTCACTATCTCTGTACTCTCTTTTTCAATGGTTCTTTCTCTTCTTCTATCTTACCCTATGTTTCTATATTTTTATCTCCATGAAAACGTTCCTTTATCTCCTAGTCATTTATCGTTTACATTCTATGTGTTTTTAAAGTCCTGTTTCATATCATCTTTGTCCTCTTTCTCTCATTTTATCTCACCATTTCTTTCCATCCACATTCCTTTATCAAAATGTTTCTTTGTGGTATTCCTGATTCTTCCCACAGCTCTATTTCTAACATCAACCTCGACTTTCTCTTTTTCCACAACAACTTTTTTCATTACTCTATCCCATCACTCTAGTTCTTTGTTTTTAACAATCTCATGTATCTTGTTTACTGTTTTATTTGTATGCTTTACTTTCTTTTGTATGCTTTTACTTTCCTCAGACACGCATATTTTCTTTCATTTATTTTTTTAGCATATCTCGGTTGGATTTTACAAGCTTGAAATTAAATTTTCTCCATTTCCATACTTCCCTCCGAAACAGTTTTAAACGAAATCTTCTTATCAGATGTCCTGCAGAAATTTTCGTAAAAATATTTTTTTTTTTTTAAATTGTTTCTATGATTTACGTTCACTGTGCTTTTTCATTTCATCCTTAAAATTTTCTCTTTTCTTTAAACTTTCGTTTCCCAAAGTACGTGGCAGCCCAATTTTATGGATTTTAACCACTGGAAGACCCCAATACCTTGATTGGCAAGGCAGTGTACTTGCAACCTGGTGGTCAGCAGTTAGAGTTCCAAGTTTATGGAATAATATTAAGTTTGAGTTATTTATGACATCACTCTTGTAATAATTAACACAGCAATGATAACCTTAAATAATTGGATGTGGACTAGTTGCCTACAGAAATTTTACATTCGGTAGAGGTACATTATTGTATAAATGTACAATAATTGTACATACACCACATTACATTCATAACTCAAAATGTCCCACCTTTTAACTTTATGTAGAATGTAGATACTTTACTAACTTTACTTAAAGCTGGAATGATCAGTTCCCATTACTGACGTGACTTTCCTGTCTTGCTTTTAGAAAGCCATAAATTCTACTTAGAGGACGTTGAGAGTTTTGCCTGATTTATTCATGTTGCTCTTAGCAGTCGAAACAGGGAAGGCATTTCTCAGCAACAGATTCATAATTCATTTCGTTCCTCGAAACTAATGCTTCCTCTTACATACATGTTCAGGCAATTTATCGTAAGGGATAGATGTAAGACGTTGGTTCAATTGAAACTTTGTTTGCCAGGTGCAGTAAGCTGAATTTTAATAAAACAAATTCAATCAAGTTTTTTTTTAAGCTATAATTTATACATGGAATATTTACAAAGTGAAATTATTAAAACAAAACTTGATCAGGTGTTGTGCTAATGCCTACGGGATTTATCCTCTATGAAAGTTAGCTGGTTCTTGAAAATTCTGAAGATTTGAGCTGGATTGTAGTTTTATTTTTGTTCCAGTTCCTGTGTTCGATTTAGAGGGGGTCCATTTGTAAGGCCAGCCACCGTGAGTGAAACGATTGTGACCTGAAGACAGATCCCGGGTGAGGCTGGCATTGTCGACCCAAACAGGATAAGTCAGGTTAATGTGGGTAGCTGGAATGATTTCCAGTGCATGGAGGATTAAACCTCCGTTTTGAATATCTCAAATCAGGTCAGATAATAAACCAGGTCAGATAATAAACTGTAGGGACTGTACCAGGCAATGTGATCCTGGCATGAAATATACTATAATATTTATAGATAAAAGAGTAGTTATTATTATGGTATCGATATTTGGAGATAAAGAGTTCAATTTCAACATAAATACCCACAGAATGGTCCCTATAAGCAAAAAGTTCTAATGAATTTAAATAAAATAAAAAATGGAAAGTAGTATTATAATGTTATGTATAGGTATGTATTTTACATTACGTAAGGCAACTCCTCATAACTTTACAGTCTTGGTAAATACCGGAAGCCCACTAGCTTTTTGCTTCCCCGTGTTGTCAGTCATGCAACAACAGGATGTGATCCACCCCTATCCTTACCTACGTAATTAATGTAATTATATCCCCTTCCATATATCCCACCTTACAATGTTCAATATTATTATTATTGCATATCTTATTGGCTATACTTCATATACAATAATGAGGATTGTAACAAAACTTAAAGGAAAAGTAAACTGCCAAAGGGCGAAGTTAAATTTTGTGCTCATACATTTTTTGATACCGTTTTCCTAAAACGCCAAAATGCACAATAAGCGGCCAAAAGAAAATTTCTAGAGGGTAAAGCGGTTCATCAGTTCATTATAAGCCGTTGTTATCATAACACTTTTTAGTAAAAAGTGATGAATTCATAATTTAAGACATTGATACAAACAATTAGCATTATTTGAAAATGCCTATTTATTTAAAATAAACCCAGACAGCACGGAAGGTGACTTCCAGTCTGGATTTAAGGTGGAAATATCCAGGTGTATAAAGTCAACTGGACCTCCAACTGTCCCGACAGCTGGATTTTTCCATTATGGATTTAATCAGTTGACCAGCCACCTGGATATTTCCAACAAAAATCCATCTAGACTCAGTCACCTGGGCAGTCAGCTGGAAATATAACGACTCTCTCCAGCTAGGACATGAGTAGAATTTAGTCAGTTGACCAGTCAGCTGGAAATGTTCCATATTTTTCCAGTTTACATAAAACGCGTCCTTTGTTGAAGACGCCATCTTTGATTTTCGTAATTTCAGAAATTGTGATATTGGTGATTGTAAATTGTTTTAAATAATTAATAATTCTTTTAAATATTAGGGTATTTCATTTAGTTTTGAACATTTTTAAATACAAATATCATTTTAATTAGTTTTGATCTTTTTTATAACTACTGGAAGTGTTTAGATAAAACTCGTCCTTTGTTGAAGGAAATTCAGAAATTGTGATATTTTTGTGACAAATTGTGAATTGTTTTAAATAATTAATAATTCTCTTAAATAATAGGTATTTCATTTATTTGAACATATTTTAAATACAAATAATATTTTAATTAGTTTTGAACATCTTTTTTATAACTACTGAAAGTGTTTACTTTGTGATTTCTGAATTCTAAATTTGCTTTCGAGATGTTTCAAAAATAGTTCTTTAGTTTGTCTAAATCGTGACAGAAGAAAAGGAAAGGACAAGAAACAGTTAATACTGGATCACCTTTTTCATCTGACAATAACCATCCATTTCTAGAGACATCCACTTGGACCCTAATGAACTTTCTGCACTCTGCTGTTCCTGGACTAGCACAATGACAAACACCTTCAGTTCACTTGGAACCATACCAGCTACCCATATTAATCTCACCTAGCCTAGCCAAGCCAAAGTAGGACCATGAATGCTAGTCTCATGTGTTAAGGGAAACAGAATTTTTTATGCTCAAGATCTCTTGACCATAGGTTGGCTAAAAAAAGGTTCTGGTTCAAGCAAAGAAACAGCTGAATGCATAGTGCTAGATAGTGAAATTTTTCACTCTGTGGATTTTATTTAGATGTACAATACATATTATAATAAAATGAATATTTCACTCATAGGTGGTTCTGCCACACTAAAAAATGATGTTTACTTTGTGACATGCTTCCTGATTACTTGATTTAAAATTAATTGGCCAATTTACTGTGAACTGTTAATAATAACAATAATAACTATTGTGCTCTCTCTACCACCTTATTACTATGAAGCCCCCTAAATTTTGAGTTAATTCTATATCTATTTAAAAAAAGTGTTCCACACTATTGTGTTATTGTGTTTTATAATTTCACTAGTCTTAACAAGTCAATTTTGTTTTAATTCAAGTATAACAATGTTTTTTGGTAATAATTCTCAAAGCAAACAACCCAGCAATTCTAATTAGCCACAGCAGTATATAAATTGTCATGAAGGATTACAAATACATAATAACATTCACTAATGCATGTTCAACCACGTTCAAAGACATTGCTTAACTTTTGCATTTTCATGAAAACTGGTGTATTCCATGCCCCATCTTCATTTTCTGCTGGCTATTAGTTTATTTCTTTGTTATTTTTGGTTTCACAAAAGAAATATATTTTAATTTACATAGTATTATTATTTTATTGTGATTATGTACATGTTATGAGCATATTTTATAATTGGATATCATTATTTTATTTCTATACTGGCTAAAACCTGGCATTTTGTCACCATTAAGGTTTTTTCTCATGGCCGGCCGGTGTCCCAATAAAAATAATAATAACACTTTTAATTGGAAGGTAACCACCAGGTAAGGTTAAAGGTTATGCTCAAAGCATTTTCTACCACCTAACCCTCAGAGTCTTATTATTATGTGGTCACAACCATAATGAGGAAAAATTTGAAACAACGGAACCCTACGCTAGGTTGATTATCTGACTAGCGCGTTAACCACTTGATTACCAGTGCACTTGAAAATTGTATTAGATATTTTAATTTTGATAATTTTCTAGTATGTTGAAGGTGGCTTAGGGGGGGTGAACTCTCAGTGAGAGTACCGTTTGGTATTGTAACCCCAAGAAGACATAGTCAGCCAGACATGCACAACTTTGAGTTTTATATATAGAGTTTATACCTACTTAGGAAATACCTACTTGTGATACATTGGTACAAGGTCTTGTGACATGGTGGAAATTTGATAGTGCATTTTACACTTTTGGGACAATTTTTTTAAAAATAAACACTTGTATTGTAAAAATATAATAATATTAAAGAGTCTTATTTGAATTGTGTTGTTTAAAACAGATTAGTTATTTTCTCTTTCTTTCCAAATTTCTATATAAAAAAATTATACTCAAAATTAATAATATACAGGGTGTCCCACCAAACTTGGACACCTCAAATTACTCGGCCCCTGAAAGAGTTTTTGAAAAATAAAAAAATCTAGGGTACATGTGCTAATTATGCGGTTTCAGTTATGAAATTTTTTCTATACAGGGTGGTTCAAAAGTCATAAATTGAGGTGTCAACTTTCGATTTTTAAATGGATCGACCTGAATTTTATTTGATAATTTTACTTATAAATGATTCCTGAGTACTTTTTTAAACAAAAATATTACATAAAGGGTGGTTTTTTTTCGACCAATTTTTTTTCTAAATCTTGAATAACTCAAGATCGGTTAATTTTTTTGATAACAAGAATAGAATGTGTTTGTGTAATGAATACACGCACTTTCAATTGGCATCAAAAAAATTTATACAGGGTGGTTCACAAGTGAAATAATGACTTGATTTTTTTTAAAACCGAGTTTTTTTAATTTTTTATTTAGGATTAATAATTCTCGTCTAATTTTACACATTTTTCGTTAGTCATATCGAAAAACAAAACTAAAGTGTTGTACAGGGTGAGACATAATTTTTTTGTAACACCCTGTATATGGGCAGTCAAAGAGACGCAAAATTAAATATAAAGACTAAATATGCAAGAAAAACTTTGATTTTTAATTAAACTAAAAAGTTATGGTGTTTTAACTAATATTGTCGCATGGACCACCCTGTAGATATTTTCTTAAACTATCATGTAGGTACTCTAAGTTGTATAAAATTCAACGAACACTTCGAATCATGTGGGAAAAACAAGTAAAAAACACGAATTTGAAGCCATTTTCAATTTGGTGTCCACACTGAATGATTTTAAAACTTGAAATAAAAAGTAGGTAGGTGTAGACACAAAATTGAGCATGGCTCTTTGAATTCATTTTTTTTCTTTCAGATTTGGACTCCTCGTTCAATTTTAGACAGTTTCGACTACCCATATGATGGTTTAAGAAAATATCTACAGGGTGGTCCATGCGACAATATTAGTTAAAACACCATAACTTTTTAGTTTAATTAAAAATCAAAGTTTTTCTTGCATATTTAGTCTTTATATTTAATTTTGCGTCTCTTTGACTGCCCATATACAGGGTGTTACAAAAAAATTATGTCTCACCCTGTACAACACTTTAGTTTTGTTTTTCGATATGACTAACGAAAAATGTGTAAAATTAGACGAGAATTATTAATCCTAAATAAAAAATTAAAAAAACTCGGTTTTAAAAAAAATCAAGTCACTATTTCACTTTTGAACCACCCTGTATAAATTTTTTTGATGCCAATTGAAAGTGCGTGTATTCATTATACAAACACATTCTATTCTTGTTATCGAAAAAATTAACCGATCTTGAGTTATTCAAGATTTAGAAAAAAAATTGGTCGAAAAAAAACCACCCTGTATGTAATATTTTTGTTTAAAAAAGTACTCAGGAATCATTTATAAGTAAAATTATCAAATAAAATTCAGGTCGATCCATTTAAAAATCGAAAGTTGACACCTCAATTTATGACTTTTGAACCACCCTGTATAAAAAAAATTTCATAACTGAAACCGCATAATTAGCACATGTACCCTAGATTTTTTTATTTTTCAAAAACTCTTTCAGGGGCCGAGTAATTTGAGGTGTCCAAGTTTGGTGGGACACCCTGTATGTTAAAAAAACCTATTTAAAATTTATTACTTTATTTTTATACAAAAAAAATATTCTTCATGAGATTTGAATGTATGGCCTCTAAATAAAATAACTTAAATTGAATGTATGCCTAATATACATTTGTTTCTAGTATTTTTATTACTATTATTATTTTTTTTTTGCAAAAAAATGCATATAATGGGATTCGAACCCACGACCTCAAAACCAAGAGCGTAGCATTTAATTATTATGTAGGATAATGTACAGTATAGGTAAATAGGTATGTAAGCATTGGGGTAGTGACTTCTTATCCCATCCACTAGAGAGCGCTACTAGTAGCTGGAAATAAGTGGAACAAATCCAGTTGACTTTGGGCAACTGACTTCCAGTTAAAAGTTGGGTTACTTTCCAGTTCATTTCCAGTTGATTTCCAGGTGGAGGTCAGGTGGAAGGTGGAAATCTCCAGCTGATTTCCAGGTGGGCAAGTAGACTTTTTCCACCTAACAGTATGGTATACATCCAGTTGACTGTGCTGTCTGGGAAGTATCTTCTTTGGCAGAGGTATCTACTTATTTTATGTAATATACATATTATGTATAATTTTATTTTAAACAAAAATAATAGAAATTGGAAAAAAAATATATTTTAATTTTTATCACAACAGAACAATGGAAACGGTCCTTTTTTTACCGCAAAACCACGAAACATTTTCTACAGTCCATTGCGGTATTTGTTGAACAGTGTAATGTAACTGTATTATTGCTCCCCACAGTTTGCCGTACATTTGAAATTATAATTATTAACATTTATTTATTATTCAAATTCCAACATTTTTCCCCCATTTCGCACTGATTTGAGTTTTTATGAAAAAGCTGAAATTCTTTTTAACCATAGTATTCACTGTGTAGCCCGTAGTGGCCCATTAGTGTAGATAACTAGGCTTGCGCACGTACGGTGACCTGGGTTAAGCCCTCGCTGTATATCCAACATGCGCCACTGAGACTCTGTTGTCAACATGGAAGCCCTCTAAGCAGGCAATTTTCTAAAGTGCAAACTTTCCATCGCGAAACAATGCCGGCACTTGCACAAGCGATAGCCAACTTATCGCGAAACAGTACAAGTGTTTTGCAAAGCCGAGCTGCCGAACAGGCAGCAGTGGGTGTGTCAAAAGTACAGAGTACTTGTGGCAAATAACTATAATAAATTATTATCTGTTAACAAACTGGCAAACTCCCTTCTCTTTTCGCTGTTTTTCTTAATATTTTTTTAACATCTTAGTTCAATTGAGAAGCGCCTTTTACCCAACATTTATTGGAAACTCTTCAACCAGCTATCCGTCACAGTAACTAGCACATCCTTGCCTGCGACTGGGATACTTTTACTTTAACCGGAGAATGCTATTACATTTACTAACCAAACGTACTATACATGGGAAAAGTTGATTTGAAACAAAAAAATCTGCTAAATGTCCATGTAAATAATTAAAATAACTTATATGTATTATTTGTATTTACTATTTGTTTGTATTTATTGTATTTACTAACTCCCTGTGTTAACAATTTATTAATTGATGCACATTTAAAAAAAAAAAAATTAAATTATTTACATTTTTAGATTTTTCACCCTGATGCAAATTCGGTCAACTGATTGTTACGCGCATCATGCGTAACAATCAGATTTTTTTATAAACAGAGTCCCTGGGGAGCAAATTTATTGATTCGAGTACAATCTAGTTCTTAAAACTAAGAAATATGTTTATACTAATCTTAAACTACTAATGCAAATTAAAATAACTTATTTACATGGACATAAGCAGACTCGGCTGTTGGGTGGTTACCAGAGGAAAGTTTCTATTTAATTAGTTCATGTGGTTTTATCCGCTTCAAACGTCTAGAGAGCTGTTCAATCCTAAGAAGATGGACGGTTTTGGGAACAATCAGAAATGAGCTACAATAATTTGGTCTGCCAGCTTTATGAAAAAGAAAAATAAATACCCTGTCACACTAAAAATTTTTGTCAATTAACAACTTCTGTGACACCCTGTATTCAGCGTCGTAAGATTTCCTCAAGTTTTTTTAATGCCCCTAGGTGTATTGGGGAAAGGAAAAGTAAAATCAAATCATTCTCAAATCTTTTTATGACCGAGGTAGTTGTATTTTTTATAGGCAACGTGCCCATAAAACACAGCAGAGTCCGCATGGAAAGAATATTTTTTTACATTTGTACGGGGGGTGTGGCGGGAGGGGGAGGGTTGTATCCTGATTAGGGTTGAGTGGAGGGTATACTGTCTGAGAAATGCATGGAATTATGGATCCCGCTGCTTCAGGCAATTTTGAAGAAGTTTAAAAATATTCAGACCTCACATAGATGTTGCTTGTCTTGCTAAAACATCCCATCATCTTCTTAGAGGGAATCAAAAATTGTAAAAGATTACTTTCAGTAGTAATAATAATTATATCACCTTACTTATACTGCCTAACCACTCAGACCAAGAGCAACCAAAACGAGTGGAACGTAAAGACAAATAGGGAGAGATACAGGAGAGACCAAGAGAAAAGTAAAAAAGAGAGAAATATAACTCTCTCCCTCTCATAAGAGAAATGGTAGAGAACGAGAGAGAGCTTTATAAAAAAGAGATGGAAAAAGAGAGAGGGAGAGAGAGTGAGGGAAAGAATGGGAAAGATAGGGAGGGGAAAAAAAAGAGAGATAGAGAAACGGAAAGAATGAAAGAGGGTGTAAGAAAGACAAATAGAGAGAGAGAGAGTGAAAGAAAGACGGAGAGAGTGGGAGAGGGAGAGGGAGAGAATGGAAGAGGGAGAGAGAGTACATTCCAGCAGGTGTTTTCATCTGATATTAAAAATGCCATCGCCTAGTGGTGCAAAGGGGAGGGAAGGGAGGGAGCAGGTGGATCGTATTTATTTTATTCGTTTTGTCATCATATTACTTATATGGATAGGACACGGGTCAAATAGTATACATACATGGGTCAATACTATTAATATACAGTATACACTACCGGTCACTACCAAAAGTATTTTCCCACCAACATATCTTCCCTGTTACACCATTAATCCAAGCACCTGGAAAGAACCTACCTTCTCTTGTAGATAAAATTTTTTCTGAGGTTTCTTTTTTATATAAGAAAACCGATTAAAGATATAGCTACACTAAAAACAAGAAAATAATATGGGGGGAAAAATGGGGGGGGAAATGCAAAACACAGGATTTGAAAAGTGTTTTTGAGCATTCTCAGTTTACTGATTATTCTGACCTATTAACATGGGGTAAAAGATTAAATTAACTCTCTTTTGAGGATGTTTTAAAACATCTCTAAAATCCTGTGTTTCGCAAGTTTATATTTTTCTTTCCATGAGTTGTCATAGGTATACAGAAGTTACAAAAATGTCATATTATAGAAGTTTGTAACCGTATGGAAATACACGGTGTTAAAGGGAAAAAAGATTGCGTTCATCTTATAGTTATTGGTGGAAGTGATTTTCAGAACAATAAAGGAACTAGTTAATACAAAAACTTTGAACCCACGTGATGTGGGTACAAAGCTTGTTTCTGAGTTTCTAGCAAATTGGCCGGGGTACGAAAAAAATGTCTGTTTCAAATGACAGATGATGAAAAAGGAATCTTGGTCAAAATGCATCGATTTTTTTATTATTTTAGAAGCTAATAAGTTAATAACTTTCACGACATGTGCTTTCGTCTGTAGATTCTATGATTAGTTTGAAAAAATACTTCTAACACACGAAAATAAAATTACGTGGATTAACCAGAATTTGAACCCACTTCCTTTCGTTGATGATCATGCTAACCACAATTTATCAATGCTTACCACAATTTATTCAATAGATAGCACCAAAGTGGGTCAAAACATTCCATATTTGTAAAGGCACGAGTATACCTACGTCATATGTAGGTACAAAATTACTTCACAGCTCACAGCTTCAGTAGAAAGCTCTCATAAATATGTTTTCTATTTCGATTTATAATGCGTTCTCGGTCAGTTTCCAATATTATTTATCAATATCACAAATACAGGGTGTTGTGGATTAACACTAGAAGATTAAGTATTAACTAGATTTCACCAACAGAATAATATAATATATGTATTACAAAATACAAAATACAATACAAAATACCAAGGTGTTACCTCTGATGTTTAAAAATGCCTGTGAAATAAATTATCGGACGGACATAATTCTTAAGAAATAATAAACACCAATAATACCAATGTTGCTTTTTCTCTCTGTGGTAATAGTAATAAGTAGTTCATTCTATTTTATAATAATTATTTTGTAAAATTTATTGCATTTTGTATTATAAAATAATAAGCTGGAGAAAAACGTAATGCTGCATTGCACTTCCTTGTAAAAAAATCTACATTACTTTTTTTCTTGGAAGAAATTCTGCTTTGTTGGTATTATCGTTCTAGAGATAAGTATGGGAATCAGCAAATTAATGAGTCTTGTTTTGACGTTTATAGTTTATATGATTAGGATTCTTCAAGTTTACTTACGTCGAGAGTAATACTCCCTTTCTTTCTTGAGCAGTTACCCCTCGACTCTTGAAGTAATCCATCTAAATTTTACCCTGTTATTGATAAGTTACCATAATTATAGATATACCCTGTCTAAAGTAGAATATATCTATCATCGATATCAAGCCCGATACCCTAGTAACCGCATCCCACCGCTATGTTCTCTACAAAATACTTGCTGAATACTTCATCATCTCCAAGTAATTCAGCAACAATGGTGGAATCAGAAAAAGTTGAATTTATTCGCCACAAATCCCTTAAGAATTTCAACTATGTGGGAAAATGCTTAAAAAAATTCATCAAACTGTCAATGTTCGATTTGATGAGGTTCTCATGGTACCCAAAGGAGCAAAACTGCAGAAATATGATGGTTCTAATATATTTATTTTTTCTATCTTTCTCTCTTTCAATTTATGTGGATAGAAAAACTTTCAAATGCTTTGCAATTCCATGTAGGAATTGAAGAGACTCACAGAATAAGACAAAAAATATCGTCAGAAATAATTTATTGACCCCGTATAGGAATTGAACCTGCAATCTAAAGGTATCACACTTTGTATCAAAAAATAGTGTCTAGTTAATACTTGTACATAAGTTACATAATTTAATATAATATAAGAACCATTTTCAAAGCTTTTCATGTATTCACGATTTCAAACACTTTACCATAGAACATACGTATTTATAAAACTCCTGAAGACAAATTTGTTTTTTTATTTGAAGATATAAATAGTATTATTATTTTAAACCTATTAAAACATAAAACATCATCTTGGACATCTGATGAGGCTCTATAGGCCGAAAGAGCTGTCCTGGAATATCCGAATCTTTACCATGAAGGCAATGTAAATTCTTTTTGATGATAATGCTGGTACATAGTAATTAGTTTATTGCTCACAAATATCGAATGCTTGATCAAGTTGCTTGATCGATTAGGTGGTAGACTTACCAAGCAACTTTAGGTCGGTATATATTCGTGTAGGTTTAAATTTGAATGCATTGGACACTTACATGTTCTTCTTTGGACGAACTATTATTGAAGACAATCAGCTTGAGAATAAACACAAATCCGGTGTTCGAAAACATGAAAGCTAACAGTATCTAACCGATTTTGAAACGAAATTCGAAACCAAAGATTCGCACCACAAACAAAATCTACACTTTGAGAAAACCTTCGTCCAAAATGAGGAAAGGAATTTCAGATTTTAACACACAACTATCCGGTTTATTCTAAATTAAACGGTCACCAACGACGGTAGTTATGCCAAACATCCTGCAATCCTACAAAAAAACTACATCTTGGTTGCTCTATCACAAATTATTTTCCCATTTTAATTTTTTTTTTCTCGCAACAACAAAATTTGCACGACTCGAAACAAGACTTGAAAAACGCACAACTAAGACTTGGAAAATCTCCCGAGCTCTCAAAAAAAAAATTAGCACGTCGTCGTTATCGAAGTAAAATTTTATTTTTAACACTGAATATTTGTTCGCCGAGCGGAGCGTTCGCTTTCGACTACGTCTTGAGGGCAGAGTGTCGGGGCGAGTTGTGACGAAAGCCGAGGAGAAGCAGCCGATCAGAACGGACAGGTAGAGGGCCCTCACTGAACGTACTTACACATTCTGAAACTGTAGCGAAAAGAGAAGAAAAAAGAAGCAAAAAACGAATAAAAAAATAATAGGAAAACTACCTATACCTACTTCATAATTTATATTTACTCACACTTATATTAGGAGTATTTTAAATTATGTATGGGACGACGTACGACGCAAGCGTGAATAATTTATTTTCTTTTTTTTTAATTTTTAATTTATTATTATCTTGGGATATAAAATTTATTCATACAATTATTTATTCATGGATGAATGTTAACCCTCGCTCGTGCCACGGAGCATAGACGGCCATGCCTATTTATAGCCCGATTAATGTGACGAGGAAATTATCGCCTACTTTGTACGAGAAGAAAGACAGCTGTTGAGATCGTTTTATTTTTGTGAAATATAAGGTATGTTATCAACTTATCACATACCTTATATTTCACAAATATGTTGACATATTTGTGATAATCACTTGAAGGAATAAGTAATGCTGTTGAAGTAACGGACAAATGGTACGGTTATTTTTCAATTGGGTGTGCAATCGTGCACACGTCTTTCCATGACGTGACGTTGTGTGTCCTCTGTGTACACGGGCGCATGGAGCTGACTGAGATAGTGATGACGTCACATTGTTGATAATGACTTTAAACAAATCGCTGATTGAGGTGTTGAAATTTTCAAAAGTGGCTTACCGGTTGCATGTCCGCTGTCTTGACGATTCAGCAAGGTTTTTAGGTTCTAGAATGCAATGAAAAATAAAGAGAGAATAACTTACAATACTTTTAAGTATCTATCTATATACATTTAATCAACCTTAATTATGCTTTGTTTAGATTTAAACCATGTATAACAATAATATCTCCTTATTTATACTGGCCGAATAGGATTCATAAGTTCCATTATATTCCAGCAGTAAAACTACGACGTATTAATATGTAGTCAAAATACCAAATGGGAGGATAAATATTGTCATGTCCCGGCTGGGTTTCGAACCTTCGATTTTTGGATTACCAGACAACGGATGCCACCTTTACTACTGAGCTACAGGACTGACCAGGATCGAAACGTTTGAGAGATTTTTTTTTAAATACGGATGATTACCGGTCGATACTGATGATGGCAGATTTGAGTACCTCAATAGATAATGCAGAGAGGACTTGTTGTAATCTTGAAGTCAGTCCTTTAGGAAAATAATAATTTTGGGTTTGAATAACAAATCTTCAATAGTTTTATATTTTTTTTTCTAATTATTTCTCTAATTATTGGGGAACTATGAGTAAGTACCTGACCTGAGATATACGTAGACAAAAATTAGTTTCAATTAAAGTAATTATTTCAAGAGTTCCATTAAAAACAATTGAATAGTCTAAAACTGAAATCCCAACCCTATAGTCAAGGAACTATTAAGCAACTTTTTGGAACTATGGTAATCTCTCCCAAAACAAGTTGAGAGCTGGATGCCCGTAGGCAAGCATCCCTGTCTATTCCAGTCGCAAGTTTGGTGACATCTTATCAAAGACATTATAAGGTCTTATCTTCTCTTTTGTTTCGGGGCCCGAGGGTGATTCGTGTTCTTTTGAGAGAAACTCGAGAAATTTCAAATACAATGCTGGTTTTTCCAATGTTTTTGACTGAGATGGTGGTGAGATGTTCAAAGAGTTTGTTCTTGTCTCTTGCAGTCGAAATTTGGAGAAGGCTGGGAACTCCGGAACAGGGTCCCTGTATTTCTCTATAAGATCGTTTTGTCAGCTGTCACTAAAGGTCGGAAATTCATCAATGACTTCCTTAACCTCAGGATGGCGGATGTGCGTTGTCCGTGATAGATGAGGATGTTGTATCTTAGAGACTTATTTGTAAGTCGGATGGCCATTCAATAATGAGACACAAACAAGTGATGGATTTCAAAATGCGAAGTTATTCTGATTTATATAATGTTGTCAAGACCCATGTGAGGAATAAAAACCTAATTGCGCCTTGTGCATAATGCGAAATACGCAAAAAAAAAAATGTTTGAGAGTTGGTCACCCATAAGCCAACTAGATAAAACCTCCATATGCAAGATAATTTTGTCATGAAGTTATTACGGTGGTGCCACCTCTTTTGAAATTTCGACCGATAGCGGGCGGACTTGGAGTAAAAAAATTACCATCGAAATGCTAGGAAGGACGGTACTGTTGTATCATCAGCGCTGTGAGTGCTATCACCGGCGTCGCTGTGGAAGTGTGGATGTTTGCATATAATAATATATCCTTGTATTCCAGTCAAAAACTTCAAAAGCGGTGAGTGAATATCGTATATGATAATTCGGTATAGGGTATGAGTACCTGATTGTGAGCACAGGATAAAAATTCTCTATTACCAAGAACCGCTAGTGCGAAGTTGATGAATTTTAAATGGGACCATCTACAATACGTCTTCTAGATGTGTAATTTTTTTTGTACAAATCGTTGAAATCCCTTCAGTAGTTTCTGAGATTAGCGCGTTACAAGGAATGTATAATTATAATAGTATATACGACAGTTCATGATATATTATGTCCTATACGAAAAAATACGAAAAAATCGGGGCTAATAAATATTATTTTTTACAAAAATGAACACAATGCTTAGAAATCTTAAGATTTCTAATAATGATTAGAAATACCTATATCTTAATTAATTTTGTGTTGGTAATATACATATATGGAAAATCTTCTTCTTCTTTTACACTTTCTTATACCGCTTAAGCAGGGTTGACGTTGTTCAACCTCATGGTTGAGGTTGGTTGGTGTTCCCGCCGCGCCGTGTACCTACAACTTACTATTAAATCTGGCCGCAAGAAAGCTGTAATTGGTTCAATGAAAATTCGACTAGATCAGTTCTCTGGCAGAAGCGCTCAACAACGTATCATTCTAGCGTAATAATATCTTTCCAAAGTTTTTCTTCCAATAAATAAAATATAACCAAGTTTGAACACAGAAGTTTGTAGCCTATTTTTGCCAGGAATTCACATAAGGTCAGCACCAACTATTTTTGGTCAGCACCACTCATTTTGGTCCTTGGATCAACCATTTTTGGTCCTTGGATCAAACATTTTTGGTTCTTCGAGCCGCATCCATTTTTGGTTCTTCGAGCCGCAAACATTTTTGGTCCTTCGAACCGTGGATTTATCCAGTTCCTGTTCCCGTTTCATCTCCGCCCGGAGTGATTCCTGTTTCCTGTATCGGCTCCGCCTGGAGTGCTGCTGGATTCCTGTTTGTTCCCGTCTCATCTCCGCCCGGAGTGATTCCTGTTTCCTGTATCGGCTCCGCCTGGAGTGCTGCTGGATTCCTGTTTGTTTCCGTCTCATCTCCTCCCGGAGTGATTCCTGTTTCCTGTATCGGCTCCGCCTGGAGTGCTGCTGGATTCCTGTTTGTTCCCGTCTCATCTCCTCTCGGAGTGATTCCTGTTTCCTGTATCGGCTCCGCCTGGAGTGCTGCTGGATTCCTGTTCGTTACTGTCTCATCTCCGCCTGGAGTGATTCCTGTTTCCTGTATAGGCTCCACCTGGAGTGCTGCTGGATTCCTGTTTGTTCCCGTCTCATCTCCGCCCGGAGTGATTCCTCGTTTCCTGTATCGATTCCGCCCGGAATTAATTGCATCACCAGCTGTCAAGAATGCCTGGTTCCATTGACAAAGACAAGGATCAAGATCCTGCTAACGAGTCCTTAGTATCCGCTGACGACGGTGAGTTGTCTTTACTTCAAGCTCAATTAGAGAACTTATTTTCTACCACACAAGATATTTATGATTCTATCGCACCTTGTAATGTTGATAGAAGTAAGAGAGGAACTTTCCTCGCCAAAGCTGCTTCTTTAGATTTTCTATCTGAGGAATTTAAGACTGTGCTTAAAGATATAGAACGCAGAAAAGTAAATACACAGCTAGGTTACGAACCGAGTTTCCATGAACTCAATAGTTTTATGGGTCTATATGGACAAATTAAATACTATGAGAAGAAATTTGAAAATTCTTCCTCTAAAGATTTATTATTATTTTATTTATTTGTATTACTATTTTACAATTTTTTGGAGGTTGGCATTAAATCATATAAAAAAAAATCAAAAACAGATTAACATAATTAATATTATAGATTATAAGACCAATATAAAAAGTACAATACATACACATATACACAATTTTACCTATAAAAATAAATATATAAAATACTATAAAGCAAATTATACATAATAGGAAATATTTGGCATTTGACATTAGGCTACAATATCTCATCTTTAGGGCGGTTTTATGTCACAAGCTGATAAGTAGAAACCCGTATATTTCCTTAGCTCTGTAGAGCTAGGGCTGACAAGGAATTCAATAAAACTCATAAGGCTTATTTGTGGTTTGTTCCAATATTTACTTCTTATGCTACTAAAGAAAGGACAGTGGCAGAAGAAGTGGTGCATGGTGTCAGGCAGGTTTTCCTCACAAAGTTCACAGGTTTTACCTAGGTAGAAAGTTAGCTTGTTGTCTCTTAGCCATAACTTCGTAAGTCCCTCACAGGCTAAGCGGAGCTGGGAAAGGAACCTAATTTCACTGTTCGAGAGAGCCTGATTAAAATAGCCAGCAGCGGGAGGTATAACCCCACCTGAGCCAGACACCACTTTGTAGAAGCTGTTAAATTTGGAATTTTCTATTTTGAGAATATCTTGACTACTAAGGTACGACTCGTAGGCGATGACTATACTGTCTATCTTTTCTTTTATAACTCGGGGACTTTCCTCATGCCATAAATGACCAAATCCTGTTAGAATGAGAATCTGCTGCAGCTGTAAGCACCAGTTGTATTTCTCAAGGGCAAACGAATTTTCATTTTTAAAAAGATTATAGCACAGTTTGGGCCAGCGTGTGTTGTCCATAGCCAGAAGCTTGAGCCACCAGTTTAAAGTTTTTTTCAACCACATTGATTTGATATTATGGGTTGTGAATTCCCTTCTTATCAGATGGTTTGGAGTGTTTGGTGCCAGAAATAGCATGGATTTATAAAAACGGACTTGTAATTTTTCCAACTGATCTAGGTATCGAAACCCCCATACCTCCGAGCCATACAGTGTGGTTGCCATGACTACACTCTCGAACAGTTTTCTCCCACGTTCCCAGATCAAACACTTTAGAGTTAAGTATAATTTGCCTGATCCTGTTTATAGCCAGACCACCTTTTTTTACCAAATCTTCAGCTGCTTGCAGAAAGAGCCCGGATGAGGAGAACACTATTCCTAAGTATTTGAATTTATTTACTATTTCTAGTGTTTCACTATTGTACGTAAATTTGATATTTCTACCCAAACGACCTCCCCTTCGACACACCATAACCTTAGTTTTAGCAGTATTAACCTCCATTTTGTTTTCTTTGCTATATTTGGACAATATGTTTAGCTTTTCTTGTAGGTCTTGAGCGGATTGTGAGATCAGTACCATGTCGTCTGCAAAAAATAGAACTTGAATTTCCTGGTCTAGAATTTTTACCCCTTCAGTTTCTTGTAAGTAGGACTCGAAGTCGGAAACAAAAATGTCGAAGAGGAGGGGGGATGACGTATCACCTTGCAAAATTCCGTTATTAATGTTAATTACCTCGGTGAAAGAGTCATTGACCTTGACCTTAAAATGGGCCTTCAAATACAGGATGGCCAAAACGTTAATAATTTTATTACTAATACCTATCTTTCTTAGCTTCTCAAACAACAGAGAGTGGTTTATTTTATCAAAACAAAAGCGATAGTCAATAAAGCCTAAAAATACTTTTGCTTTAGGTTTTTGGAGAACAGAATTGACAATTGAGCTAAGGGTATAAACATGATCAATGCAGCTTCTACTGCGGCGGAAACCGGCCTGGTTTTCTGGCAGTATTTTATTATCCTCGCAAAAATTTTCCAGTCTTAGATATATAATGTAAGTAAATATTTTTACTATGGTGTTAATTAAGCTAATTCCTCTGTAATTGCTGATGCATGACTTGTCACCTTTTTTGAACACAAGAAACATAACGATCTCTGGCCAAGTAGGGGGGAGGTTGCCCGTGTCGAAAATGTCATTGAACAGGTCCAGGATATTGGATCGCCAGCACGGGGGGAGGTGCTTGTAGTACTCGTAGGTGAGTCCGTCAGCACCCGCAGCCTTGCCATTGGAGCAGCGCTTCAGTACAAGATCCAGCTCGGACGCAGAGATCCGCACATCAAGTACAGGGTGGAGTGAACTATGTAGCAGCTGGGCAGACTCTATACTGTGTGGATCACTCAATGAGAACAACTGTGAAAAATGTTGGTGAACTTGCTCTATATCTAAATCAAGCTGTTGGAAGCTTGAGCTCTTGAAGAATCCTACTGCCTTCCAAAAGGAGCAGGAGTCCTTGATATTTGACATTTTGATTTGTAACTCTGCTATGTATGTTTTTCTTTTTTCGCAAATAAGGTTTTTGTAATATTTTTTGTTTACAAGGAAGCTGGAAACATCTTCTTCCTCTGTGAATTTTTTGCGTTTGCATTTCCTGTAACTATTTCGCATTTTATATTTTGCTGTTTTACAGCTGGAGTCGAACCAAGGATTTCTTGATGAGTAGTAGATAATATTTAAATTATCATCTATTGAACTGATTTTATTTGCTACATTGGTGATTGAACTGAATAAATAGTCGGATTTTGATTTTACACATAAATTATTATTCGTATTTATTTTGTATGTATTTCTCATTTCTTGTTTGTAATACTCCGTAGTTTCCTTTGTCCATTTAATTTTTTTACTCCTTTTATTTTTATTATTTTTCGTCTTTTTAATCTTATTCGTGCATACAGCTGTGATCGGAAGGTGATCCGACTGAAGAAATACTTCTGATACAAAAAAGTCTGCAATTTGTTCGAGTCCTGTAAAATTGACCCATACTGTGTCGACTATACTTTTCCCCTTGTGAGTAACAGAGGTAAACTGGCCCTCGTGATCACCGGGTGATCTACCGTTCAGTACTATGAACCCTGCGCTCTCCATTAGGTTCAGTAAAGTTTTGCCTTGAGAGTTTTCTTGTTTGTCCAGGGAGCATCTGACGTGTGATATTTGAGTTTTCATTCCTGTAAATATTTCCCAATCAAATTGGTTTTTCAGACCTATTCTTCCATTAAAATCACCTCCAATCAAAATAGTATGGTTGAAAAAGGTTTCACTTATTTCTTGTATATTACGCTCGAGTTCTTGGAAAATCTCAATGTTTTCTTTCCCTCCTGACGGTTTTATGTACACACTGCCTATTATCAGCTGCAAACTTTCAAAAGAGACAAAGACCCAACTGTGGCATTTTTTAATAATATTTGGCTCATAACTATCATTGTGCAATAGCACGTGACCGCCACAGAAACGTCCCCTCCTTCCAAGTCTAACAGCCTCAACTTGCAGCGCTTTATACCCAGGACTTTGTTTAGAATATGAACGTAACCATGTTTCGTTTAGACAAATAATATCTATTTTTTGTTGGGTAAAGGTTTCTACGGCTTTATAAAAGTTACTTGGACCATTGCAGTTTAGCCATGTTATATTCAAGTTGTCTTCGCCGCCTCCTCGGGCTGGAGGAGGAGGGGGCTCGGTGTCAAGTTTTTTAGCGGCGTGCTTGTGCTTGAGTACATAAGAGTATTTTCAAACTCGTCGGAGTCGGTGTGGTAGGTGACACTGTTCTTTTCTGATTGAAAGGGTGTTGTTGCATGACGTTTGGAATTATTTTGCGATGTATTTGGGGACTCTGAATGTGCTCTTTTTGGAACCTTTTTCGGAGTGCGACTATAAGGATTTTCAGGTGTTATTTTCTTATCAAAAGCAATTATTTTTCCAGCTCTCACAAAGGCATATTTACCCTGTTTTCTTAATTCTGCAACATCATCATAAAGAGCCTTTTCTTTTTCTCTAACCTGGGGTGAGGCATCTTCATTCATATAAATCTTTGTTCCTTTCAGTTTACCCCGACTTTTTAAAACGGCGATTTTTCGGCGTTGTGTTGTGAAACCTAGTAGAACTGGTCTTGGTTTACCGTTTGGTTGTGTTTTTAGTCGCCTAGCAAAATCAAGTTCCAGCAGAGAGAAGTCTCGCAATTCCAAAGTGTTGTTTATAAGTCTCAAGATAGCATGTTCTAGGTCCTGGAAGGATTCATCCGGTTTATCTTGAAGTCCAAAAATTATGATATTTCTCCTACGTTTTTCAAAGTCTAGCTGAACGATGGCTGAGGAGTGTTTCGATAGCTCTTCCTTCATAGGTTCTAGAGATCTCTGTATAGAATCGAGCTTTTCGTTAACTTTAGTATCACTAGACAAGGCCTCCATTTGCATATTTTTAATATTTTTTATTTCATTGAATAAATCTTTCATGCTAAAATTCTCGTTTTCCCCCATTATTAGTGTAAACACAATAAAATTTAATGTGCTGGACTTGTCCAATATTTATTATGATATGGTATAAAATGTACCTATAGCTTAGTGGGTGCCGTTAGGTCTGTCTCTGTACCTAACTCCACGTGATATCAATGAGAGGAAGGCGGGGAAGAAAGGGAGACTATTTGTCCCGTAGTCTGGTACTCGCCTTCAGGTAGGCATCACTCAGATTCCGGGGAACCCCTCACGTGTTCATGATCATGTGAGACTCATGAGGCATAGCATAGATATAAATATGTAGATAGGTATATACTATGTATGTATAATCAATCTGTGATAGTATGGAGACAAGTAGATATAAATTAGATAGGTACCATCACTTCATTAATAAAGCTGGCATCAATGTAAACTTAGAGCGTTCAGCTATCTCCCGGACTGGATACCAACTATCACAAACTTTGCCTCTTATCAGTGATGCAACCTCAGTAGGTATTATCACTAGTTTGATATAACTTTGAAGATCAGAAGAGGTAGGTACCAATGAGTCGGAGCTCTTATCAATAAAATAAATAGTACTTGGTTGTGTGTGAACAAAGTTGGTAGTGCTGGATCAGCTTAGAGAGATACCACCTATCGGAAAGCACTGGTAGCTTGATTTGAAAACTGCTATCTCTCGGTTCTGCTGATAACCAATTCAAAATAACGATTATTTATTGATAAGAAATGCGTATGTCATGCGCTGTAGTCAATAATGAGTACGAATAATTAGACTCTAATTTCCAGAGAAATGGAACTTTCTTCTACAAGGGAACTTTAGCCATCTTGAATTTTGCTATCACAAGATTGATGAAATATAGATTTAGCACTTACGGCTCAACTAGATTGTGCAGACATGTATACACTAAAGCGGATTGAAGTTATCGGTCCAAATATTATATTTAACACAAATTAGACATAGAAAAACACTTAAAACACTTTTTTAAACAAAAAACAAAGATTATAATCACAGACACTGATGCTTACTTTACAACGCAACGTTGCCAACCCCTCTAAAGATTTATTTGAATCAGTAAAAATAGATCAACCCCATTTACCATCCTTGAATTTACCTTCTTTCGATGGCAATATTAAATCTTGGCCTTCTTTCTTTGAGACTTTCAAGTCGCTGATTCACAACAACAAGTCCCTGTCTGCCGACCAGAAAGTGCAGTATTTGGTGTCGAAACTAAAGGACCAAGCTCTTTCTGTGTGCGCCGGCGTCCCGCCCGTGGGCTCCAACTACGAGATCATCTGGCAGTCACTCGTAGACAGATATCAAGACGTCAGGTATCTAGCCAGTCATTACGTTGACACGATTCTCAACTTCAAGCCAATAAATCAGGAGTCTCATGTAAGTTACAACAATTTTATTGATTCATTTGGTGCCTCCGTCATTGCCTTACAAGCTCTGAACGTCGAGGATTTAGCTGAATACATTTTGTACTCCATTGGTATTAAAAGGCTAGATCTTGAGTTAAGCAAGAAATTTGAGACTAAAGTTCTAGCCAATAAATCGCTTCCCAAGTTCAAAGAACTACTACAGTTCGTTAAAGATTACGTTCGCGTCATTGAGCGAACTGAGAGAATTAATCCTGCGCAGGTACATACTGTACCGGGTTCGAAACCCGCGCATGCCAAGAAATGGCAAACAAAAACTGTAAGCTTTGTTTCCTCGCCTAGGAAAATTAATGATAGATGCCTATTTTGCAAAGGCTCTCATTTAATACACCAGTGTAATGAATTCAACAAAATGGATCCTCATTCACGCTTGGATACAATCAAGTCGCTAAAGCTCTGTCTAAATTGTTTTAGCTCATCTCACTTCGCTGTTAGCTGCACAAGCAAGAATACATGCAAGATATGTAAGTCCTCGCATCACACTTTGCTTCATTTGAGCTCCTACAAGACGTCGTCCGACAATCCGCCTGAGTCGAAGCCGCGAGTAAGTGATGTGGGCAGAGAGACGTCAGTGTCTCATGATACGGTTGCCGTCACTGCCGTGAGTAAACAACCGAAGAAATGTACAGTCCTACTATCAACCGTCAAGGTAAATATTCCCGATGTAAACGGTGACGTGCACACTGTACGAATGTTATTAGACAGCGGAAGTATGAGCCATTTTATTACTTCCAAATGTTGCCAAAGATTAGGCATCCCTTATCACAAGGTGTCCGCCTCAGTGGGAGGTATCGGGTCAACCAGGAGTGAAGTGAAAGGTGTAACTTCATTCACTCTTCATTCAAGATTCAACTTGAAAAAACGTTTTACTGTTGATCAGGCCTTCGTCGTTGACAAGATAACTAATAATCTCCCTGTTTGTCCTGTAGATGTGACGAAATTATTTTCAATCATCCGAGAGTCGAACCTGAGTGACGACGAGTTCCATATACCGGGTGAAATCGACGGACTCATCGGTGCCGAACTATTCTCGCTAGTGTATGGAAAACCCAAGTCGTCTAACCCTGATGGTCCTGTCATCATTGAGTCTCAGCTTGGAGATATCATCATGGGTAAAGTGCCTGTTCTGTCATACCAAGGTAATGAACATAATATGTGCGGTTTTATAGAAACTCCATTAGAGACCTTAGTTCAAAAGTTTTGGACTCTCGAAGAAGTCCCTGCACCTAAGTCATTGTGCAGTGAGGACAAAGAATGTGAGGAATTATTTTCCAATACATATCTACGTCGAGCAGATGGTAGATATAGTGTTTCCCTACCGTTCAAGTCAGACTCAGCTCTGCTTGGCGAGTCTTATAAAATAGCTGAGAAGCGTTTTCTTAATACAGAAAGAAAGCTCTCCGCCAATCCTGATGTAAAAGAGCAGTACAAAACTGCAATTACTGATTATATTAAGGACGGATATGCTGTTCCTTCCGAACACAAGAATAATACTTGTGAGTTATTCATGCCACATCACGCAATATACCGCCCTGATAAAAGTTCTACAAAAGTTAGAGTAGTATTTGATATGAGCTGCGCAACCAGTAATGGCGTTTCGCTAAACGACCTTCTTCATACTGGCCCTACTCTTTACAACGATTTGTTTGAATTGCTATTGAAATTCCGAATGTTTCCTGTCGCTTGCACCGCTGACATTAAGAAAATGTTTTTACAGATTTATGTTCACGAAGAAGACAGGAAGTTTCAAAAGTTTTATGGAGAGATTCGCCGCAGGACGACATTCAGTGCTACGAGATGCAACGCGTTGTGTTCGGCATGAAGTCTAGCCCGTTTCTCGCCCAGCGCGTTCTTCATCAGATTGCTGAGGATGAAAAGTCGAGTTTCCCAGCCGCAGCTGCTGAGATTACAAGTAATTTCTATATGGATGATTATTTGGCAAGTTTTCTTGATGAAGAACAAGCTGTAAGTACTTTCTCTCAATGCTCTGCTGCTTTGAAGAGAGGTGGTTTTGAACTTGTTAAACTAGCAAGTAATAATAATAGATTATTGCAAAGTGTTCCTGAAGAACACAGACTCATGTCAAAGGTAGAGTGGGATAGTAACTCTTCACTCAAAGTACTAGGTACTCAATACTGTCCTGCCGAAGATAAGTTTTTCTTCAAAGTTAATGTACAAGATACAAAGTGTACCAAACGGAACATACTAAGTACAACTGCACATATTTTTGATGTACTCGGTTTAGTGAGTCCAGTCACTATCTGTGCTAAACTTCTCATTAAAGAATTATGGCTTCTAAAAATTGATTGGGACGAAACCCCACCCCCTTCTGTACAAGATAGATGGACTCAATTTATTCAAGAATTACCTACTTTAAACACATTTCAGATTTCTCGACATGTTCTTATTGAAAAGAATTGTGAGCTAAATCTTATTGGATTCTGCGACTCATCTGAGAAAGCAATGGGTTGTGTTATCTACGTTCAAGTTGTTTCCCCAAACGGAGAGATAAACTCGCAATTACTATGCGCTCGATCAAAGGTCGCCCCCGTTAAATACGTAACCATTCCTAGATTAGAACTTTGTGCAGCTCTCTTGCTTTCGAAACTCATGTCTTTCGTGTTAAATGTCTTCAAGTCAAGATATAAAGTTAAACATGTTTTATGTTTCAGTGATAGTACAGTCGCTCTTGCGTGGATCGCTTCTCAGCCTTTACGTTGGAAAACATTCGTTGCTAATCGTGTTAGTAAAATCCAAGAGAATGTTTCAGCAGAAAAATGGTTTCATGTGCAAGGTGTCGAAAATCCCGCAGACTGTTTATCACGAGGAATACTGCCGTCTGAGCTCATTACCCACCCCTTGTGGCAAGGAGGACCGCAGTGGTTATCCAGCCCTCTTCATTCCTGGAATTTGACTCATGTCAATGAAAGTGAAGTTCAAGTCCCTGAGGAGAAGATTACCGTGTTGCTCACTTCAAAGGAAAATAATAAAGTATTTATTCTTCTCGATATGGCTACTAGATTCTCTCAATGGAATAGATATTTACGCGCGGTAGTACGTGTTCTCAAGTTTGCGTCAATTATTCCAAAGGGAGATATCACAGTTCGAGAACTGGAAGTGGCAGAAGAAAAAATTCTTCGAGAATTACAAGAACTTTCATTTTCAAACGATATTATTAATTTGAACAAAAATAAAGAATGTTCTAATAATTATTTACAGAAACTTCGACCGTTCATGCAAGATGGACTGTTACGCTGTGGAGGAAGATTGTCCAATGCTGATCATCTTGCTTATGAACACATTCACCCTGTTATCTTACCTAAGACACACCATGTTGTTAATTTATTAATTGATTATTATCATAATAAAAATTTTCACACAGGCCCTCATCTCGTAATTTCGATTCTACAAAAAAGGTACTGGATCCTTGGATGTCGTGATATAGTACGAAGGCGTCTTCAAAAATGTAATATTTGTTTCAAAAATAACCCCAAGCCTTTGTTTCCTGTCATGAGTGACCTTCCAAGTTCCAGAGTTCAAGAACCCTTCAAGGCGTTCACAAATACTGGAGTGGACTATGCTGGTCCACTCAATGTTACTATTAGTAAGAGAAGAGGTGTAAGATCTCAGAAAGCTTATTTGTGTTTATTTATTTGTTTAAGCACAAAAGCTGTTCATCTCGAGCTCGCCTCTGACTTGTCTGCCCCGACGTTCCTGCTTGCATTAAGGAGATTTATTGCTCGTCGTGGACCTGTTAAAAATATTTATTCAGACCAGGGTACTAATTTTATCGGCTCTGCTAATATTCTAGGTGATCTGTACCAGTTTATTGCGTCACCTGACTTCCAAAGTGAATTTAAAGAAGAGCTGCTAAAACAAAGAATTGAATTTCACTTCAATCCGCCAGCTTCGCCTCACCATGGTGGATTGTGGGAATCAAATATTCGTCAGGTCAAGAGTCATCTTTATAAAGCGATTGGATCCCAAATTCTCACTTTCGAAGAGATGTCTACTTTGCTGAGTGAGATAGAATCCATTCTCAATAGTCGTCCCCTGTGTCAAGTTACTTCCGACAGCAGTGATCCTGTTGTGCTGACTCCAGCCCATTTCCTTATGCAACATCCTCATGTATCATTAACTCATGTTCCTAATTTTCAGAGTCAAGGTCTGAGTGTGAGATACAAATTGCTTACTCAGCTACTGGACTCATTCTGGAAGAGGTGGAGCATGGAGTACCTTAGTTCACTTCAATCAAGAACTAAGTAGTATCAAGATGATGAGAATCAGCTCCGTGTTGATATGCTGGTGCTTATCAAATCTGATGTCGCCCCCGTGGCATGCTGGCCCCTTGGTCGTGTCATTCAAGTGTTTCCAGGAAAAGATGGTGTTTCCCGAGTTGCACTTGTTCAAACGAAGTCCGGTATATACAAGCGGCCCGCAGTGAAGTTGTGCCCTCTACCTCAGCAGTAGTTGGTGTATGAGACCACTGTCTCATGGGGGGAGTATGTTCCCGCCGCGCCGTGTACCTACAACTTACTATTAAATCTGGCCGCAAGAAAGCTGTAATTGGTTCAATGAAAATTCGACTAGATCAGTTCTCTGGCAGAAGCGCTCAACAACGTATCATTCTAGCGTAATAATATCTTTCCAAAGTTTTTCTTCCAATAAATAAAATATAACCAAGTTTGAACACAGAAGTTTGTAGCCTATTTTTGCCAGGAATTCACATAAGGTCAGCACCAACTATTTTTGGTCAGCACCACTCATTTTGGTCCTTGGATCAACCATTTTTGGTCCTTGGATCAAACATTTTTGGTTCTTCGAGCCGCATCCATTTTTGGTTCTTCGAGCCGCAAACAGTTGGTTTTGGCAGTTTTTCACGGATGGATGCCCTTCCTACGATTCTATTTGATTTAACGTCCTGGATCTGGAAGGGAATTTCACCCTCCATTCACTGGGAATCGTACTAGCTACCCACATTCACCTCACCCAGCCTGGGTAGGGCCGGAAATGCAAGCCTCACATGTACGGAGGGAACAGACTTTTCTGTGTGAAAAATCTGCTCCGACCGGGGATCGAACTCAGGATCCCCGGACTACGGGCAGTAGTCACAACCGTTACGCCACGGAGTCTGGCAATATATATAAATTATATGGAATACATGGCAAAATAAACATGGAAAATAAATAATAATAAAAAAATATTATTATAAGTAGGTACATACATACTCGTACATATTCATGAAATATCTTTCCTCAGATGCAAGACTTCACAAAGGACGTCATAAGAGTAAACTTTGTATCATTTTTATTTTATTACTAAATTCTAGGTAGTTAAATAATATTACGGCCCTCAATAAGATGAATTCCGTTTATTATACTGCACATTGCATAAATATTTATATAACAGGCGTTCATAAGATTTCTTTCATGGGTTTCGCTCGAATTTATTATTCAAATAATGTTCTAGAAATTTACATCATAATATTATGTATTTTTTTCGTTTATTTATCTCATGTTGGCTGACTAGGTATGTTGATCAAAACAGGCAGAATGAGGTGAATATCGTTATTAGGTTTGTAAGATTTTGAAGATGAAAACCTATTCTCAAAATCATAATAATAATAATACTTTTAGTGGAACGAAACCACCAGCCGAGATTAATGCTCACAGCATTTTCTACCATCAAACTCAAATTAATGAGGAAAAATTAATGCACTGGGTGGGATTCGATCAAACGGATCCTTACGCTACCTGGATTACCAGACTAGCGCGTTAAGCACTTGAAAATGATCGATTATCGCGCACTGATATAGTTAAAGAATCGCAATGTAAAGAAATGTTAGGCCATAAGAAAATACAAACTCACTGTTTTCCTTGAGTATCCACTAGCCCTGGCACTGTACTTTCTAGACATCTATTATTCATTCATTTAGCGTTGAAAGGTCAGAAATGATTAACTCTGAAGAAAACACTGAAACACTTTTTAACTGACATAAAAATACTCAGGCGAGAGTAATCTGGAAAGCTAGCAGCTTCTTTGATATCTCTTCCGATTAATAATTCAGAAGAGAGGAAAGGCAAATCAGATTAATATGAAGAAAAAATAGAAAAGAAATTGCTTTGCTTGGTACAAGAAACAAGTTGATACCTTTTGTACTTTGAATTATTGTAGTTTAAAGAAGTTGAAACATGGAAAAGCTTTTTGCCTTAAAATATTCATCAACTTCGTGACAGAAATGATCAGAAACCGTAAAATATTTCAATTTTACTACTAATTTAAAGTAGGGTAGATACAAAAGTGACATGTCGATGAATGTCCCCTTGCCTTTATCCCATATTAGCTTCTGTTGCTATTGGGGTCGGCATTGTTGAACCTCATGGTTGAGGTTGGTAGGGTGGAGCATGTTTTCACGACTTGATGCCCTTCCTAAGGCCAACGTTTCTATTTGGTTTTAAATTTCTGATCAGTTAAACTCCATTCGCTGGGAATCGTGAAAACTACCCACATTAACCTCACCCAGCCTGGGTAGGCTGGGTGAGGAAATGACAGCCTCACGTGATTAGAGGGAACAGAATTTTCTTCGGAAAGTCTGCCCCATACGGGGATCGAACTGGGGATCTCTGGATTACGGACAGTAGACAGAAAGGCAGAAAAAAATTAATCATCTTATTTATGGATTTCAAAAGACTCAGAACCGCGTTCTCGAAATTCCCGATACTTGCTGGGTTTTGAATCACCGATTTGCACTTTACGAGAACGCTGCTTTCTCGAAAAATTTTGAGGAAATAGCTGACTACATTCGTGTGTTTTTTTGTGATATTATATCAGCATATTAGTTGGTAGCCCTTGAATTTCCGATTCCTTATTTTCGCTCATAATTCCGCCAAGCACATTAGCAGCTACTCATTTCTCCTCACGAATTATTAGTGAACATGATGTATCATGTAAAGCACAGAGCCGAAAAAATCCAACTCCGCCGGGATTCGAACCCAGGTCACCGTGCGTACAAGCCTAGCGCTACTCACTCGGCCACGGTGACTCTGATGTTATTATTGATCACAAAGTTTTTTATTCCTTTGAAATAGTCTATGATTTAGAATGAAATCTGATTCGGGTAAAATAAATTTAGTCATTATAGTTATTACCTTTGGAATCTTTGTCGCGTAATATTACGTCCATGCCCACAGTTATATACCTACTTAAGTGTTTTACATAAATTCGCATTAGGATGTCAGATATAAACAATAAAGTTTTTTTTAAATCATGTTTTGACTTTTTATTAATTTATAAATTTCCCGGTGAACATTGTTCTCTTCGTATTCTAAAAAATACAACTAGTTCGTATCATTTTCGCCAGAGTGCAGTTTCAGTACGAATTTTCCGGCACTTCTAGAAGAACCCATTGCAAATGGGTTCAAATGCTGTGAGGAAGAATTTTTTAATACAAACTATGGACTTATTAATTCGTATCGATAATCTAGGTGTATTTATAATGTTAGATAGTACTGTTGCCGGTCAATTTTAGATGGTAAGTTTTCAATATTCAGAATATTAAATTTACTGTTAGTACTATGTACTTAGTCAGAAAAATTAGTACCAACCTACTTCTCAAGATCCATGATAAATTACTACCCAATATTAGGTATTGCAGTAGGTACCCGGCTGCTCAAATTAACCTCACCTGGTTTGAGTTGGGCCAGGAATAGCTAGAAGAAGGTGGCTTCATGTGATACCAATAGATGGATTCAAAACTAGAACGGTTATCCATCCATTACTTCACCACGCTGGACGTTGTTTAACTTCAGTGATCGGATGGGACGATCGGATGGTATTTAACATGCCTTCTCCTCTGTCTGAAAATCTTCTTCCTTTTTTCATTCCGGCAGTACATTGTTGCCAAGTTAAAGTTAACTGTGGGTGTCTGTAATGACAATGTTTGCAACACAATTATCAAAGAAAACCTAGGCTATAAAGTCACGAGCATTGAAAAAAATTATGGCGATACATCGTATTATAATTTACATGCTAATACCTCCTCCAAGTTATAAGAAAGGTACAGGTATAAATAATATAATACCAGTAATAAATGCATAAATAATTACATGTACGATTCTTCATGAGTGCACTTTCTATACCCGTGCGTCCAACATGGCACTTTACACAGTCCATAGTATTATGTTATGGGAGGTACTTTCAAGGTAAATAACTTAATAAACAACCTTCTTTTGGGTTGAAAGCATTTTCATTTAATAGGGGCTTCTCGCGAAACAAATAGAATAGAGTAAATTGAGTGTTATACCAAAATCAAAATTAAAATGTTCCTTTATTCCATCCTTTCAATCAAGATCTTTTTCATAAAAACGAAACGATAGTTAGTACCTAAAAGCAGAAATTTATAACTACTTTACAAATCGTTTATAAATTTGTTTTTAGTTGCACAGAAAGGGCCACAAGACTCACAAGTTACAAGTAAGTCATTTTGCAAAACGCACGTAGGAGAGGGTCTAATAATTCGCACAATTTATGCGTCTCTCCTGACGCCAGCATGCAAGTGCCTATTTAGTGGCACACTGCAACTCCAGACTACAATATAATACCCGAGACCGGGTTACCCAAGATCCGATGAGACCAAAACTCTTCATAGCTTCTTAACTCTACTTGCTTCAGTAATCTGAAACTTCAATTGCTCAGTTCTATGAGCGATCCTCACAAAAACTAAAATAAAAGTGAACAGTAGCTTATCCCAAAAAAGCTGAATAAGTCTATCTATAGCAACGTGAAATTGCCTTTTAGAAAATATTACAGATAAAGTATAATGGACATTTTCTTACTTTTACACCGAGATCTTTTAAAAAAGTTGACTAAAGGGTTTTTAGATAATATTATTTAAAATTGATTTTTGATATAAATTTTCAGATATTTTAAAATGTCGCCTGCGACGCTTTCAGAGGTCATTGGTTACATTCAAAAAGACAATATGAATTGGAAACTTGGAAACCAAGACATTGGGACATATTAATAAAAAGTTATGTGAAAATCTTAGAAATTGCTTCAGTTGTATTCATAAAGTTTTGAGAGCAATTGCAAAATAAAAAGCTTTTCCTTCTTTGGAAGTAAATGGTTAGATGGGAAATTCATAAAACTGACCTTTTCCTTTTATAAATAACTCCTCTAACCTCAACTTAAACCGCCATGAAGCAATTACTTGTGAGCAAAAAGAATTTTTTTATCAATAAGAAACGAGGGCATTTCTTTTTCTTCTACCAATTCCTTCAAAACTTTTGCTCTTTCTTCTTGCTCTTGCACACGAGTTTTTCTATGAATACGGCCCAATGTGGCACACCATGTTGTGGTACCTCTGTAGTTATGCCATTCTAAGGATGGGTAGGGTGAAAAGTGTGATGATACGACTATCTGAGTAGTGTGCCGAGCGAATTGTTGGTAAATGGTTACATGAGAAATTCAACAATGTTACAGCAGCCGTTGAAAGTGATGTTCAACCCGTGATTTTTTTTCAGTGAAAAAATAAAATAGAAGTCCTTGTGAAACGCTCAATGCTCGTGCTAAATCTAAAAGGCTTGCCGCTTAGTGAGTAATTAAGTTCGTAGCAATGTGAGGATTGTGAGGAATCCATGATGAAGAATTATTAATAACTACATCAGACAAGTTATAATGACAACATACTTACAAGTTCATAAATGTGGACCAATTACTCATAGGCAATATCAATGGATAATTATGAATTCTTGGTAGTCATGTTGATTACCGTATCATAGAGTCCAGTCTGAGATGAACTGTCGCTCAACAGTAAATACTTGTTAGTCAATTTGGTTATATAGTCAACCATCAGCATAAAATTCCTACTATAAATGCAAATAAATTGTAATAATTCACAACTTCGCATGTATTTATTTTTTAATTAAAACAAAAATTTACAGTTAAAACACTTCCCTCATATCCGCTGTCTTTTTCATTGTCCCTATAGTGCCTAAACTTAACCAGGGCCTTGTTCCTGAAAGAAAACTTTGCACTCCGCAATCCGCACTACGCACTCTGCAAAATTCGCGGAGTGCGGAGTTTTTGGTTCCTGAAAGAATTTTTGTTTACTCTTCAAATAAACTTTGCATTACAAGAGACTCCGCAGAAGTTGTTTACATTTTTCATTTGTTTTGATTTTTTCTGTTGTTGTGATTTGTTGAAAATCTGAAATTCTGAAATTCAATGGCGCATTGAATGCACCGATTCTCGTAGTATCACAAAAGTTAAGCTACTTCCAGCGAGATATAATGCAACATGATGCTATTGTAATTTGAATTTTTTTGTTGTTGTTGTTTGTTGAAAATATTTGAAATTATTGGCTTTGTGGGCGAATTGAATGACTCAATTCTCTTAGGATCACTGAAGTAAAGCAATATCCAGCGATGTGAAGACTTTGTGATGCTGGCTTTCGGCCCAAATCAGGGTGGGTGAGGTTCCCAGGCAACCATTTTCAGTTGATGATATGAAGTTGACCATCTCAGCTAGTTGAAAAAATAATCCAATTGAACTAACACTGAATGCACATTGAAATGCTGTCTTCACTACTCGAGAGTGAAGACAACATACATAGAAACGAAATAAAAGAAAATCCAATATTTGTAAACAATACTTTCTTTTAACAATCTTCTTTTACTCTGTCTTATCCCGCTCAAGCAGGGTCGACGTTGTTCAACCTCATGGTTGAGGTTGATTGGTTTTGGCACATTTTTTTACGGCTGGATGCCCTTCCTAACGCCAACGATTCTATTTGATTTAACGTCCTGGGTTAGGACGGGGGTTTTACCCTCCATTCGCTGGGAATCGTACCAGCTACCCACATTAACCTCACCCAGCCTGGGTAGGGCCGGAAATGGCAGCCTCACGTGTTTGGATGGAACAGACATTTCTTCGAAAAGTCTGCCCCAGCCATGAGTTGAACTCGGGAACTCTGGACTACGGGCAGTAGTCACAACCATTACGCCACGGAGGCTGTACTTTCTTTTAACAATAAAACACATAAATTCCATCAATAAAACAATATTCTCATTAAAATAAGTATTTCACCATCTCCAAAGTCGAAATTCTGATAAAAAGAAGAGACCAAGGAGTGAAATCTTTCTCTGCAAAAAAACTCCAAACTTTGCAAAATTTTACTCCGCACTCTGCAAAATAAAAGCTTTATGGAACAGAAACACGAAAATTACTCCGCATTACAACTCCCCGAATCGATCCGCAAAAAAACTTTGCAAAAGTGTTTCAGGAACAGAAATTGGATTCGCGGAGTGCGAAGTGCGGAATGCGGAGTCACTCCGCGCTTTCAGGAACAGGGCCCAGGTATTAATTTGATGAACTGTCCAATGGAATAGATAATTAAAGGAACATGAATACAGTACTGATAGGTTAAACCAAATTTTCTAAAATCTAGACTCTAGAATAGATGATCAAAATTTTGAATACAAACCGATTGTACTTTTCGAAAACGATGTTTTACTAGGTGCCGGTATTGTACATATGATTACCAAGTTGACAAAATCACTATCTAGAGGTAATTTAAAATATTAGTAGGTACCTACTTGACTCCAGGTTTGAAATATTATATTACACCTATTCAATAATTATGTTAACTACGGTTTCCAATTCGAATGTAGGAGTATAAGATAGATTTCCAGTGAGGTTCTTAGACCTACCCCTATTTTGAAGAAGAAAAACATTGACTGTCGTCTGTCGTGTCCATTCCTGGGTTTCTGTAATTATGTCATCTAACCTATACACTAAAAGAGTGGTTTTCAAAGATTAATAAATGTATGACATTTCGAAAATCGTCTATTTACGATTCAAGAGCTGGAGTTGAAACAATGCTGTGCTCGAGTCATAATAGATCTGATTAGTATTTAGGAATGATTCTTACAACAATATTTTTTGAATTAACTATGACTTATTGGCCTTATAGTTAAAAAAATAACTAGATTTTCTGTGAACAGATCTCAGATCATTTTATTCAATTAAACAAGACTTTTCATTCAATAATCTCACTTGATGTATTAAAAAATAAATATACTCGTATATAATTTTATTAATCGGGGTTGGCCAATGTGTCCAAACAACACCACCGTGGAGACATACTTTAACACTTTCACTGCCAGACCATTTAACGATAAAGAGTTATCGTGTCATAAACAAACTGACAAACACTAACTATGTATCTCCAAAATCGTCTTGTTGAAACTTAGACAGTTATTTCATTCTGTCTTTTAAAAGTGTAGTTTCAGTTTACTTATACGTACATTAACAAGTGATGCGAGAAATGTGAGAAATTTCCAATATTTTCTTCACAAATAAAGATGTTGTAACTAAATAATACGTTCTAATCTAAAAAAGAAGAAAATGAAGCTTTGTAGAAAAAAAAGTTGACAACCGCTGCACAGAGACTGTGTCACTCCGGTATCTCGTACATCATAACCCGTGATTTATGATCACCAGGGTAATTATATTTAATTAATTCATAATCATAGCGTTCCATAAAAAACAATGCCTATAAATGGTCAAACCCGCGGCCTCTTGAAAGAAACACCAAGGCAAGTGGGACAGGCCGGCCATGAGAGAAAGCGGCGAAACTTTTGACGATCTCTTCCAACATGTCAAAAATATTGTAGATCTCAAGATGTCTGGAAAGCTTTTGACATGGTTCCGAACATGTCAACGATTTTGTAGATCTTGTCCAGAGATGTCTATCGACCGCCGACGATAGCTACCTCCTGTGAGTGACCACACTGACTGCAGTGGCTAGTGGCTTTTTTCAGAGTGATCATGAGGACATGTGCTAATCAGCGTACAATACTGAACATTGATGTATTGTTGTTTTTGATATTAGCCGGCCGGCGGTTAGCTTGTAGGTAGATCTGGTAGATATGTGTAGTTGTTGTGTAGGCGACCTAGATGAATATCATTGTCTGTACCTCTCAACTTTTTTAGACATGACATAGTAAATTATGATTTTTTTTATATAGAAACCTACTAATTAACACGAAATCCATCGACGAACTGATTGACTCACTCACAGACTGATTACTGTGATTTGGGTAAGGCAAAAAATGGTAAGTTGAAATCATAAATACGTATTCGTTTTAATTTAAAGATCTGGAAAAGTAATTTTCTGAATAATTATTTAAAAACGCGAAAAATCTTTGATGCTTCAAAGTACCTTCATTGATCGTATAGAGCTAGTTGTTTTAATTTTAATGAATAAAACAATAATCTTTGTACCTATTATTTATCTCTAAGGGCACGTACTTCGAACCCTGAGCCTTCATTTGGATCTCAATATCTAGAAATAATTACCTAAAATTATGCTCTTTTTATTCCTGTAAAAAAATGGTAACCATAATAATGATAATAATAAATAACAAAAAAATCAAGAACCTAGTCCTCCTAACAGCTAGTTTAGCTTAAAACACATAGCTAACCATAATGGGTATGTAAACAGATGTTTCACAAATGAGTGATAATTCGGGTCGGTATCCTCAGAACACAACATGGCCCGGCAATGAATGAGGCTTGTTCAACATCTTTCAAGAAGGTCCAGGATCAAAAGGTTCTGGGACATCCCTGTCTTCTCCTTTAAAAAAAAAAAAAAAAAAAAAAAATCCGAGCTATAAAAAACGCAAATTCCCAGAACCATACAGTGTGTGCGTATTGTTGATGTTTGGAACATGTGGTGAGCTAGGGATCGGCAGTAATTAACAATATTAATTTATCTTATGAAAATGTTTATTAGATACATAATGAGTTTTTATGGATAATTTAGGGCAGTTAAAAGTTTGTAATTACTGTCAATTAGCTATTTGGACCATTAGCTTAAACTTTATTGGAAATTTGAATTTCCCGCCTACCATCACTAATGAGTGAAAAATAACCCAGAGTTTTCTAGTTGCTTGGCCGATAGACGATCAAAAGAACATCGAAACTACAAACAGCGATCCTTCACAAATTTTGTTTGACACTAATTTCGCTGTTGAGATATTTCACAGGAAAAGCAACATCCATAGGAGGTCTGAATATTAATATCAACGGTATGAAAAAACCCAAAGGTTGCTAACGAATACCAAAATCCACTAACAACTCTTTCAGTACCATGGAAATTGACATAAAATCAAAATGATGATTTTTTAGGTTATAGAGAAAAAATACTCCTGAATTCGCCCCTGTACTCATTGTAATTCAATACACAACTTCCTGGCTTGCATATTTATTATTTTACCATCAGATGTTCATGTCTGAGATGCCGCCACCTAACAGTTCATGATCTGGGTAATTTCAAAGGTTCAGGGACTTCGGGCCCCTCTAATAACACTAAAATTAAACACCCGCTTAAAACAAACGCCAGGAACATGTGTGCCATCAGCAACTTTGTTATCATTTTTCAGGAACCTACATAGGATGTGCAGAGTAGGTAGGTACCTATAGAGAATCTTTTTATGTAGTCATTGTAGGGATCTACAGCCTGATGGCAGATTTGAAGTCTTATTTTTTTTTTGTCTTTTTAACATCTGGATCATTCGAGACCAGATGGTCTCAAAATTTAAGCTTAATCTGCTGGTTCCACAATATAACTCCTACGTGGAATTTAAACACGATGCTAGATATATTAACCCGATATGTAATTAGGAATTTTATTGAATTCACGACCTATAGATTGAAAACAATTTTAACCACCCTAAGCTATCTATGGGGGGGAGGGGGTCTAATACCAAGTTCAATAAGAAATTACAGGGTGACTTTGACAAGGACCTTTCAAGCTCACGTTTGGTTAAACTCTGGTGTACGAGAATTCACTTTGCTATCTCCGCTGTGGCAGACATAGTATATCTATACTTCTACGAGTATAGTATTCCTATTCTACGAGTATAGTATTCCTATAGGTCAAACATTGCAAACCCCCGGTCGATCAAAAGTTCAATATTCTAATACACTTTTATTCCTTCAAAAAATCTTCTTTCTTCACTGATGCCGAAATAGAAATATTATAAATTATTATAAAAGAGTAACATAAGGTCCCTGGACCTAAAATAATAATAACCAAGAAAGAACATTTATAGACCGACATAATTATGAATAATTAGATGATTTTATAAACAAGAAAGATCAGCTATTAGTTCAAGCGAAGAATTTGGGCCTTAAAATAGGGATTGTTTTTCTTTGGAAACATCTTGAAAACACCCGCCCGCCCCATTATAATAATTATTTATTTTAATGTCTGCGCGATTCTAGAAGCACCGGGAATAATTTATGTTGTCTTGAGGGTGAGGTCCAATCAGTGCAAGAAATTTAATATGGTTATGTTTTAGGTACATTTTGGTCCCTAGAATAAACCACCCGCAGTAAGGCCATACCTACCAATTGTACCTAAATTTACAAACACAAGCAATTTATTCCCTCAGTTCTCCTAAGAACGCTGAAGTTAAGCAACGTCCTGGAAGATAAAGACTTGGTGGGTGACCCCTAGGATGGGAAACTTATTGCTACTAAAATAGGTATATATTATAGAATAGTTATTAATATCTCTCTTCCTCCCCAAAATTTCTGTAACCATCGTGAGATTTATGTAACTATGTACAGTCGTACAGGTACCTGGAACACTACACAGCACCAAGTACCTACAACTTCTTACTTTGCTGTTTTGCCTGATTGAAACGGAGAGGTAATAATAAAAATTCTGTGTTCCTAAGATACATAGGTAGATAGTTACCTATTTCGTAAAAAGAAAAAATCCTGCAAGAAGGCAATTTCAGAAGCACCTGTAACATAAGTATCTTTATATTATGCTAGGGCGAGTACAACATTTTTCCTGTGTCAAATTAAATCAGAATTACAACCTTTGAAAACTAACAGGACCCTAGGCTCAAATACTGCACACTGCTTCCGCTAATATGAAAAATCGGTCACAATATTATTTCTAATGATAGCAAAAGGACCTAAAGGTATTCATATTTGCTCAATGTTGCTCAATATCAGTGTATTTTTGGAACAATTTTAATAGACGAGCCATACCCGCTAGTTCTTTACACATAAAAATGAAAATACCTACTCTCTGTCGAGTATGTCTTCGTAATGTAGGTATACATAAAAAAAAATGCACATATAACAGGCTGTTCTTACGACCGGGTCGAGATACGAATGCTGACTTCTAGCTAAACAGAAGTTTTTCCTCCAATAACAAGGTTTTATAGAGTCCTGCAATTTGTGGGTTGCGAATGTTCGTGCTGGGTTGCGAACCCGCGACCTCTGGATTACCAGACCAACATGACCGCCTTGACCACTCACTCAAAGGGTCCTTTGCACCGCGGAAATGCGGGGTCTGAGCTAGTTTTACTGTAGAAGGGATACAGCTGAGCAAGCAAATGCAGGAAAATCTAATTGAGGGTCAGCCTGACAAACGCAGGTGTATGCGTGGGTTGTATAATAGGAGTCGAGGTCCCAGATGCACACCAGGCAGGGAGATAGATGGATGGATAGAGAGAGAGAGAGAGAGAGAGAATGAGAGAGATACAGGCTAGAACAGATGGGAGCATTGAACAGGAAATGCATGAGTATCTTTTACCTTAGCTGAAAACTTGAGATGAGGAGAGGTAGATAGGTAAGATGAAAGGATGTCGAGGGAGAGAGAGAAGAATATGGCGATAAATAAGTTGATAGTGAGAGAGGGGGGGGAGAGAGGGGTATAGTAGGTACAGTATAGTAAAAGAAAGAGAGATGAGTGAATGGATAGCAACATTGAGATTATAAAGATAGATACATAAAGAGCAAAATACATGCATATTGCATAAGGGAAGAGAGAGCAAAGAGAAATGAGAATATAGACGCAGAGAGGGAAAAAATAAGAATGGTACATTGTTTGGCATGGCTCTGAAAAGTTATTACAACGGAATACCTATAAAGCTATCATCATAGGGTGGCGTCATCGTGAACGATGGTAGCTGGACAGTGATGGAATGACTCAGTACTTTTACCACTGTCTTTAAAAGGAAGCTAATAATTGACAAGGGCCCCCAGAACCAAGCCAATGCTGGTGTACTCCCTGTTTATAGTCCCCCAGCTAGACTGCTATATAAAGCTATAGTGTTGGATAAAGTCATAAATAATAACAGATGCACCTCTATTAGTTTTGATTACCCTTCCTCAAGGGTTGTTGGATAGTATTAAGAGAGACACAGATGAAACAGATACAAAACACATTGACACATTCTATCCACAAAAACTTACCATTGTGATTTGTTAGTTAATATCTATTAATGTACGATTATTGTAGATAGTGTAATAAACCATCAGCTATCAGCTAAATCTTTGACCTATCAAGGATATGTTTTTACTTATCTGCACAGTTACAAACACTGAACCAACTATTGGAGAAGGCTACTAACGAGTTTAATAACAATATGGAGATTCACTTGGCATTTGTCGACTATGTTAAGGCCTTCAAAAGTATCCGACATTCCAGCATCTGGGCAGCACAAGATAACTTTCAGTAATAAGATTTCACTATAATCTGCACAAGCAAACATTTTACCACCCAGCTCAAAGTTCAACCCTGTAAACCCATTGAATGTATCAACCCTTCCCCTCTGACTATGCTCACGTGCCCCCTAAAGCCCTCACAATAAAGTCCCAGATAGCACATGGCATCAATAATCCCTAAGAATATCATACAGGTATGCTATATAAAACTAACGCATCATCTTACTTTATTTGAAAGATATCAACATTGCATAAGAGTCATACTAAAAGTGTGTAAGAGGTTTTACTTGGAGATGAAGTTGGTATGGGAAGGGGGTTGTTTCTTATAAACAAGATGCTTCCGGGGTAGGTAGTACTCTAGAATTTAACCTAATATTGTAATTTACATTATTGGTTTCATATCCGGGATGATTTTTTTTTCTTCTAAAGAATCTAAAGGATCATCTGTGAGGAGGGGGTTCTATCTGTTTATCTGTCTTAGTGTAATTGGTACTGGGTGGGGAAGGGCCAGAAGGGGTTCCTATGTATCTCAAGATTATTGCTATTAGTGGTGGAAGGGATGTTCCTTGATGAAGACGGGTGGTTCAGGTGGTGGGCTGGGATGACGGCTGTTCTTATGTCTCGTGACTCTCACGCGAGATGTCTAATTTACAAACTAAAGATCAATGAACTCAGTGAAATCAGTTGCCATCTCTGTATCTGTTAAAATTGTCATATGTGGTAGAATTATTCATTTATCAATCTTTTGTTTTAAATGTGATATTTTCATGTCCATGGACGATTCAATTATGTAAATTTGACTCTTGAATCACAAGGGGCTTGTCAGACTTTTTTACTTACTAGACAGCGCTAAAGCCCTATGATGGCCTTGGTTTCCCATACAACTTCTCGCTATTTTTCCTGTCCTTGACTTTATACATTCAGTAGGTACATCCGTATTAGACAGTACGAAATTTAGGCTTGGCACTACAAGGTTCCAACACTGTGAAGTGTTCCAACACTACAAAACAGTGAAAAAGTCTCACAAGTCAAGTTGTTGGAGAAGTTTTTCGCACGAGTTGAAAATAGATTGTCTTTCAGTGGGAAAAATAGAAAATATCTAAGGTCCTCACTTGATTCCTACTGCTTAACCTGAGTTATCTCTTTCTCTGCCGCAAAACAATTTTTGGACAATAAATCCCTTATCTGGCAACCCTTTCATGTTCCTTACCCGAAACACTTCTCTCTTCTCTTGGATTGAAATGCCTCTTCCCCTATTGAATAATTCCATCTTTATTTCTGCTTTATTCTCCTCCACGTTTATAAGGAAGAGCATCCTGTATAAGATAACTTATCTCTGGCAATAAACTAGTGAGACCTCTTGTGCCAACATCTGGATTCTGGAGTGCTCCCTCTATGCTATCGGTTATCGTTAATTATCAAAAATTAATTATTTAAGAAAAATAAAGCTATAGATTATAAGGTCTGAATCACGAGGGTTTGAATTTCAGTATTCGGCTGTTCACCCACCAATTTAACCAATACATTGTTACTGTTCTTGGTCTTCTCTTCATCCTTTTGTTTTATTAGTTTCAGTCTTCATCTTTTTCTTTCTGATTTGTTTTCAGGATCAAAACACCCAATATACCACTGAAAGTACCAAAGCAGCCTGAGAAGCCTAGCCCCGCCAGCTCAAAGATCAGGACCGTAACTAAGGTTTTATTAGACAAGGAGCTCGAAAAAGAAACAAGAAGCAAATAAAAAACACCTAGTTGAACAGAAACTAACTCTGCGGATAAGTGTTGACAGGTGCCGCACCCTGAATTTAAAGAAAGCTAGACTCGAGTGAATAGCTTTAGAGAGGAAATTGCTCAAGTTTCCTGAGTACTCTTTGCCCTCTGGATTACTAAGGACAGAAATATATTATGTGTTTTAAAAAAGCATACAAGCTAAGCTAATACGAGTATCATCATCAAATATCAAATCGCCAGATTTACTTAGTAAGTAACTAAATATGCTAAAGAGAGCCTAACCTAAGGGATCTAGCGAGCCTCTGGTGTATTCAACATCTCATCTATTGTGTCTAAAATTACTATTACAAATTGGTGAAATTGACATAGCAACTTATCACACCAAACCTCCCTGAGCTCTGATCTGTGAACATTTTTAGTACAAGATTTACCTTCGTAACAAGAAACTGTTGGTATAATGAAACTGTTGGACTATTTCTGTCTTGCGTTGACGGTCAAAATAGAGCACTGCTTATACTTATCCTGGAACTACATCTGCACTACTTTGGTGTAGGTAATCTGACAAACATTGAATTCCAGTTACATTTTCTGTCATAGAATTCCATTGCAGTTATTCGAACTTGCAACCTTCGTATCAAGAGACTACACCTCTTAGATCAGACCCTGGTCCAGAATGATTATGTGGCACCAGAATTATTCCAAATCTTCTCTTATGCGAGCTCGGTACCACGAGGATTAAAGTGTTCTTGTGGTCTCCTATGTAAATTCCTGACACCAAGCTCCAAGTGTTTGGTTATTTTGGTTAGTCATGTTCCTGGCGCCCGACCGGTGATAATTTATTCTTTTGTGCTCGTTGGTACTTGTGATCGTCTTGTTATTATTACTAGTTGCCTGGCTGATATGTGTGATTGTTTGGTACTCCAGTGACTCCACATGGTGCTGGGGTCCGAGGTATACAGAGGCTGCTTTTTGTAATCCTCACGACTGGATTTGGTTTATTGAGTCTTAGGAAGCCTTGAAAACCGCCTGGTTTCTTCGTATGATGATGATAATAACTATGGACCTTAAAAATACTTCTTAAATTAGACTTAATTAACTCTCTTTTAACGCTACCGGAAAAAATGATGAAAAGTACAATAAGACAAGTGCATATCTACACAACTTTGAAAACGTCATCATGAAACTGTCAACTTCAATTAAATTTTTTGATGGTGGTTGCCATGTTTAATCAAGAGTGATGTCACAATAATAACTCAAACTAGCTTTACCAAATATAATCCATATTTAACACTCAAAAACAAAAATAAATTAATGAATAAAGATAGCTGAAACTTTGTCGCCACAAAAATTACAACTATTTGCATGTACCACGCTGGTGTCTCATTTGGCTTTCCAGGAAATTGTTTCTTCTAGCTCATCTTGACATAAGATACAGTGCTAATTTCAGAGTTCTAGGACTATCCATAAATTTTGAAATAAAATCAGAATCAGAAGCATTTACTATACCTATTTGTCATTTAAAAAGTTTAATCCCATTAAGACAAAACTTTGCAATAATTTTCATTGTTATTTGTGTTTCAGTGTTCTCTGACAGTCTGACTAGACACCTGGACTGCACAGATCCACTATGCACAAACTTGGTATTCATAATATCGGTAGAAGGAAACCGACTGAACGAATGAATGTACCTTGAACCAATCCTTCATGTTTCAACCAAAGCGAAGGCTGCAAAATTCAAATAATGGAAAGTGAGAAATTCTGTCATACAAAAAATTCCAATGTCTTAATCTCACCAATGAGATGCAACAGATACATTCCTAATGCAAGTAATAACTTGTCAGTTGCACCTGAAGATAAAATTTTATCTACAAGTGATATCTCCAATAGTCACTCTCAGGGCCCTGTGTCCCAATTATTCTACAAGTTATCGGACACAATACAATTAGGAAATTTCCACAAATGAATTAAACTCAGAGCAAGGACTCTGACTGTCAAGTCTTCTCTTTAAAATATAATAAAATTATTAAACGGTTACATGAGTTGACAGTAAATTACTGACAATGTTTCCAGTCCCAATCTGCAATCTGTTTTTTCGGCTTATCGTGCAAATTGAGATTTTGTACCTTTTTGAAAAATACCAACTCTGACCCAGTCTTAAGGTGAGTGCTTTTGGCTGTATGGAATGGCCTTGCCAATGCCAAAAAAAGGAAAAAAAAAAGGTGAGTGCTTCGATCTTGTTTAACTCAACTCATGTTTCATGCCAAATAATGCGATCTATGTATAAATCTCTAACATAAAAGATAGAACATGCCAAATGATTGTGAAACATGGCCCCCATCAGGTAATGAGAATCCTTCCTTATGAATTCATTTAAAACGCCTTCCAGTTCTTTTATAGATGCAAATCCTAGGAAAGTTGGTGATAAAATCTATCGTTTATGTGGATGACGTTTATATACGAGAATGCATCCAGTTAATCATAAAATTAGATCAAATATCTCCTGATGAGAGCTAAATAATGTAGATGAGAAGTGTTTCAATCAGTTCTGAGATACTTTCAAATAATAAAGGTAACAACTTCTTCTTTATAATCGTTTCCCTGCAGTGTCCTGCACCAAATCAGTCAAAAGTGAATTTATTTTATTCCCAAATTCCAAAATTCAGAAGAAAATCAATACAGAATAAATTGCAATGAAACTTTATTTGAATGAAAATAAACTTCTAGTCAAAAGTTCTAGAGAATCAGAAATAATACGCCTATCCTCTATTATCCTCTATTTTTGCTTTCGACTGCTGAGTTTATTTCATTTCGAAAAGGAAAGTTCTGCAGAATGGAGGAAAGTCAGCATAATTCAATAAAAAGAACCACGGGGTTTCTTCTTATCCATTTCAGGAATTTAATGTCTCCGTGGATTTTGATCTCCATGGCGATTGAACATTTCTTCCCTTAGAATATAAAAAGTCATGTAGCTTCATGATGCCACCACCCAAAACTTATATTAGCAAGAACTCGACGCCACTGGTAGAAGTCAAATGATTTGACTCGAACATGCACAACTTGACGCATGATTAACAGGTTCCTGTGTGCTGATCACATATTTCTGTCTTCAGCTGTTCTCTTCGCCATACGTCGGTTTTTTACGAGGATTAATTACTCCTGGGCCAGGTCCACGCAGGGTTTTTTTATTTGTTGACTGGCTCAAACTGTTTCATTCAAATTATTTCGGAAATGTTCAGCAGATGTTTCGGAGCCTGGCCGTACACCTTTTTAATGAGTGTCCCATATATTATGCATCAGGCTTCGGAGAAGAGGAAAAAAATTAATTACTCGGTGGTATTTCTTGATCAGCTCCAAATTATGCATGGTCGCGCGCCGAAAGATGCAGTTAACTTTTTTATGAGCTTTAAATTGAGTTTTAATAATATGATGCATTTCTACCGAAGCAAGAAGTTGTTGAAGTATTTTTCAGGTTTTGCAATGTGTAGTTGAAGCTTTTAATATGGAGGTACGAGGTTCATGATTTTGGAATGACCTGTTGTGTTCTGCGCTCGTTAATCATGGGACGTCAAGACAGGTTGCTCTTAGCGGCGGGGTACCGTTTGTCCGATTATTTATATTGGATGGAAAGTTGTACATTATACCTCTTCTTATTTGCCAAGTTAATGAGGCATTCAACATTTTGGCAATCTTCTCAGATGGATGTTCATAGTTGGCGGGCAGATGAGAAGGCGGGGCAAGCTCATTATTCCTGTAAGCAGTTGAGAATTTTCATGGAGAATCTTTTTTTAATATATTTGAGACACATGGAATGACCCTGGTCACACATAATCTAAAAACCATGACGTTGTAATAACAGAAGAGCGCAGATTGAATGTTTCATTCTTGTAAGATCGCTGTTAGGTATTGGTGGGTGACCCTAACGCTTGTGATGCTGGCAATTTTCAGCAAATATATAGATTTTTTATATCTTAGAATCTATGTATATTTGTATTATTTTTTTATAAAATTTGCTACGATGGTTGACACAATAATATACAAAACACATTAATAATTACTTAAATACAGAGAGAAATTAAAATTATAACAATACTGATTAAAAAATGTCTATTAAAAACTTGAAAACTAATAAATACAGTCAACTGAAAAAATATACCTAGTACTAGTATACCTACACCAAGCTGGGAGATGATGTTAACGGGGGTAGCAGATTTGTAAGATTCAGCGAATGAAGACGTGAATTTAAACTTACAATAGTAATGTTTTCTTGCTGAACACAGAACAGAAACACTCAAATTAGCCAAATAGAGGCTCTGACCTTTTTGCACCACAAAAGTTATCATTAGGGCGTTTTATTCTTCAAAAGGTGTAAAAACAAAACTGCAGCAGACTATCATTAATCATCATCATCAGTCACAGAACGGAAAAAGTTTAATTTTTAATAACATATTTGATAGAATCAACTTATCATGAATGTGTTTACGATCTCAAAAGCTCATGAGCCGATTCCTGTATGTGGCTAATATGCATAGCATTTCATAATTAAAACGTCTAATTGGACAGGTGAAGCCTCAACACCAGGCGGTCAGGTGCGCCCGATAACGGACCCAGATCTTCAAGATACCAGTGTCGATATCGATGAAACCCAGAGGTCGGAATATCTGCGTAGTAATAGAATTTTGAAACAGGAACCTGCCTACTCGAATACCAATAGATAAAATCTACAGTGTGATAGAAAATACGAGTTCTAATAATGTAAAGTGAAATCTATGGATTATAGTTTGGTATCAGTGAAAAACTTTCAAAAAAGTCCAAAGTTTTCTTATTATCATATGAAAGTGTTTGGGGAATGCTCTGTTTGACTAAATGCAAATATGTATTATCTTTTTTTGTAGGTATTATTACTTCAACAGAACTCTGCAAATGTATTTTCTGTCAAAGAAAGGTGAGGGTGAAATTAAAAAATTAAATTACCATGAAGTCATAACAGAAAAGTGATAGGGTTTATATTAAAAAAGAAAACATTTAAATTGATCTTTTTTTGGGGGGGGGGGGTTTGTTGGATTTGTAATAGATAATTATCTAATACTCCATGAAAAACTGTTCAATTTTGTATTAGGTCATTTTGATACACCTTGTATGGGATTTCTCGACACACAAAAAGCTGGTGCTCAATGTTAACTATACGACCTAGGACTTTGAATATTTAGATACTTATGTATATTTGTATAATAATACAACCAATATGAACTACATACAGCAGCTCTATTTTCAACGGAAGCTGGACATATGCGACTTTCCTTGGAGAATTAAGATCATTGATACAAGATACACCATAGATGTTTTGAAATTTGTTGGCGTAGCCTTTATGGTATACCTTGAGAGGATATTTTGACTGAATTAATCCCTTGTAGGCTTGTAGTAAGTTTTATTGATATGCTGTAGAGAATTTTTCAAATGTTTCAAAACAGACTTGCAATGAACCAATAAATTTTTCGGTTGCAAAGTAGTAGTCATAGTTATATAAAAGCTCGAATATTTATCAAACCTATCGACTGGCTTGTACATGATTTAAGTATTTCAAAACTTTTCGATGACATTTTACCGTTTATCTACCACTGATTTCCAAATGTGCTTATAATTTAGTTTATTTCTTTTTTCAATGGTTTCTTAATTATTTATTCAAAATGTTCCACCTTCTATCATTCATTCAGTTCACTATCACTTATTGAATCGTTCCAAACAAGTTCGATGTTCAGGTCAATTCATTTGACTTTCAAAACCAGATGGAATCCAAACAACACAAAATTGACAAAATACTGTGTGCCGAAATTTACATACAGATGTTTGTCTTCTGAAAATTCTAACGAATCCTCACGTATTTCATCAGGATTGCCTGATATTTTATTTCAAAAAGCAGGTCCAGAACATTTGCAAACGGTACATGAACTGTTGAGAGATTCCTTTTTCAAAGATGAACCCATTGTGAAAGCTCTTGGTTTGGTAGACAAGTTGGACCCGAATTTTATTCAAGCCGAAGCAAAATTTATACTGAAAGGATACTCTATTCTTGCGATCGACAAGAACAGCAAACAAGTCATTGCTGCTGCTATCAACAAACCCATCACTTTGGAAGAAGTGAAAGCAGCACCGGGAATTATTGAAGAAATAAAATGTCCTAACACTCAGAAGCTCGCCCGATTTTGGTACAACTTAACTATCAAACCAAACATTTTCGAGTTGTTCAACTTGGTCGAATATCTGGAGGTCTGCCTCTTGGTCACCACCGAAGCTGCAAGAGGCAAGCACCTGGCTGAGAAGTTAACACGTGCTAGTATACAATTCGCCTCCGACATGGGGCAACCCTTAGCTGCAATTTGCTGTACTAACATTGCTTCAGCACGCATTGCGCAGAAGTTGGACATGGTGCAGATTGGTAGGAGTTGTATCAGCAATTATTTTTCCGGTAGTGATCTTCTGGCGATAAGCAGTCTGCCCCACCCCAATGATAAGATTTATATTTTTGCCAAAGTGTTGAGGTAGAATCAGTGGAAAATTTAGGATGCCGAAATGATGTGTTGGTTCATTGAGTGACAGTTAACAATCAAATAAGTTTACTTTTTAATTTATAGTATTTATTATATCAATTCCGGATTTTTAATATTATATAGGTTCACATACAGCTTTAAAAACTGTAATTCGCACATAACATAACAGGCATTAGTAGCAGTCAGCAGTAAAAGTGAAGAAATGAGCGTTGAGCAAGCAAGTGAAATTTTTATATGACCATTTCGTCTGAATATCAAGGCATCATTACAAAACCCGAGCATGCAATGTGCTGCTCCAGCCAGATGACACGAGTTTGTATTTCCTCGCGTCCTAACTGATGGTAGCGGTGTGGCGAAATTTGGAAACACCTGTGATGAAAAACGACACAGAAAACTCACACCCAATATCCTGTGGCCCGTGCTTGCACTTCCTCTCAGTCCTCTCACACATTATACTTATATGAAGGTTACCAGGCCACGGGAAACAGAAGGTACTGTAGGAATAATAATGAAATAGTTATCTTACACGATAACTATTATTATGGGAACAATAATACTTATTATTTTAATACTATTACCTAGCACCAGCTGTACACCCGTCAATAGCAGTCAAGGATTACCTACTGTAGTCAACTGATGCAGCCCGCTTTGTCGTGCCACTGCTAGATTCGTCTCTCCACTGCTCCCGTCCAACATCAATGAATCTTTGCATACTCGTACACCGGTTTTAGTAGAATCACTTGGCGTTTTGCATTTCCAACTTTGCCACTTGAAACAATACCAATAATGCTAAATTATGATGAGAATTTTATTAATTAAAGATGATACGTAATACTAAGAGATACTAAAAATGAATTTTTATGGTAATAATCATTATAATAACGAATTATAATCATATGCACATGGATACAATTTAATATGATTAGTTGTTGAAAATGCAAATTTTCGAGTCAAGTGGCCGTTTTTTTTCTGTTCCCTAATTTACTCATCTCCCCCTCCATCAGTTTCCCGTGTAGACCAGGTAGACCTTTTACCTTTACTCAGACACCTGTGCACCAGTTGGCGGATTGTAGGTGGATTGTAGCACGGGACCCTCCATAGTAGATCGATCTAGATCTTGATAAGATCCGTCGGTTGATTCCGTTCTACCCGAATATAACCACCACTTTTATACCTTTTGTAGATTTGGATGGTATAAAAAAGCGAAGCATGATTTTACATGAACATAATATTATGCAGATACATAAGTAGGTAGATATAAATAGTTATATATTTACTTATGTACAAATGTACATCGATTTTATTATTATTACTTGGGATTCCTCAGGGTTTTCTTATTTTCAAAAAGCTAATGAATTGAATGTTGTTACACCTTGCAAGAATTCCGTTTCAACTATAGGAAGTATTAGATTCACTATACTGAATAATTATATGCGTTATTTCACTTAAAGCGTTGGTACTCACCAGGAACTGTTAGTGGAGGTGGTTAAGGCGCTGGTATAGTATACCAGGTAGTGGAGAGATCCGTTGGTTCGAATTCCACGCAGTGAGTGAATATTTCGTTATTTCTTTTAGTGTTCGTCATTTTATTTCTTCTTGTCTCAATATTTATGTTGTTAGCTCTTCTAATTATCTTTTTCAGTCTCTCTCTCTCTCTCTCTTCTATAAATTTTATTCCTGCCTATTTTATGTCGTTTGAATATAAATATACGTTTATTATACGTCTCATTGTTACTTATACATATTATGTACATCAATTGTCCATTACGATATCATGAAATTTCTCACTAAATTCTTTACTGATTGAATACAATATCAACATCATTTCTTTTTTTATCCATTGTATAATTATAAGAAAAACAAAGACCACATTTTCTTGTCTGAAATAAATTTAAATATCCAGACTTTGTTCGCAAAATTCTTTTAATTTTAATACAAAAAATGTTTCACACATACATTTGCGAAAGTTAACAAGCGTAAAAATTTTAGAGGTTGTGAGGAGAAACACCAAAAAAAGCATTTTTTACCAAAGAACACACACTTATAATGTTTTCTATATTTGCGGTCAGTTATAATATGTTCCATGTACGTTGGAAGAGAAGCTTTGAGAGAATAAATAAATCAATGAACAGAAAACTTAATTACTGATGCAATCGATGAAAATGGAACTTATGGCCCACTCAATAAAAGTATTGAATGAAGTAAACTGAAGATCCTATTCTAAAGGCATAGGATTTTTAGTATTGATCAATGTAATATGATGAGAATATAACGTATATTCAATTATTCACTTATCCATCTGCAGTAAAACATTAAAAGAAAGGAGTATTTATTTATTGATCATTATTTTTTTTGTAGTGAAACATTTCTCTCCGACGTGATTGATTTCAGTTTTTGATGCACAAAAAGCCACAAATAAGATGCACTACTCATCTTGTCCAATAATTTGACACGAAATGTTTTTCGGGAAAGACAAAAAAGATAAAGGAATCACATTTAAATTATCCTCCTCGATTTCTTTCACACAATTCGCCAGAGAATAAAGGACCCACCCCCCTGGGGGACACTGTGATACAGGTGTAGGATCTACCCGACCCGGAGTAGAGGAGGCGCCAAGCGCACCCCGGGTTTAGAGTCCAAGACTGAAAGAGTGCCGAACATGAAAATCACAGCTCCTCTCTGAGATGTCAGGTCTGTGAGAAAGTTTGCAATTATGGTGTAGCACATTGCTTGCTGACTTTTACTTCCGAGAATATCTAATTTTAGCTATCGGAAGTATCTATTGTGTTCAATTTTGGGTCGTTAAAAAAATCATATTTTTGCTTGTTTCATCTAGTTTTTAGATTCTGTTCATTCAAGTCTGTATATTTATTCTGGAATGCCACAAACCAGTTAACTTAATCCAGCCTGGGTTGTGCAGCTACCAGCCTGATGCATCTTATGAGGGTCAATAGTTTGAAGATGGAACATCTAACCTAAGTGGTCATCACTTAGGCAATCTTACGACAAATGGTCTATTCAAGGAGATTTTGGCGCTGACTAAAGGTTTGATATTAAATATTTTTCTTTGTAAATACCTTTACGACAAAAAACTTAGTCTTATTTTTTATGCTGTCTCAGTCTGTTGTCTGTATAGTTAGCACAGAAGACGTTGATGGCATGTTGAATACAAGTTAAGAAATGTCCAGCGAGGTTTGGAATTTTGATGGGTGACCAGTGACCACTGAAATAAATACCCAATTAACAGTACCTATTTAATAACAGGAAACAAACAGTGTGCCGTATTGTTATTAGCTACAACGTAAACTCACGAAAAAAACTTTCCAATAATAAAATTACTCCTACAAAAACCTCCGATTTCTGAGAGAGCATCGTCGATTTCACGAGGATTTATTAGGGTTGAGGAAAATATTTGGGGCGCCAGCACCTCATAAAATTTCTGCTACAAAAGACCCATTTACATCGTTGCACAGCAGGACATAATTGTTTTCGAGAACAGGTTCCCTCTTCTTTGTGTGAAGTTGCCAAATTGGTGATATAATAGATCCCTTGGATATGAGCTATAGCTATGGACAAGTGCAGATGGATAAGTGCAAATATACAATGCCATTGTGTGGGGACAATAAAATTGGATAGTTGTATTTCAGATTCTCTCTAGTATTTTTATTATCACAAGAATAGTATTGTAGGAGTAGACCAATTGGGTGTGAATAAATGGAACACACATGCTTTTGAGATTTTTGTTGTTCCTTCTTAATGTGTCTTTAACATCGGAGGACATTCATTTGTAAGATATTGAAAAGATATCTGCATATCATAAGACATAAAGGTCCTTCAAGAGCTACATTGGTTGGTTCAATAATCATGATATTGGCTAGAGACAAGGTGTAGTACTCACTAAGAAGTGTAAAAGTTGAGAAATGTAAAAGTTTCTTGGATTTGTCTATTTGCCTTGCTGGATCTTCAGACTTACTGCCCGTTGAAGAGAACGAATCACCCCGAAACAGTTGTTGAAACATGTCCTGATCTTCTAATTCGTATATCTGTGTACTCCTACTTCCACATTTTACGGCTGGATGCCCTTCCTAACACTGCTGATAAATCTCTGTCAAGGGTGATTTGCCAATGTATAACATCGCCAGTGATTTGTTTTTTGTCATTTGGTCTGACAATGAGTTGTAAAAAAAAGGATAAACTCAAAACTTTTCATGAATCATCATCATCATAGGGTGGAGTCATCGTGAACGATGGTAGTGGAGGAAATGACTCAATAATTCTACCACTGTCTTTACAAGAAGACTAATAATTGACAAGCGCCCCCAAAACCAAGCCAATGCTAATCTACTCTACTTACTCCCTGTTTAAGTCCACCAGCCAGATTTTCATGAATAGATAATAAAATTCGTGTTCCTGTCTTTACAGTCTTTACTTTGAAACTTCTACATTAAAAACAGATAAACAATGGTAATTATTTTGATCAACTCTTTCTACTTCGTTTTGATCTCCTTCCTCCTCCTGATCCTTCTTCTCCTCGTCTCCATGTTACACCTGGCTGACTCTGTTGACTTTGGCCACCGCACTCCCTCACATATCGTCTACCCGAAGCCAGGAGATTGCTTTCTCACAGTCACACCCATTAGCTGTTGCATTGTTGTTGTCTGGTTCTGAGGCTACGCCACTCATGCGTATCCTTAACAAAATAATAGTCCAGGATAATTATGTCCGCTCCTCCTTTCGTCCATCGCGATGAGACCTTCCAAAGTGCTATCCTGATGATTTATCCCAAGTAATACCGAATTGTAACCAGAAAGTCGGGGGGTTGAGTACCAAGCATCGGGAATAAGAACAAATTTGGGAATGATTAACCCAGATAACGCGGTGAAATTTTTGTTTTATTTTTTCGGAGTGATATAAATTGAGTCCTGAATCAAAATAAGTGCTGTCAACTTATCACTCGGACTCAAAACAAAGAGCTTAAGGTGTCACCAACTAACCTCAACAAGCTGAGTTAATTAGAAAAATCTACAATGTAGTACCTTTCACCAGATGGGGCTGACGTCCTTCCAGAAGGACGTCCTTCTGGAAGGACGTCAGCCCCATCTGGGTTAATAATTGTGACACATCACTCGTGTGAAAACAGAAAAATAACCTCTACCTATTTGTATTTTTCGAAATGCTAAAAAGTCTGTTAACAACTTGCAAATGAAAATAACTTCAGTAGCTGAGTGGTTATCGTAGTAGATTACTAATCTGGAGGTTCGGTTTCGAGTCGAGGTTTTTTTTTATACAAAATCTTAATTCCAACTGTGGGTATTTTATTTATTTCTATGATTCATTTCTTTGAAAATGGTATCACCGACGTGAAATAACTTGAGTCTGTACATTCGGATATTGTCTAATGTTTCATGCATGCAAAAATAATCACATAATACAGACAAAAAAGTGGCACCCATAACCGACTCAAGTGGTCTAAGATTAAATGGATTGATTGGGACAGTACCCGAAAGACAAATATTTATCCTATCAATAGATCCCTGAGTGATTTGATTGGATTTCTGTTGTTCAAACATGAAGCTTTGGATTTCAAGGATGTAGAAGGGATAGGGTTGAGTCAGTTATGGTCGTAATCTAGTAGTCTCTATTATTAGAACAGGATAATTGTCCATAACTAGTCCAATATTTGTATTGATCTCGTGGGAGATTAAACCATTAGACAAAGATCCCGGTGTTACTCAAGAACCGTTCATAAAAGAAATATTAAAATTGAAAGTGTAACGACTATGTGAGATCTAAGCATGACAACAATGGATTAACAATAGCTGAGACTTTCATAGAGAGGCCCGGGACACATTTCATAAGGTCTCTTCAACTTGATGCCGATCTCAGAAGACTTGTAAATTGTAGGTAGCTGAGCTGGTTCAAGCTCAGGCTGGGCAATTTTATTCAGGCGAAAAAATTCAAAGAAAACCCAGTTCAAAACCTAGCGATTAAAATTTATTCACACTTTTCAAAATTTTCATTCCATCAAAGAGAAATAAGTAAAAGTAGACGTCATAATATTGTATATCTGTCCCATAACATACTGTAAATACTGTACAATGTGGCTACCGTTATTGCCTTCAAAAGCAAGTAAGAAGATTTTTTTATATTATTATTGTGATTTTTTCTGTGTTAAAACTAAATAAGATGGCCGACTTTACGGGGAGGTCCGAGGCATTACGAGATCTCCATTCACTTATTGTTGTATGCTTTAAATAGATTTTTTCTAAATAAATAATAAACGTGTGAAATAGCTTTGTGTAAGAGACTCCTTCTGTTTTGACCTCATCTCACCAATTATTATTATTAAAGATCGGACTTTTAAATCATATCAGGTACATGTCCATTGTCCAATGTACCAAATTGATAAACATTTAATAAAATAATTTGTCGTCCTCAAAGACATTTCATGAATAAAAACAATGTTTTTCTCATGGAATTCCCAAAATGAAACACCTTGTCGCTACAAGGGATTTTTGTTTCAACTGTTTCCCAGCAGCAAACACATGCTACAACTGCTACATCAATGTAATGAATGTAACACAGATCAAAATTATATGTCCCTTGTACAAGTGGTGCCACAGATTTATTGGCTACTCATGTAGAGATATAGGAGGAGATGGAAGGGGAAAACGGAGACGACTCAGACATAATAGAAAATGACAAAGAGATGCATACCGATACATTATTTTATGCCTACAATATTTATTATACACCTAATTATACAATTTATAATTTTGAAATTTATAGCTTTATAATACTGGGTGTCCCACGAACAAGAACAGACTTGTGTAAATTAGGAACGGAGAACAAACAAAAAAGTGCGAAACATGATTAAGAACAAAAGAGATAAAATAACGATAAATAACTTTTGTATTGTGAAAAAGGAACTAAAAAGAAACAGAGGACAGACAAAATTGAATAAGAAGAACAATATTGAAAGGGAATAATGAAAAGAAACAAATGAACAATAGATAGACCCTTAAATTTATATACTGCCCGTCAAAGTGTAAAGGCTCTAAAGAGTCCCATTACCTACACCAGAAGTTATTTTGTTTCCATTATTAAATGGTTAAAGTCTCACATAAACGAGGCAAAATAAATTCACACAACGCCAACGCAACGGATCTCTACCATACTAGGTACTAGCGCCTCAACCACTCGCCCATCAATACGTAACTATGGGTAAGTACTAAGTAATGCTTAACTTAGACTTCACACTCTCAGCGGAACTCAATAAAACCATAAAGCGATAAAGCAACAGTTTGATAAAGCACTTTTTTTATTTCACAGTTGTACCAAAAGTTTAATAAAACAACTCTAGGCATATTTCTTCCACCTTTGCACCCCGTAAAAAATCACTCTCTGTTATATACCGGTATATTGACCGGCAGTCTGCCAACAACATACCATATGTACATAGCCTTATTGTACATATTATGTACATAGCCACATTTTGTACATAGCCACCGTCGCCAGATGTTCACGCCACGCGCCTCCCTGGCGCCAGAGACGTCGAACATTCCTCCCACCTCAGCGGTGTCGACGACACAGAGCACGAAATAAATCGAGAGATAAGTTAATTGAAAGAAAAAGTCTTTAAAATTAGCAATAATAGACTATTTAAAGCAGGCATGTCAAACTGGCGGCCCGCGGGCCGCATGTGACCCACCTGGTCAATTTGTGCGGCCCGCTGTGGGCGTTAGGGTATAATACAATACTTCCTTATAATAAGATAAGGAAAGTTTAAAAATAAGAAAATGTTTACTAAAATGAAACTGACTAAAACCGAGCAGAGGACAAGATTAACAGACAAAAACTTGTCAAACGCTCTCAAAGTTAGTGTAAAAAGCTCTTTTGTACCTAACATAACAAGTACCTAGTTGCAGAAAAGTGTTGCCAAGCATCTGGCTAAAAATAAACCGGTTCATAAGGATTTCTTATTGTTTTTTTTTAAAATAATTATAGGTACTTTTTGTGTAGGTATTTTGTGTATTATTTCAAACCAATAAAACTTCTATTTTTAAAACAAATTAAAAACCCTGATTTTTTTTTTCATTTTACGTCAGGATCTTTTTTTACGAGAGGGTGAGGGGTTGAGTACCTGCGGCCCGCCAATGATCAGCACAACTGAAAAATGGCCCTTCATACATTTTGAGTTTGACATGCCTGATTTAAAGGAATGTGACCACTAATATGTAATAAACTCTTTAAAGGAATGTGATCAACTAGCCACGATGTGCAGTTAAAATAAGAGACTGACTGAACCCTTTAGAGACAGCGAGGAGCCAGCTAGGGTAAAACCCCTGTCGTGATATAACTATGCACTTGAAAACGACGTTAAACCCAAATTGAAAAAAAAACTGCTTTAGTTTAAGATACCCAACCGTTTAGGCAAGGCAAGGTTAATGCTAAAGGCATTTTTACCTCCTGACATTTAGAGTTCTATTATTGTGAAACACAGGATGAAAAAAGCATTGGGTGGAAACCGATCCACGTCATCCACATGCTTCATGATGAAATTTTGACAAACTTGATAACGGATTTCTAGAATTTTTTATGAAATCACCCTTTAAAAATTGTTCCAGTACGAATAGAAGTGTTGGGACTGTTACGAGCCACCAGATTCTAGCAAATTGCCACTACAGAGCAAATAAACTTGAAGCCCACAGATAATTATAGATATCCTTAATATCTGAGACTAATACAACCTAATGTCGGATTTGGTTTATGGTAAAATCTCAAGAATAACTAGCTATTCCATTAAAAATAAAGGCATCCTGTAGGACGCAGCGCAAATGAGGATATCTCAGAACTTATGGCACATTAATGAGGTGATAAGATATTGGAACTGCATTGGTCAGTTATTATTCGTTATTGAATACTTAAAGTAAGGAATCGAACACTTGAAGTGTCAATTACATAGCGAGGATATTAAGATTGGCGAGTCGGTTTTCTTTTCGATTTAAAACTTTCCGATAAGTTTATAGGAAAGGATCAACATCGTCGGGGTATGAGTATGAGTGATTATATCAGGGTTGGTATAAGTTTAAATATTAGAGAACCAAGTTTTCAACCCATTTTTCACATAAATTGAATAATCCATTAGTAGTAGGACTGTTTGTATAGGACAATAGGTAAATGTTTTTCTTCATTTATGGGTAATGTTATATTACACAAAGGCAAACTATATTAGTTATGTGCTAGCAAAATGAAGTGCTTTATAATAATACCAGAAGTATTTGATATAATTTGCCAATCAAATAAATATGCAGGTGTGTGCTCACAGAGCTAACAGACCTAACACATTTAGAATCATTGGAAAAAAGTATTGAATTTTTGTGTCGACTCAGTTTTGACATTTTCAATCCTCGTCATGTTTGTACTTGACATAAGTCATGACCCCCGGCTGCACCGCCTGACACAGGTCCTGCCAGAATTATTGACACAAATACTCATCCGAAGTCCAGACCTCACATTGGCATTGCACTGATGGCTCAGACTTCCAGATCAGGACAGATTATCTCTTTGCTTGCTCAATATTGTTCATTTGAGTCAGACCGGGGAATTTATGATGGTTCCAATAAAATGTGAGGTGCTAGAATTGTCATTTAACATTTAAACAATAATACAAGTAAGAAAATAGGTAGAACCTTGGAAATAGTTTTAAATTACAACCCTAAACACCAAAAGAAACCATTGTGTATTTAGGGTTTCTAATTAAGTTTTCTAATTATTCTCGAAAGAAAAGTAATCAGTCAGGAGATTTCACATTTAATAATTTATGAGGAGGGATAAATATCAGTCTGTTATAACAAGACAAATTTTGTGGAAAAAAATATTCATAATTTGTTTGATGTGAAAGTTTTTATTTTCACATTAAGCTTGAAAATAATTCTGAAAATCTTCTTCTTCTCTCCCAACAGAGAAGGAAGCAACAAATGCAAATTGTTTACATTGGTGGAGAGATCTTTATCTACTGGCAATCTTGATGCACCTAAAGTACCACATGAAAAACTATCTCCATATTGAAGCCAATATGAGTCATACCAATACCAATAAGGTACCTCATGGGCTTCCCAATGTGGTCAGATCGGCTTAAATGATAGCCAAGTATCGTATATCCTAGCCCGTGATAAGATAAGGGACCTAGTGAGACATATGATAATGGACCATGGAGCAGACACTGCCAGAATGATGGTGGCCATTAGATATTTTATACAATGTTGATAGAAATAAGACATTCGTTTGTATGTGTACAATTTTAACATACTTTGATGTAATCATTTTACAGTATAATTTTATGATTCTAATGCTGTGGCTTTACTTTTTTACTTTACTACTTACAATTCCCAAAGTAAACTTCCGAGCCCTCAGTTTCTGGAGTTTGAAAATTGAAACATTTTTTTTTTTTCATGTCTATAATACCACTGTGCAGATCTATGTAGAGCTCTAATACCGCTTGTTTAATGTTATCGTTCTAGGAATACAGTAAATCAATTAATTAATGGGTCCGTACCTACAATGATATAGGTTTTTCTTAACACTTAGACGACCGGCATGGTTTTTCGTGAATTCTCTTGTGGGACCGGCGATAATACGGCTCTCCGACATTGTGTACCACCGGTGGTACGCCCGGTCCATTCCGTACGAACGTGCGTGTACCACCGGTGGTACACCCGGTCGTCTAAGTGTTAAAAGTGATATAATAAGTGCTCCATTCACTTTTGAACCTACATATAATATCTTGTAAGTATGTTACACAAATTATTTAAAGGAATTTTATCAATTTTTTCTAGAATAACAAACAATTTATCTCCTATGACACGACCTATACCTGTAGAATGTCTACAAATACTCTCCAAATCTGAATATGGCCAAATATTAGTAACTATTGTTTGAGTAGTGTTGTACTTGTGTGAATTCTCAACTATTTTCTTACATTATACTTGCAATACTTAAAGTATAAACTAGAAAAATGAATACAAACCTTCTACCTTCTCAAAATAATATTATATGGCTAGTTTTAAATTACTTTTAAATTATATTTCGGTAGAACTTTCTTCAAAGTCCTCGGTAAGTTCCTTTAGATTCCTCTTCTCCATTGTTTTGGTGTAAAAAATAAATATATAATTTCATGGTTTATTCTGATTGTTTAGGTCCAACACCATCATCATCCACGTTTATGTGTTTCTATAATGAGGTGTTTCATTTATGTTTTTCTGTAATAAGGTGTTTCATATGGACATACAATAGGCGAGGAATTTCTCACTTCTAGAAGACTATGATCATCCAGAGAATTCAATAATCATTGTTTGACTAGGCCCGACCTGGCTACAGGCACAAGCACACCACAAAGTTAGGAAGTTTGAATGTCAATGGCTATAATATTATATAGGCTTGTTATAGAATGCTTCAGGAGACGACCTTTCCTTTTAACCTCACTCTGCCTAAGTCAACCCGGGAATATTAGCTACGCTAAATATTGCTTAACTCTAGTGAAATTACGAAAACAGATGTACCAACATAACAGTAAAGAGCAGTACTTTGGAGCAGGATTTGAAAACTCAATTTCGAAGGTTAATCCCAAAGGAAGAGAGGTCAGTATTTTGAATCCTGAGCGTTAGTAATTGTGACATTTTTATTTTTATGAACCAGATATAATAACTAATAACCTAATAAATATAGAGTAGAGACCATCAATTTATAGCTGGAAAAAACTCCAAAGTAATAATCATACAGGCTTCAACGAATGATCTTTTTGCAAATTTTATGGTAATATCTCAGACTTATGAAAGTACATAACGCCGGGATTAGTAAAGCATTCGAAATTGGACATGGACAATCGTGAGAAAGAAGACTCAAAATCCGGTGAGCAACAACAGATATTGAGTGTAAGCAGGAGTGACACTTAAGTAACTAGACATTGACAAATCTCCCAAAATAATCCCAGGTAGGAATGTTTCTTTTTTTTAGTGTCTGAATAAATCTGGTCATCCACGAGTATGCAGTGTCCATCATCACTTTCAAGATGACGAGAATTTACACACATGGTTGAGGGTAAACTTAATATCACTTAATTAAATTCAATTCTACAAAAACCTGAGAAATCTCTCTCTCTGAATCAGCTCATCAAAGAGAAATAAAACCAAATCTTTGCTTGAATCTTCTGCTGAGTATCTGTTTTTTTGGTATTAAAAAAAAAAAACCAAAAAAATTCTTCGGATATATTATGTATGTCTTCTGGGTTCTTTTTTTCTTCTCGTTGTTCAAATTTTCATTCATTCTATTTGAAATCTTAAAAGGATGTGTTATGGTGGATCAGTAGAAAATTTTAACTAAAAAACTAAGAATATTCTGATGTCAAATAAGATGTATTTGAACTTCTCGGAGACTACAAAAAGTGATTGATTTAGTAGTCTGGCTGGGGGATTATGCTGGTCTATACACATTATTAATTATTGTGTATGTATAATGATGTTACCAAGAAATGAAATTATTGTTGAAATAAATAATTTGCAATGTACTTTTATAATCTGGTTGGGAGTTCCACCCATTATCACACCGACCTCTATCAGATCTATCTATTGAGAATGTACTCTTCTTCTTCTTCTTTTACTTTGTCTTATCCCGCTCAAGCAGGGTCGACGTTGTTCAACCTCATGGTTGAGGTTGATTGGTTTTGGCACATTTTTTACGGCTATTGAGAATGTACTACGGCTAGTTAAATAGTCCTATATCTCCAATCGTCCTTTTGTAAAATCAATCTTCTCCATTATTTTATGTTATAAAACTATTTAGTTTTTTTTCGGAGCATAAATAATTAAAGTCGTGTAAGAAAAATATTTTTTATGAGTTCAAGAAAAATTAAATGGAAGGTAATAAAAAAAATCAAAGCGTCGACACTGATAAAAGCGGCGCTATTTCATCTTCACAGGTTTGAATCTGAATAAAACATCTCCGAAATCATTTCGTATTGCAGGTAAATTAGGAAAGAATCTAACTTTCTTGATTTTAATAAGCATTAAACAAGGAAGAAAAAGTTTAGCAAGTTTTGTACTTGTTGACAGAAGAAACAAAGCCACAAGATCGAATTAATTGTTTCAAAAGACTCGGTTTCCCAAAATTTGATTCTGGAGGTACAAATTTTGAACTGAACTTCGACTTCTTCTGTTTATTATTTTTTTTTTTTCTTTCTTTCTTTGAAACTCGAGTTTGAATAATAAAAATCCAGGACTGACATCCTTGGATCCAATAATTGGAAGGACTGGAGATTTTGTGGTTAAAAAAACACATTAATTTTTTTAAAACTTTTCATACCTTTTTGGAATATCAAATGTAGAAAAATTCTAAGGATTAATTGATTCTATGTACATTGAAATATACAATATGTATAAGAGAAACCTTCATGATGTAAGAGAAAAATTTCCTGGTCAAATTTACTTCTTTTTATGGGATAAGCTCTCTATAAGAGAAATCTGGATATTTATAAGAGATAAAAATTCCGGTCCCTTGAGTTCTCTTATAAGTTATCCAGGTTTGACTATAGTTTGTACATTTATACAGTGACAAAAGTGTTTTCTGATTTTTTAAGGCTTGTACAAAATTCTTTTTTGTTGATAGATATTCTCATCCACATAAATTTGTACTTTACATGCGCGAAATAATACAGAGAAAGAATTTTTAGATCACAGTGATCATTAAACACACATTTTTTCACAGAATTTCAAGCATGGCACATCTTTTTCACAACCGACAGCTAATTCTTCAAAACTGCCATTTCATATTTCACAAGAACATTACCATTCCTTCGTTTTATATTCCTCTTCACGCTACACCAAGTTTCGCACATAATATCCACACAATTTCGCACATAATAACCGATTTGAAACAATGGTCCCTTCATTGTAAGTCCTTACAGCGACCTGTAATAACGGCTATGGGGAGCCCATATAGTCAACTTTATGGATCGCAGATACAAACCAGATCAAAGATAATTTATACAGGACGCTTAATCTTAACCGTATACCGAGTTTTACGGCTTCTGGTATTTTGCCATAATAGTCCTCGCCTAGTGTTTGCTCAGAATTGGTTGGCGCGGCGGTGGTCATTACAACGGAGGCTTCTGTGGTGAGTTATTGGAGAATTTGTTAACCCTTGGCGCTCTGATTGCCCTCAGTAGCTTGATCGATAACTTAGCGAAAGATGGTCGCTGGCAGTTCGAGTTACGAGTGGCATCGGAAATACGGTCAAACCTGGATTTAAGAGAACTATTTTTTTTTTTTTTTTCTTAAGAATTGAAAGACCTATTTCTCATGTATGAATTTGCTGCCTTACTCAATGATCCTTTGAAGTTTGAATGTGATTGACACGATATTTTCATATACGAAAATAGTCAGTCACTTACCCTACCATTTCTATCTTTTTTGATTCTTAGATGTAGCTGAAAAGTGATAGTTATCATGAAATAGCAACCATAGCAGCTAATATAACAGAATATCAAACAGACCCGATCTATTTTAACATGAGTTTTTCATATCTTTCTTTTCGTCGTATTGTTTTCATCAGAAAAGGGGTCTTCAGGAATTTTCTATACGAGTAACATCAGTAACAATAGATTTCACTATACAGGACAGATGCGCTGAACGAATGGGTTGAATTCCTAATCCTAGTAGAAGATCACAAGTGTTCCAACTTAAGTACTTTTTGCTTTACCCGCTTCCACATTGAAGGGCAATAATGTCCATCAAATTAGATGGATAATACCTGTTACCGGTAGGATAGTTGTAAACTGTTAACTGATCATCATTTTGGTATAATTTTCCGAAGCTATTCAGTATTAAACAGCATCACTTTTATTATTTCCTTACAAATGTCGACGAACTGTATTAATATCTGAAATTACAACAGGAATTCCCTTGTGTTCCATCATGTACATGAAATTTTACAGCTATAACTCTCCTAAACTGTTGAGACTACTTACCGGATCATAATTTGGGCCCTTTTGAATAATCTGGCGAAACTGTTTCAGTAATTGTTTTCCTTACAGATGTCGATGAACTCGACAAGCATTTCCCCGCTAGTACGAAATTGTTATAACCAGTGCCGGATTACCCATATGGCGGATTTGGCAGATGCCAAGGGCCCCGCGCTTTAGGGGGCCCCGCGCTTGAGCAGCTTACACTAGATATTATGGGTTTTTTAAAAAGCTTACACTAGGTATTATGGGTTTTTTAAAAGCTTACACTAGGTACTTTTGGATAAAGAGTAAGAAGAAGAAATAACAATGAAAAAAACACACACTCACAGCAAAGTGCATAAATTGAAAGAAAAGCGCGGGGCTCCCTATTATTATCTATTCTTTGAATAAACAATGATCAACCACATAGACATTAGCGGATTACCTACCAATATGTCGGATTTGGTAGATGCCAAGTGCTAAGTTCCCCGCGATTTTCGGGGCCCCGCATTTCGTGCAGCTTACATAAATTATAAGTGTTTTTGAATGACCTTTAACTCGGTTTTTTCGGATTTTAATATTAAATAAAATCACAGCCAGTTGAGCAAAATATTGAAAGAAAAACCACGGGGCCCCCTTAAAATCGACCACATATATGAAAATAGGTAGGTAGATCTCTATACCTATTGCCTGCAGCTCTTTATATGATATAATTACTCGTATTTGAAAAGAATAATATTGACAAAGGACGTGATTATCGCCTTAGGTAATATCTGCCATCAAACCCAGTGCCATCTGAGTGCTCAGTGATCGGCTTTATCGACATCTTAACCAATGATCTTCATTATAGTCGCCTGCGGCGCTTTTAATGAATTTTTAAAGATATCTTTTTGTATTATATTTTCCGAGTACTTTACCCCATAACTTTGCAAAAATTTCGCCTGCGGCGCCGTCAAATTTACTTATCTTGGTCGTTTGGATTGTTTTTCAATTTCTACACATCTTACCTAATGACATCTTTCTACACATATTCTTTTCATAATACATAATATATTTAGATATTTCTACTATTATTCGGAAAAAATGTTGCCTTCGGTGTTATAAACGTCGTTTTGGATACTATTATGAATTGGTGCTCAGGACACTTGGCTTCGATTTCAAGGTTCTAAAAAAAGTATTTTAGAATAAACTCAGTACAATTTTGGGGCCCCGCGCCTTGAAATTGCCAAGGGCCCCGCGCAGCCTTAATCCGGCACTGGTTATAACGGTAGCAACTCCGTTGTGTCCCGTCAATTGTGTTCATGAATTTTCAGATTTGATTCTTCACTAAAATTATATAGGTAAAGAATACTGAAAAAAAAAAGAATTTCGCAGTTAATTGTATTAATGAAATAATTGTTAAATTATCCTCTTAAAATTATTTGCAAAAGTAAGGAAACTATTTGGTTTCTGTAATTGGCTGCTTTGCTTTCTTTAACATCGAGGTAATTTGAGAAGGTCTGAAACATGGCATCAATTAAAATTGATCATTTAATTTCGTTCACATTCAGAGCGAAATTCAAATTAATGTTTTCCTAAACGAAACACTGATTTTAATTATTCATCGGCTTCTCCCTTTTATAATTATGTATTACAGTCCCCCTGCCCCCTGCACCGCATAATTCAGTTTAAAATTTTGTTCCACAGACAGAAGTCACCAGAAGTCGCCTTTCTATTCCTGAATTCAGCGCAAACATTCAAGACGGATTCACCGAGACATACAAAAATGCAGTCGCTTAAAAATGCAGCCTGGTCAGATGCACAAGTTAATTACCGAGTTGATTTGGGGACAAAACTCCAACAATGAGAAAGTTTTAATCAAATATTTGGTAACAAGTTGTTTGGCTTTTTTCTTTGAATTTTACCTCTTTTTTTCGGCTAGTGTTTTGTTTCTCTCTCTATCTTTTCGGCCAGTGGAATAACTACCGAGTACGCATAGTCGTAAATCAATCAGATGAAATCAGTTCTAAAACCGAAGGAAGCAGCAGAGAGCTGAAAATTTAACAACAATAAAGACAATAATAATCGGCCAAACTGGTTTGATTTCAGAAAAAAAGAAGCGATAAGAAACCTGAGTTCAGAAATTAACTCGGAAGGACACAAGTGGTTCGGAATTCCGACAGCAAGATGCTTGCTCTTGAAAATTGAATTTAGGAATCTTTCATGAGAGAGAAGAAATCTGAAGGCCATACTAGTTAAGAATTTCATGTTTTCAGAATTCACTTAAACTCGAGGAAATTGCATTATTCTTGTTTTTCAGAACTTTAAAAATGGGTTATTGTTAATGATTTTTGTGATGATCAGAAAATAGAGCATATTCAGAAATATTCCAAGTCATCCAACTCTTCAATAATGTTTATTTTCAATCAATCAAAATACTCATCTTACAAATTCCACAGGTCAGCAAAGCTCCTTCCCTTGAATTAACCGTCACCAAACGGAGAGAGCACCAGTCATGTCCACAGCTGGTCGCTTATTTTTTTTCGCTTCTCTCTAAAACGTGGGAAAAATGGCATGCAGAAGCCTGCAACAAGTGGCCAAGAAGCAAGGAATGTGAAACAAATTCTTTGAAAAACATCACAAATATCTTTTCTCGCGGCGACAGAAGATTTGCCGCCTGTGGCGCCTGGAATCTCCATGGAACCGTGTGGGAGTGGCATGACTGAACACTAATTGGGCCATGTGTGTGGTGACTCCCTGGCTCCAGCCCATGTGTGCACGGTCAATAACTAGGCGGGGAGTTGTTTCACTCATTTAGATTTCTATATTGTGAATGTGAATGATATTAAATATCTTTAATTTGATTTTATTAGCATAGGTAATTTCAAGTCAAGACTGTTATTCAAAACCGATGTTATTAAACCCGTCAAGAATTTTCAACGTAGAACATAGGGTTTCCATGCAAACTATCCTTGGCATTTGTTTTTGATATGATAACTTGACAGATGCCTCAATTTGTATTGGTTTGGCGAGGTCAATTGGGGGAAAAACCGCTGTCCTTGATTTTGCGAGCTCCAAGAACCAATATAAACGAAAATTTATTCAGTTTACAAAATTGTAGTATAGTAGTGCTTTAATTAGACTGTCGGCTCAAGACAGAGACTCCCATTACGCTTACAATTTTGGATAGCATCTAATAACTCCTTAGGGTCCATGTCGAGGCGAAACATATTGATATTTTCGTTGAGTATTACACTAATTTACTACTTCGAATATAATCATTTACTTTGGTGATTTCGAGTCGATTTATGTTGATACTTCGAATCAAGTGGAGATTGATTTTCGATCAGAGCATAATATGCGACAAAAGCATAGTAATATATAATCAAAAACATCTTGATATTTAAAAAAATCGCAAAATACTAGCAACAATAATGATTTTGCGACTCAGTTTCCAATGATTTGGTCCACATGTTGTTTGATCTTGACCAGATTCAGCGGTCACCCAATCCAGGGACTCGGGTTCCATAGACACATGTGTGATAGGATGACAGACCGGCATAGTGCCAAGTTTTTTTTTTTGTTCCCTGTCTCTTATATCAACAGTATTGGGTGTCGCCCGCTAATATGAGAAGAGGCGTTCAGTTAATTATTTAAATAACCGATAAATCTTATTTTATTATTCTTTTAAAGTAAATACACTGGATATTCTTGTTAATTAAAAGAAAATAAGTAGCCAGATATTGGTATCACACTCTCCATACCATCATGCTCTCTCTCTCCGCTCTACCTGTCATTATCCTTTCCTTCCTCACTTTCTCTCTCACTAATATCACTCTTCTTCATCTGTTGTATCTCTCTGTATCTCTCTCTCGTCTTTCTCCTGTTTCCTCCCTTCACTATCTTCTTCTATCACTCCAACTCTCCTCTCGCTCAGTGACATACACAAATACCTATCTAACTTTCCTTCCACTAGTCCACTCTCTCCTTCCTTCTTCACTCTTCCCCTCTCTCCCTATTTCTATCCTCTTTCTACCTTGATGAAACACACACAAGCTGCATGTCCTTTCACATCCACACACACGCACGCAAAGCTCGTCTTAATCCTCTCTTTCGATGCAAGCTTTCGTCCAATTTCAATACGAATCCCTTAAATCCCACAACACGCTCCGGAGGGATTCCTGGAAGGGATTCAGGATTTATTAAACTCATATGCGTCCAAAGTCCTCCAACCCCCTTCGCCCACCTCCCTCTTCCTCCCATAGATTATGTGCAGAGAACTATTTATATTTTTTGCCCCAATCAAAAACATCGTCACTCCTGAGACCAAAAAAAGCGAAATGGAAGTAGTTGAAGCACAAAATAATCTAGATAAATAGTTTGAGACAAACATCTTTTTTTCAGGCGAAAATATGTTTCAAAGCTGCTTCAACGGGATTCACGTTATTGAAAACCGTAATTGTAATATTGGATTATTTATTTTAAAACTTTAAAATGTATTTTTTTTATGAATGTCAAAGGGAAACACTTTAGTTTTGAATAAAATGTATTTTATAATACAAACAGGTGCAGATTTCTTTATTAGTTCATTCTAGAAAAGAATTTGAAAAATCTAAAAATTGAGAAGAAATTTAAAAAGTTTCTTTTAAACAGGTTTTTCATTGCGATTCAGAAACATGCATACACGAGCTCTATTTGAAAAAGCAAAAATTAAATGATGTTTCGGACAGGAACTCTTATTGTGCTAAGTTTTTTGAACGTCCTTTTGTCCTATTATATTACATAACTTATATGTAACTAAGTAACTTCATTGGTAAACAATCCCTGAGTTCTGAATAGTTCCCACTTGAAGAAGTGTGGTGGAAACAGACTTTTTAGAACCGAAGTTTTACAACCCTGAAGACATAGTATAGAATTTGTCGAGAAATTGGTCACTTAAGATAAATGAATTCCGCAAAATTATCTCAAAACAAATAATGTTGTCTTAGGATTCAAATATCCTCCAGAAATTTAGCGGCTAGTCCAACCGATAACAAACATGATTCGGTATCAGATTCCAAATTGTTGAACCTGTCCAGTGTCCACAGTGTCAACCAAACAGAACTCAACCTCATTGTCAACGAAGGAGACAAGTAACCCAAATGTCACCAAACAAACCATCAACCTCAATTCCAACCAAGGAAACAATACCCAAATGTCACCAAAGAAACCAAACTGTGTTCACAATAGTAGATATTGAAAACACAAACATAAATCGGAATGTATCAAAAGAATTCAGAAAAGAGAAGGGTTGAATCTCAACGAAAACAAATCTGTTTCAATATACTATTTTATTTATTGGATATTTGTGTTCATGTCTGTCCTAAACAGGGGGAATTTTAGGTAAGTTGGTCTAATAGAAAATTTTTGTTTATTTCCAACGTTTCCTTTTACATCACTTAAAATTATTCAAGAAACTTTCTAACAACAGACAAAAAGTTGTTAGTATAGTTGGTTGTTGGGTATTGGGTATTCAGAATTTTTATTTGAAAATACATAAGTTTATACCTTATGATTTATGTAGTCGAATAATGCACCTTTTTTTGATTTCCACAATAATAATGATAATATCCATGATTGGTTTCTTGATTTCAAGTAATTCAACTGGAAATTGTTTTTTTAACAAAAAATGGTACTATCTCCTCAGTAGGTATGTTTAAGTTAATTGAACGTAACTTTGCTAAATTGACTTACTAATTATGTTCAGGTCCAATCCAGCCACCTGCAGGCTCAACATGGCCTTTTTTATGTTATGTATTTTATATAAGAGAACAAATGCTGGACCCGTCTTGCTGCTATCAACAAGGGCCTGAAATTTTCCCCGAACACCAGGACTCTGGACATCTTCACTTGTTTCGGCAGCCGCATCCATCATATTGTTGTTTTTGTTACTGCCCCTACATTATTGCTACTATTACTTGCTATATTACCATTATTATAACCAACACTATCAACAATGTTGTGATTGTGACCTCATGCAAGAGAAGTTCAAGCATCCTTTCCCTCCTCCCCCTTCCTTCATCCCCTTGCCCCTTTACTGCGTTTGATAGCATTAAAAAGGATTTAGCATTATCTCCCTTGCTCGCTCGCATATATTTTTCCCAGCTGTATTGGCTCTCTTTAGTTCTCGACATTAAATAGTCCAGTGAATGTGACCTTGATGCCAATAGCTTACCAAAATACTGTTCATAAGGAAAATCCAGCTGAGGAATAATTATGATGTTTTCTAGGTTTCGAGTTCGGTTTTCAACAGCTGCAAATACAATACTTCTTACCAATACAGATTACTAGTCTGATTTTCAATGTCCTACTTTTCTTCTTTCTATCATTTTATTCGGTATGTTATGAATTTTTAATACAACTTTATTGGTATGCTTTTTTAACAACTTTTTTTTTTACTTTTACTTTTAGAAAACTGCAGTGTTGTTAGTCTTGACTACTTTTGATAATATCCAGGTGTTTGAATGTACATCTATGAAGCTGGGAAACCATTGTTTTTAGTTTAAAATATTTCAAAAATAATTGGACTCAATACCAAATGGAAACCCTAATGACTGCTGTAGTAAAGCGACTTTTTAGTTTTACCTCGGCAGTATAAAAAGGTTTTTTTTTTCTGTTGCCTGGTCTAAAACAAAACATTTTTCAAAACCAACCCCCTCCAGCACTTGTGGCCTTTTCATTGTGTTTCCCACCCTCTCTGCCATCCTCGACCTTCCCTTTTCCTCCTCCTCCTAAACAAACTCCCCCTTCTCTTTATTATCTTCCTTCTCTTTCTTGCTTCTCTTTTTATCAAAGTATTTTCTTCTGCTACCCTACATCCACTACTCTGAACAAACTGATTCCCAATCAACTCCTTTCCTCTACTTTCAAAATATTCACCTCCTTCTCTTCATCAATTTCCTTCATATCTCTCCCTCTCTCCTTTACTAATTCTATTTGTCCAACTTTTCGTCTCTTACTCTTCTGTTACACAATATGTCAGACTGATGGAGGGAGTGATAGAGCGACTGATGAGGAAAGAGAGACCCGGCACTCCTGGCAGCATGTGTTTTTGAGCGTTCTTCCTATACCCACACCCATTCCCCTCTCTCTCTCTCTCTCACTAGTTACACACACCCTCATGCCAAACACTGAAATACACATTCACATGGACACATGACACATGTGTCTGCCAGCATCAGGGAAAGACATTTGAACACACACGATCACAAAGTTTGTGACGTTCTTCCTGTATTGTAGAATTTCAATATTTGTTCAATGGTAACAAAACTGTTAAACCCATTTTCGTTCCAATGTTAATTTCCTGTAATACATTAACTTGAGCTGAAGTTGCAAAAAATATTAAAAAAATGAAGAAAAAAAATTCTCACTATTAATATCCATTAATTTCTTCCGTATACCATTTTTACGTCGACACTCAGTTATCATGGTACACCGATTTAGATAGGTACTAGTTATAGGCAATTACCAATGTCTAACATAAACTGATAACTCATGTGCTCCGACGTCAACAACAAGGGAAATCACATCTATAAACGCCAAAGAAAATAACAACATTCCTTCTCAAAAAGCCTCGCCGTCATCAGAACAACATCAGACACAAACAGTTTGTCGCCAGATCCGCACTCCATCAACCCTATCACTCTGTTTTGATAGGATTCAAAAGTAAATAAATACAAACATCCCTTTCAACAATTACCCGATCTCCCTCCATCATCCCTTGTACACATTGTATCACTCGAATTTATCATGAGAAGGAAGAGGGGTGAAGGGGCTTATGGAAGAAAAGGGCCTGTTTTGAAAAGCACTTGACTCAGAACCCCAGCGTGACGTCATCATTGCCGCTTAATTAACCAATCATCTTTCACCCGCCGCTGGGCGCAAAATATTCCAACGACCAATTCATGCTGTATAGAAAGCTGCACAATTTCTCACGGCTTGTTTTCCGAAGGGGCATCTTTCCAAGTGGAAGGGGCAGGTAGGGTTTTTTTGTTGAGAGGCATCTGGGAGAGATGGGGGATGTTATTGTACGTAAATAATTCGGCCTGTTCAGCCCCATGTGAAGAAGACCACCTGGGTGTTGGGTCAGAGAGATCGGGATGATAAATTCAAGTAGGCAGCTCAGTCTTACTCGTCAATTTGAATAGACATATTAGATTGATCCAGGTGGTAATAGAAAAGAGAGAGATCCAGCATCCAATGAATAAAGATAAGACTCTTCAGGATCAGAGCTAGTATTAGATCTGCGTTTGCTTTTGTTTCTCTTTTTTTCTACATCTTAGTAGGAGGAGTTTTACTATGTTTTAAATAATTATATTTTTTTTTTTTTTTTTGAGAAGAAAATCTTCCAAATATACCTACATAGTTAGTGTTGAAACAAGAAGAGATCCGACAAAATAAAAATTCAGAGATCTGATGCTGCAGAACTTTTATCTACACATCTGCAGCAGCTATCGAAAAAAATGAAAAATTAGTAACTAATATTGTAAACAAAATGGTTTCTAAAAATGAACAAATCTTGAAAATACCCGTTGCTTTTGTTTCAAAAGAAACTCCAGCTGAAACCTGTGTGGCAGGTATTTAAAGTATAAAAGTAAATAAAATACCTGAAAGTTTTGTATATAAATAAAAATGAAGAACAAAAGGAACCAAAAGAGAACGGTCTACCTCCAATTAACTTGATCGCCACACACGCAACCTGAATTCTACAAATTTTTCGCTCATTAAGAACGACAAGCAGGTGCTCTTCCCGAAACAATAATTTTATTCCTTCTTCGCCCGAAGCTGTGGAGTGATCGCCAGAAATGTGCTCCCAATTCAAACCACTTACAAGATCCAGTCGGGATAAAGAATTTGTAGTCCTGAATCTTGATGAGGAGGTAATTTTTGATGGAGCCAAAGCACTGTCAACTAAAGGATCTGACAGACTGACAGAGTTTATTGACTTTGAAATTCTTCAGTGGTGACAATGATGGACGTTGTGAATCAATCAAATTTGCGAAAAATCAATTAATGGACTGTTTAACTCATGCTATTGTAGGATTATACTAAGAAGACTTCAATGAAACTTGATTTTTTTTAAATCACTCTTCTACTTTCAAATTAGATCTAGACTGATTGTAAGACTTCGAGAAAATTAGTCAATTTGATAATAAAAACCACATTGTACATATAAATGAATTTTAATACATAACTATAACTGAATCACTTCAGAACTCACTTCTTACCAATTAAAAATCATTTAAAATTTCAATTTAAAGTTATGATCAATTCAAAATCCTGCATGCAGCTACATTTTTGTTGATGGCATTTGAAAATCTTATTAAATACATATATTTTTACAATACGAGCTTTTTCAAAAGATTTTTTGTGAAGTTGCATTATAATTATATTTTATTTTGTTACATTCTCTTTTCACAGGAAAAACTATCAAAAAACTGAGACAGAATTTAAAAAAACCTATAAGCACAGGTTCCAAAACATTCTTTAGTCCCCACATGAAACCCTCTTGCCTCTAGAGTGTCTTCCCATGGTGTATAACATCTAAGGTAGTATGCTGAGAATACTAATTGCCATTGGTAACATATTACGTATGTAGGATGATAATTTAAAGCGTCTGAAGTCTTCTTCATTAGGCACAATATGAAGACAGACATCATGAAATCAGAATAGAATCGTTTAATATCTGTAATATGAATGTTAGTAGAACAGTGGCGGATCACCTGTTACTGAACTTGTGAGTCAGACTTTTTTTTACAGAATTTTCAATTATATGTGCAGTGAACATGCGAATGCACAAGGAAAATAATTACAAACACAGCATGAGAAGATATTGTAGTTTTCTTGTTTATTTTAAATAAAGTTTGAATAACAGGTAAAAAAATAGCACCTATGTATGTAGGAAATGATAGGTACATTTCAATGGTTTTCAGGAGAGATAGGCGAATGCAGTGCTCTTTAAAAATTAAATATGTTGAACATTTTTTTTAGGAGTGGGATTTCCACCCATTTAAAAAACCTATCGCTCTCATTTAAAGACAACGCATCCAGAACCGTTGAACATTACATCTTACATACTACTTTTCGTATGTAAGACTTTAAAAAAAAAAAAAAAATTAAAATTTATTTTAAAAAAGATGAGTGTTTCACAGCCTTTTTTTTCGTAGCCATGAAACAGGAGCTACTGTAGACGCTTGTGGTCTGTGTTGTAGCCTGCCCATCCCGTAGTATGCCTCCCCTCTGATGGGCGAGAAGTGACACAATACTTCCCATTTAGGTGCTGGGTCAACACGAGCGCACCGGAAGGTATCCTTTACAAACAACTGTAACCAAATTTTGAATACAAATTTTTGTCGGCGCGGGGGTTCGAACCCGGGACCTTCCGCATGGCAAGCGAGTGCTTAACCACTGAGCTATTCGTGCGCTGAAAAATAAAAGACTACTTAGGGTTGATCTCTTCAAAGGACATTTAGCTGTTCTGTAATAAAAAGAACTCGAAAATTTGAATTCCACATGAAAACAAAGTAAGAAATTTGCTTAACATCTTCTAAAATTTTAAAATCTAGTTAGAAATTAACAACTCCTTAGAGGAAGAGATTATATTATAAAGTCAAATCTATGTTAAGCTATAATGCCTCACATACCATGTAATTTCATTCCGCCACTGAGTTCTGAACTTTGGATATGATACCTGCGGCACAAGATTGAAAATATGGTATGGTAAACTTTTAGCTACTGGTATGAAAAAGCCAGAACATCACATGGTATTCTTCCAACAATGATGAAGTCTACATTAGACTAAAGATCAAGAAATACATATTTGTATACCATATTCATGTTTATCATGGTAATATTTAACAATCTGGATAAAATTTATGACTTAAAAAATAAAAGACATATTTCTGATATCTTGGAATTAATCACACTTTTACTAGGGTCACTGATGTTTCGACTTGTGACTTCAAAAATGTTACTAACATTCTTATATTTAATTTTCAAACATCTAGTACTTGAATTTAAATCCATTTTCAGCTCAATTTTTCCTTTAACTTTTACACAGTCAAGTTTTCTATCATTTTCACGTATCCGCCACGAAATCTAATCGTTCAACAAGTGACGGATGATCCAAGTTCCACACCGAGAACCACTTGTCATGAATCTGCAGATCCATCGGCTGTATTAAGTGTATTTTCGTCAAAGCTGATCGAAAGTGCGTCTTGCTGAAAGTGGAACTGAAATAGTCAGCCTGGTATTCACAATGGCGGGCATAGAGCATGTAGAAGAAAGCACACACTACGTTGTAGGCAGCGAGGATGTCCAAGCGAATCAGGATGCTGATAATTGCCGGTACAGCCTGAACGAAACCAAAAGATTGGAAAACAACATCTTTGTGGAGATATATGAAAGCTATAGAGGTGCTCAAAGTGATGAAAAACTGCAGTATTCCTGACTTGATGGTGTGGCTATAGTAGACGTGGCCCAGCTCATGTAAAATGATAGAGACGACTTCTTTGTGCGTGCAACAGTCATTTAGTTGTTTGTTTTTACCTGAAAATTAAAATATATTCAATTTTAAAAATTCCGTACTGTTGATCATGTCTTAAAAATGTCTTGAGTTGATAATGCTACATGTATTTACCTACCAGACTAATTCTTCTTTAGTTCTAATGCTCATCCTTACCTATGATATTGTCTGATACGATGATTCTTTCATTTTTGAAAAACCTGCTGCCAAGTGTGAATGCATTGGGTAGATCTGTCCGCTTTGGCATTACGAGAAGATAGATCCGATCTTCTGGAAAGTCCATTTTTTGCAAGAATGGTTGAAGCTCCTTGGTTATGAGAGGATCTTCCAAAGGAATGAGATAATTGTCTAAGAATGACTCGAAACTTAATTCCACAAGAACTCCCATGCCAATTAGTAAGCCTATAATTGCGTAAATCATGGCGTTTTTGGACACATTGGGCACCAGGTTGTAAATATAAACAAAACCGCTTAGTAGCACAATCTGGGAGACTATCTCAATGCAGAACTCTACAAACATCCACTCAATGGTGTCTGCTAAGCTCACTTTACTGAGCGTGACTTCACTATAGATCCTCACGGGAAGGACAAACAGAAAGTCTTTGCAAGTAGTAACAGCAATGAACACAAGAGTGACCATGCTCTCACTGGAACTCCCAGCTATCCTCGTGCTCAGGTTCCACAGAGACAAGTGAGACAATTCATCGGAGAACACAATCTGGATCAAGAGAGTTACTGAGTCACTGACAATCTCAATAAACAATTTTGTCTCGTTGAATCTTCTCAGAGAGTGGAATGTGTGGCTGCTCATATATTTCCGTATGGCCGGCGGCCTTTGCTTGATATTTCCGATGAATTTGTATTCGCGCCAGTTTATGTAAATGCTCAGAAGAGCGATGGTCCAATGAGATATTTGAGTTACAATGTAAATTTTGTTTGTGAATAATTTGAAAAACATTTTGTTAATGCGTGTTGTTTATTGAAATATTTGTTTGCATGAGTATTTGATTGTGGTATGGTTGTTTGTATATTTTCCGTCCACTTTTTCCTTTTTCTGTGGCGATCATTTGGTTTGATTATATTTTCTCGTACAGCCATGCCGAAGAGTTTGGGAGAAGTTTGCTTGAAGAATGTTATAAATTTGTATAGCCATGATACAAGTCCTATCTATTGTGCATTTTAGCCTATTCAAGTCTATACTTGTAGCCAGCGTCAATGGCATGCCGAATAAACCAGTTCTCATTCAGTCACTGAAGTTAAGCAAAGTCCAGGTAGGCTTGGACTTGGATAGGTGACCATTCGAATTCGAATTGGTTAATCTTGTCTAAGTTTCTTTACTTACATGCAAATGACAACACCTGTTATTTAATTGATAGATTACGTCAGTACACAGGATCTTTTTCCATTTCTCAGAGGCACATTAAATTCCTGAGTTAATAGTTCTACTTCAGTTACTAGACAATTCTCAAACAATAGACCAAACAACTGGTGCATTAGATTGTACACTTTATTAGGGATCTAAATAGCTCAGAACACCTGTGACAAACGGTCATTTGAATATCCCAGCTCGCTGACTATTAGCTACCGGTAGGTAACAGGTAACAGGTACGTGGAACACATGTTGGAAGTGTGTTCCCTATGTTTCCGGTGAATACGTCCGGTCTTGTGGCAACGATTAATTCTGAAATTACCCATGTTAGATTAGATCTGAGGATGGTGCGCACGGAGGGTCTGACAACTGGATAGTTTTAGGAAGGTGAATAAATAATTACACTTGGAACAAGAGCTGTAACGCTCTCATCTATAATGAGGAATATGAGGATAGATCATGAAAACTAAGAAAATCGACTTAAGAATCTCGATTGTTAAAATAGCGACCTTGTAAGGAAATTCCTGGTTCGAGTTTAAACCACGACATAAATTAGAAACTTTAGTAGTACATTTTTTTCTCCTAATATCATGTACACGTATTCCTAATCCTTATACTAGATGGTCTTATACCCTTAGCTTGAAAGTGTTTTTGTGAGTTTGGTGACAACAAATTGTCTAAATTCGGTAATCACTTTTTCTTCTCATTGTATTCTGATATATGTATACGTATTATTATGTGATTTTATAAACTTACATAATTTCAAGGCCACCAGAATTTTTAAGAAAAATTTTTTTGACATAAAATGCTGATGATACAATTTCCAGACTCACATTCCGACTCTAAAAGAGGAAACATCGACAGTCCAACTGATAGAAACGTGCAACCCAGCAATTTACCAGAAGCCCCTGCCGAACCAATCTGGCTACCGGTGCTGCGAGGAACAAAGAGCAAGTAAATCAAGCCAACCGGTAATCACACACCACGGAAGAACGTAAACTATTTTATTCAGAAATAGCTTTTGGCAACTTTCGAGACTTTGTTCCCACGATGTCCGTGAAGCTTCGGTAAGGAGCTCACGACGGTATTGCTTGGGTGTTTCTTCTACTTCATCAATATTATTATAGGCATATCATCTGGTCATTTGTATTATCATAATGAATATTATGACCAACAGCATCATCCTATTAACATCTTCATGATTTACAGCATCATCATTATTTTACTATTATTTCATCAACGTCCTTTTTTACTCCAAGTTCGTTTTCTTTCTTCTCATCTTTGTTTTCTTCTATTTGATTTTTTTTTCTCTCCGAACTTCTGGTTATCGTCTCAGTCGTGAGAATCTACCAGAGTGGACTCCCCCGCGGCCACGTGTTCCTGCACACAGCAGCTCGGAAACAATAATATTGTAATAATTCCAATTATGTTAATGATAAGTTCCAATATTATTCCAAGTCTTTATCGGGGTCTATTACTTCCTCGATCAAAAAAATTGATCAGGAGCTTTCTGAGGGATATAGTACGTGACCTTTTGTTTTAAATGAATAGTTCCACTTGTCCAGTAGACCTCATGAAAATATTTGCCCGTGACTAATATAAATATTGTTTCTATTTCCGATACAAAATGTTGTTGATATCAAATATTCCGCTATGGACAGGTGGGCCCAATTTATAGAATGTTGTTTTGTAATGGCACAAAAAAAGAGTTCATATCATAAAATTCTTTATCAAAGAATATTGAAAAGTAAATTAATAAAGAAATGAATTGAGAGAAACATGAAAAATAGTGAATTATCAAAAGAGCTTTAATTTTTATGCCAGAATAGTACATCTGTTGCATCAAATTTTATTACAGTATCCTTGCAATATCAAACATACAATAGTAAACGATCTGCTTTTTAGCAGAGTTAAACTGCTACAAAAATAATATACATAATAAATATATAGCTAGGACAAGAATATAGTTGACCAGAAATCATAAAATACCTGAGTAACTGCATTTTTCAGTTCTTTTATGTACATATTAATCAATAATTCTTAAATTATTAAGATATTAGCAGTTTCCTCTGACCAGATTAAGTATTGCTTTTCCTTTAGAGCTAAGAACAAAAATAACGTGCGCTAGGCAAAACTAAATATTTGAACATATTGTTTTTCAACAGTTTACGCAACCGACATACCCTATGTCGCAGGTGTACGTAGATACAAGATAGCAGGTTGCTATCACTGACAGTTGTTTATAAAACTTTCTGCCTGTTGCTAGGGCCAAGTACCAGTTGCCTATTAATTAACAGTCTCAAGACAAGATATTGAAGAACACCTAGGACACACAGGAATGTATTTATAAACATAATTATTACACTTTTTATTATGATTACAAATGTCATTATAATAATGATGAAATTGATAGAAGAAACTTAAACTTGATTAAACTTGCGATCTACCTACTTTTAATAATAAATGTACAACGTTTTTGATTTATTAGGTTTAGTTTTAAAACGAGAACCTGGGTAACTTGTGTTGACATCAGGTCACGTACTTTTCTCAAGTAAACAACATTAAAAATATGTTATTTGAATAAGTAGTATTTTATCATAATAAGTTTAAAATCAATAATTTTATCCAAAGCCACCAAAGTAGAAACATTTAGTTGTTCAGGCATCATCACTTACACTCTGTAGTTCTGACATGTCCACTAACATTCTCTAGTTCTAACATACAATATCATTCTGTAGTTTAGACACCTCCACTAACGTTCTGTAGTTCTGGCATCTCCACTAACATTCTGTAGTTCTGACATCTCCACTAACAAACTATATTCCTGACGTCTCTGCTATTTCCTGCAAGTTTGAGATCTCCAAGTTGGTAGTTTAGACGTCTCGTCTGAACAAGTTTTGGTAGTTAGGGTAGCTCCAGTATCTTTTGGTTGTTCAGACATGTTCATTATTTTTCAGTAGTTCAATAGAAAAAAATATGCATTACAATTATTAAAAAAAAAAAAAAAAATCATATTCCCATTGAAAATAACGTCACCCTTTCCTTTACACAGAACATTTTAATATTGGAAATGATAATGACAAGCTGTGAGCATAAACATGACGTTCTTCTTTTCCTTCATCTTGCCCCCACCTCCATATTCTCATCCCTCATCCTTTCTGCCTCCTCTTACATTCTCTTCAGAACCATTACCCTCCCTGTCTTATGCAGAAAGAGAAGAGGAAGATGGGTTCTCGTTCACCGCACACACTTGTGACAAGAAACGAGTTCTGGCCTGACGGAGGCTGGAGGAGGAAGACCACGGAAAGGGAATTGGAAGAGGAGGGGAAGGTCTGGTGGAGGGATGGGAAGAGTAATTGATGAGAAAAGCACATCTGGCATATCTCGTCCTCGTTGGATCGGTGTACACATTACGTTGCTCTAAACACAACATAGGGGCACAAGTGGCTGGCAAACTTTCAGAAAAGAGAGGGGGATGAAGTGAGAGGCAAATGAGGGAAGAGAAAGGAAAAGAAGCAATGAAGAGAGCTGGATACGAAAAGGGAATTAAATGAAAGGAGGGAGAGAAAAACGGAGGTAGGAGGATACGATAGAATTCTGTGACTGGAACATTGAGTAAAAGAGAGAGAAAGAGAAATAAACGTTTTTCCTTTGATGGAAAATATTCTGTCTCCAATAATCTCCTTTGCAGAAATTGATAAAAAATTAAATTCAAAAACACTCGTCTGTACACCAGGTTGCCAAAGTGAACTGTTTTGCCTCAGGTGTAGAGAGATAGCGGAGGAGGAGATCTAAAAGGGGATCAGTAGATATAATTCTTCCGAACAAATGTGCCCTTCTAGCCCCTCTTCCTATCTTGCTGAAAATTAGCACCTGGGCTATGCATCGTGTTCACCAATTCCATCTGACATCTTGTCAAGTGAGGCCTCTGAAATTTTGTAACTTGAAAGTCATTTTAATTCATTCTGTCTAAAAAGTTGTTCCAGTAGTCCAAATGATCTTTTTGCCATGCAATGAAGAACTTTTCCTTCTAAAAGAGAACCAGAAAATTAAATCTTATCTCTTTGTACCTGCGGGTCAGATATTTTACCACACATGTCCAGGACCTCAGTAAATAGATTATTTCATAATAATTTATTTTAAATTTGCTTGCTAGATTTCACATGCTCTTTAAATTGCCAAGAGTTTAAATATACTTGCCGAAAATGCTCTGTATCAAACACCTCGGCCGAGGTGTGAAGAACGCCTATACAAAGAAAGAGACAGCCCGGCAGAGTGTAAGGTTACGGAAAACATAGTTCCCATGCATTTCATGTACTTTCAGCCAGCGAAAAGTGCAACATGAATTTCAAAAATCGCGATTTTTATTGCAGAAATGGGCTCTACGTTGAAAAATAAGTTGATTTGACTCTTTGTTTGACTTCCTAGGCCACCGGGAACCCTATTTTCGAGACCCCCCAACAATCGTGAAAGACATGAAAAGATTCATAATTTTGTTTTTTTTTTTTTTTTTTTTTTTTTTCATACGGATCCTTTGAGACCCGACTTTGTGTCTTTAACTTGGGACTGAAGATTAAGTGAGGTGTCTAAAGTGATCAAGATATAATGGAGATGAGCCCGGACCAAAAAAAAATTCTAAATTATAAGCGGGCGGCCCATTTGGGCGGCCTCGGGTTTTGGGAGCCCAAATCGGGAATTGAAGGATAATACTAGTCTTAAGTGGTATCAAATGAAAGATCTTGATGAGCAGATACCAAATTTATTGATTTTATTCCTTCATCTGGTCCACTGGGTGGCACCTGGTGGCCTTTTCATTTTCTTTGGCGGGTAGGTACCTTCGAATTCTTAGCTAAGTGGTCAGATCTTGGCCAGTATGTATTTTTCGAGATGACCTCACTCTCTCACTGCAAAATTTTAAAGTTTAAGTTTCCAAGTATTAATTTAGTTCATTTTCCGTCCGTTTCTGTAGAAGATAACTTTGTCTATTGGTAGCATGCTCGACCTGCCACCCAGTCAGCATGGGTTCGAATCCTGGCGGGGACGAAATTTTTTAGCTCTATATTTTCAATTTGGGCTTAACGTTGTTTTGTTTTTCCGATCTTTATATTTGATCTTCATGACGACCCCATTACCCTCGCGAGGAAAATTTTAGAAGTTGCAGAATTGGATAATGAACTGTGGCGGCATTACGAGATTGATTTTGGACAATCATAGTTGGATGGAGATAAAATATTATGAATTATGTAGCTCTCATAATGTCGATGCTACTCATTAAACGTTGTGACAAAGTAGTGACTTTGGACAAGTGGGTAGCATACTAGGCTTGGGTTCGATCCCCTTGAGGGAAGTTTTTTTTTTTCTCTGTCCATTATGTCCGGGGTACACTCATACCTCGTGAGGTATTGATAAGGGACTTCACAACCGAGTTCTCTCCCGCTCATGGTTTTATCAACACCAAATTGTCTCCCGTCACGTTGCTTGCATTTTTACCTGATTTTATACCTACATAGTTTAGGCCTAGCATAAAAATTATAATCGAAACACCTAGGAACATTGATATAGACCTGAGGCATGGCCTTCTATGTATTTTTCCTAACCCTATGATAAACCCAAGGCATGGCCTTCTATATATTTACCTAACCCTATTATAATCCCGAGGCATTGCCTTCTATGTATTATCCTTAACCCTATATACTATATTCCTGAGGCATGGCCTTCTATGTATTTTACCTAACTCCACTAAACACTGAAGGCATTGCCTTTCATTAGTTAGAGATTTGAAAGATTTCCTTATAAAGGGCTGATTCTTATAAAAAAAAAATGATAATTTTATAGTTTTCATTTTCTTAAATACCTAATGTAAAAAAGCATGGTCTTTTTTCCGGGAGAAATACTCGTGGTGACCCCTGCAACAAGCCGGAGAGAATTCGGGTAAGAAAAGGTCAACGGGAGAGAACTCATTACCTCACCTTGATAAGGTGATTAAAAATTAATTTCTTTGGCATTTGTAAATCCAGGTATTTTAGTGTCCCTCATAGGAGGCTCCGAGGTCTATTTAGCATTGAAAGATAAACCTAATCATGTGGAGTATAGAATCAAAAGGTCTTGCATTGCAAATTTATATATTATTTACTCACTTTGGAGACTCAGGGGTCCAAATCTGTGATCCAAATAGATATTGACTTTAGAAAAATAAATACGTACTACTAAAATTATATCTTAAAAAAAAAGACAACTTGGTACATTCACATTTTCTCAGCTTATTTACTTTTGTTATTCATAATGTTTCAGTTGTGTATGAACCTATATTTTCGTACAAAAAGAACTGATATCCCCCCAAAAACACCACTTCGTGGTTAAAAAAAGAAGAACGCCTCACTCAAAAGAATGATTATAATTAGCTAAAAATAAATGATATCAAATTGAGAACACCTTGTCCACTCTCTTTCTATATCTCTGCACTCCTCTCTGAATTTATTCCTCTTATGTTTAGCTTTATTTATCCTTTCTAGGGGTCATCCCAAACTTGATTTCTCTTTAAATTTACTTGTTGCACGGCAATAAAAAATGGCGGTCGCGGTGTAATTTTCTCGATTCAAATCAAATAACTTCAGAAATATCATACTCCGACCGTCATTTTTTATTGCCGTGCAACAAGTAAATTTAAAGAGAAATCAAGTTTGGGATGACCCCTAGAAAGGATAAATAAAGCTAAACATAAGAGGAATAAATTCAGAGAGGAGTGCAGAGATATAGAAAGAGAGTGGACAAGGTGTTCTCAATTTGATATCATTTATTTTTGGCTAATTATAATCATTCTTTTGAGTGAGGCGTTCTTCTTTTTTTAACCACGAAGTGGTGTTTTTGGGGGGATCAGAAATTACTTTAAAACCTTCATTCTTAACATTTTTAAAAGAACAAAACGCACCCTTGGAACCAGGAATAAAAATACTTCTGGATCTGAAAACTACAGAAAACCCACGGGTATATTCTAAATAAAGCTCGTGTACATCTTTATATTCTAGATTTTATCATTATATAGGGATTTCCTATGGTATTATGTTGAAAGAGAAAGGTTATTTTCACTATAGAAACTCATTTTCTCTCCGGCATTTTAAGCAACATAACTTGGACGATTGGACCACTCATGTGTCATACTCAGAGCTACCAACATTAACACTTAAGTAACCGAATAATAAAGAATGTTTTATCAAAATATCAACAACAAGAAAATAACAAATCTACTTCATTTGAGACGGGTGTTTTAACCTCCATTCACTGGAAACTTACATACCATCCACCCAATCTCAGTCTAGGTGTAACCGGGAAATCTGGGAATAGCCAGCATAATAAGGGGTCGAATTAGAATGGTCATACATCCTAAGATTGCTGGACGTTGATTTGACTACAGTGACGGAACGAGAACTAGTGTATACGTTTAAAATTAGGGTTAAAAATGTACAATTTTCCCTTTTAAATACGAAACCCTAGACCTACGGAATGAAAAACAAGTGCTCTACAGAAAACTGTGATGGGTTTGAAAGAATTTAACACGTGAGCAAATACAACTTTTCCACGCGACTAATAGCAGGTTAAGCAACTTCAAAGGACACGAAAATAATTCTGTTGACATGTCTACAGCATACTTGGAACATACATAACATCTGCAACATACACTCAACATGTCTCCAACATACTTGTATACCTTCATGAAATACCTAAAATAAATTTCACATACCCTAGTTCTGCGTATGGAACATTCTACATAACAGCATTACAAGTATTCGAATTAAAGCGCCGTTTGAGCATTTTATACCCTCTTCTTCTACTCCATGCAAGAGCACACCTTGATATAAATTTCACATTTCATAACTTTTCAAAAATACACAAGAGTGAAATTATTTTCCAAGCCAGAAACTTCTGTTTGTGTCACATTAGAAAATTATTAGAGGAAAACGTCAGAACGCTTTTATGTTTCGTTATTTCATAAAATTCTCTTTTATTTGGATCAATTAAATGTTGGGAAGAGAAGAAGAGGGATGGAGTAGGTGCCTTGATGTGCTTTTTTATTAAAAGTACGACTTGTCACAGACATATGCGACCTTTGTATGAGCCGTCTCTCCCAAACAGCTGCTTGTACTGCTCACAGGACTCATTTTCAGGATACCCAAGGGAGAAAAAGAGAAAGAGAAGAGGACAAGCGAGGGATTGTTTTTCCTGAGGTGTAATGGCATAACATGGAATTAGACAAAGAGATGGGGTGGGAAAAAGAGAAAGAGAAAAGTTCTGTTTCTGATGTCCCTTGCAGGAGAGTTAAAGAGTATTAGAGCTCTTTTTTCCTGCCTGGGACAGCATCGCATTCTCGGAATAACTAATTAGTTTTCAATTCCCATAAGCGAGTGTTTCCTGAGTATCAAATGAACTTTGAAACCCTGTCAAAGGGCTTGTCAATAACGTAGTTTACGGCAAGTGTTGCAATTAAAATTGAGTTTATGATATTTTGCGGACACTCGTGCAAATTGATTTCATATTTCTTGGAATTACCTGTGTTGAGATCTTGAAAGTATAAGTTCACCAAATGTTTGGAATTATTAAATTGGAAAGCAATATCATTCTGATCAGATGTTTGGAACTCTTCATGAAAAGCGTTATGTTAGCTAGTTAGAGGGTCATTGTTATTGATTGATATTTTTCTAAATAAGTGGCATCTGTCCCACAAAACATAATTTCATATTCGTACTAAATAATTAGAGACTATTTAAAAGGACACTGTTATTGTTACCTAATTCGGTGTTTTCAATAAATTGTTATACAAATTATAATCAAAAGTTATTTTTTGATTAAATAATTTAAATTAAATTTTGTAATCCAGAAGAAGTAGTCAGAATACTTTAGCAATTTCCTCTCTAGACAATGTTTTGTTTACAAAAGCGCCTTCTGTTCTCCAGTATTTGTTTCCATATAAGTTTATTATATGTAAATCGCATTGTTTCTTCTGCCCAAGGTCCGAGCGTCTACAGGAATAGCCACGAAAATGTAATTATTCTTGATCTGAGAATATACTTGATGCTTCATTATAGAATCGCATTTATTTGATCAATCCTTAATAAAATTGACGATCCCAAATTATGTACTTGGATTTTTAAAAACAATAGGATCCAAAAACCAGGAGCCAGACCACAAATCATCTTCGAGGCGAATTTCGTGTGTAAAGAAACAACGTATTGAATAGATCTATTCCAAGGATTCATCAAAGAATAGAATCCTGACAACTCATCATCCACTTGATGAATATTGGAATATCGAGACACATTTCCTGTAACAATGCCAGCACAGATAACCTGTCCATCCTGATAACATCTACTATGTCTCCAACAACAACAAAATCCTGCAGGATAAACAATCCTCCCCGCAGACGATTTAATCCTGGCTAACCTCAACACTGGAAGATCTTGTGAGAAATCTGACACTATAGAAACCAAGAACATCAGCCACTTTACTCAGGATGTCTTTTATCTAGTCATATTGAGTTTATATATTTCATAATTATTTATATTTATCCATCAGATATTATATTTTCTATAGGACTGTATATTTATTCATACTGATTTTTGATCTTTACCTCTGTAAATATTTCCGCCTTAAAGAGTCCCTTATCCCTATATCTACAATCGTATTTTTCAACTATTCACGAATAAAACAATGTTATGTTCTATGTTTTCATCTGTTCCTCTTTTTCAATTTTTCACATTCAAACGGATTTAGCTTTTTCCGGTTTCCCCAGTCAGACGTATTTGCTTGTTAATAGGCTGACACTTGGTATTGGCAGGACATCACTAGTTCTATTATTAATTATAAGATGTTCCTGGGTTTCCTTTAGCTAGGATTTCCTATAGTAATTGTATCTTCTGTTGGTGCTCCATTTGCTTTTAATCCATAGTGTCCAAACATCTGTGAAACAGTTCTGTGCACCAAGTCTACATCTGTGTTCTATGTGAACTAATTGTGTGCACATAAATACACACATTAGCAACTTGTGTGCACATTTTTCCGGCACTATTAGTTCCCTATGCCATTAGCTCCATGTGCTTCCACATCCACCTTGCTTCCATGTGTTTTCCCGTCTGGTCCACAACATCCAGTAATATCTCATGCACACTCTCAATGCTTTTCCCCATGTGTTTCCATGTTGTTTACGTTCCTTCTTCTTTCTCTTGTTCAATTCAAACTTGGGTTCTCCAATGTTCTCAGATGTTCAGTTTTGCTCTATCTCTCGCATGATAAGCTCTGTGAGATCTTCATTTTATTTTTCAAAATATATATTCAGAAAAATACGATCTTTTATTTTAAATCATTGAATTGTTCGAGATAGTTATTATTTTTATTTTATTTTAATTAAATAGATGAAACACTTCTTTATCAAATAATAATTTAATGCTCAGCAGTTATTTAGACCTACAATAATTCTATAATTAATTATTATTTTTAAAATATTGAAATAACATTTATAATCTTCCTCTAACTATTAAAATATTATTTACGTAATATTGTTATTTATTTATGAAACAATAGTTTGAAGTACAACTTGTTTTCGTCATTTTTTTAGAGTTGCTCATATATTTGAATATTTTCGCTACTATGCACTTTCCATTAGTGGTTCAATTTTGAGTGATAAGTGTCTTTTGGATTTCATCTAGATCGTGCTTTGGGCACCATGTCCTTAGATCTCGATCGAGACTCCCTCATCCGGAATAACTTCAACATTTTGGGTAAGTTCAATTTTTATTGTTGATATGTTGATTGATATTATCATTATTATTAAACAATGGAATTACTAGGTGATCTGTTGTTAAATAATGATCATTTTAGGTCTGAGGTCTTTTCCATGGTAGTTGGTTCGAGACGAAAACATGACTTTTTGATTTTATCAGATGAGATTATTTGTATCTTACTTTTCTTGGTCGTCACCTTATTGACATAATTGTATATATTATCAAAGATTTTAAATCTGGAGAAAGATTTTAATCGGTTTTTTTTTGTAAATTAGTCTCAAGTTGGATGAATTGTTGAAGAAATTGATGTTCTTCACAAATTAAATTAGGTAGGTACATAAGAATATCTTTTCTATGAAAATATTAATGTATTGATGAATTTTATACTTAACTATTCTGGAGAAATAGAAGACAGAGTAAGAAAACTGAATAATTAAATGAGAAAAAATAAGAGTAAATATTTCCTACCAGATGATTCACTGCCTCAGACAATTTCTTCCACTCCATTCAAAATTCCTTTGAAAAACACTCATCCTACTAATAGTAATGTTGTAGTAAATTTTAATTGTTTGTTGCCTTCTTACTGAGGAAATAATAGAAATGAGCTTTCACTCATTGACTGATTGAAACACCCACTCAACATAATGGCAATTTCAAGGAAGCTGAAATTTTGCACAACAGCTTCTCTCTGTCTGGGTGCACAGTAAGAAACTGTTTTTGAAAGTTTAAATAGAAAGATATTAACTGTCGAAAAAGTACTGGCTTTGAGTTATGGTCTTCTTTATTAGGTAATGTTCATTGTTATCTATCATTGTATAGATACTCTCTTGGACAAAAAAAAAGTGTTTTAGTCATGTCAAAATATTTGCATTGTGACCCCACATGAAAATAAACATTGTGAAAATTGGTATCTGAGTTTTTAAAAAAACAATTAAATTGTCTCCTAAACTGTTTCTTTCTTTTGCCTTCAGGATAATAATTGATTGAATCGGTTTTCTGTTCAGCCAAAACAACCAAATGCCCTTCTAAACAAACTCTCAACTCACACAAATTGTCTTCTTTTGCTGTAAATTTCCTCTAAATCCATTTCTACTGCGTCAAAACATTATCTAAAATCTCAGTGTAGTTCCCATGTGTAGTGAAGTGTAGTGGCTAGTGGCGATGTAGTTGTAGTTCAGAGGTTGTTAATTAATTTAAGAGCTCTGAAGCTGAGCAGGTTCAATTCGGAATTGCAGTGTCGACGGGCAAGTAGAAATGAATACCGTCGCGTCGGATCACAAAGTTGATGAAGGGTTAAAAAGATTATTGTTAGGATAAAACATTGAATTTCAGCTTTCTCTGTATAATATTTTTAGAGAGATACTTACAAGCAGTCTTCATTGAGAATTGGTAAGGATTTGGCTGTAAATGTCTTTAATATTATGTTAATCACAATCACAAGTACATATAGGTAAATAACATTAATATGTTTTCAGATACAAAGAGGTTTAATTGGTGAAATAAATGTATCATTATTATTTATCATAATTTTGTGTATGATATCATCCTATGATGGCAAAATACACTATTATTACACATACAGTAAACTAAAAATTACATCAACCCATGAAACCTTACCAAAAATGTTTGTTAGAATCTTAGGAGTATTTTTGTGTCATCGCTCAAGATAAGATAATGAACAAAAATTATTTCGACCAATCAAGTCATCAAGATCATGTTTGTATAGATTTCATGAAAGTAAAATAATGATGATATTTATTTTACAAAGAATGAATAATATATTAATTACACTAAATATGATAATCTTGAGGATTCAAACCCTTGACCCTACGGCACTGAGGCCGCGGCAACAGGTGTGAGGAGATGAATGGCACCTCTCTGAGTCATTTTGACGTCGCCTGGCGCCGAACCACATACCTACCTGTCTGCGGGGCGCCCACACTGGCCTTAGAGTGAGTCGAGGGCCGTGCGGGTACGCCAGGAAATGCAATTGTAAAATGTTTATTTGTGTTACTATTTGTTGATTCATTCAGTTTATGGATTGACTCAGAGATGGGACTGGTCAGATGTCACCCTATGCTTGCATTTTTAATCGTTCTTTTATGGGACCATGTAATAATAAGTCTCTGAGGGTTTGTTAGCTAAAAATGCTTTGAGCATTAACCTCATTTCGTTATTTCTGGTAGAACATATTTATTTGCTAAAGCACAAGTTAAATTGTGCCTTCACAGAATGTAGCTGGTTTGGAAAATTTTAAGAAACTTTTTCTTCTTCCCCCTCATGTATAGGAAAAATGGGTCTTTCCCTTAACTTGTGTCAAGGAGGTGAGAAGGAGGATTAAAATGAGTATGTTGCCCCTTTTACAAACTCTAAACCCCCACATATCTTCTTGAAGACCCGTAGAAGATTTTAACTCCTTTCTTGAAGAAATATAAATTTTTATTATAAATGTATAATTTTTTATTGAGATCTATAAACCACCAAATCATACTTGGCACAACTGTCTTGACAGAGCACACGGAATGTTTCTCTCGCTCTCCGGTCTCCGCCAAGACAGTTAAATGTTCATAACAAGGCAATACTCTCAGACATACACAATGCAATGCCCCCCCTCTTAATCTGTGCTGGTATTTAAGTTTTTTATGTTCACTACATGTCCTCTGACACTTTGCCTCTCGTTGATTTTATCCCGTAGTTTATTATTCCGACTTGTCCCCCCAGTGCCGGCAACTGGGTGGCTCGGTATGGTAACTATGGCAACCATGGATGAGGTTGTAATATCAACTTAAATGGGGAACTTGAAAACTATAAACTCAAAATATTAAACTTGAGTTCAACAGAATTCATGATTTTCCACGTTACAATTCGACTTTTCTTCAATTCTTGGACTTGTGATTCTCAGAAGACTTACAAAGACTAGAAGACTTCCACCTTCCAGTAGGTTCATGACATTGTTGTGTTATTTGTAAGACGTTCGAGTATAATGCTTTGGAGAGTGAAACTACTCACCACAATCTCAATTCACATGAAAGACCCTCAAGAGAAGGACAAAGTGACAAAAGCAGTAGAAACATAAGAGTACGGTGCTAACCACACTGGGACAGTGTTGTTTCCAACTAATTTGCTCTCGTCAGCAGGTAATAGTTCCAAATCTTCATGCCATCAACTAATATCTCACTGTGGTGATATTGTTCTTTTTGAAGAGTCCTATCACTGTCACACGCCGCAATGATCCACACACATAGGCGCTCAGGCTGAAATTTAGCGCCGGAGCTGGGGCACTCCCATTATTAATTATAGATCCAACGCCAGCGTTTGACTCGAACTAATTTAATGGTCGGAATTATCATAAGACGTTGAGCCCTACATCTATGCCCAGGTCCATTGACAATGTCGTCTGCCTACGATATGGCGGATTTCAGTGGTCATTACTCTCATTAGTTTTGGGTGGTGCAGACATAAGTGGAGGTTTGAATGAGAAAGGTCTATATTTCTATAAGGCATATCATGAGAACACGTTGTTTCAAACAAGTTGTATATTAAACTTATGTTCATCACAAGTGTGATGTCACAATTAAGTAAAACTTGAACTTTTTATTATCAATTCTATGCTTAGGACTTGAATCACCAATCTCTCGATTTCGATCACACCACCTTCTGTCTTCTAATCCCAGGTAATCTGCCCTGATAGTTCTAATAGAATTAAGATCAATTTGATATTGAAATTGTTAATGTCCTTGTCTCCTGATGGTAGCGATTGGTTAACTTCCGACGTTAATTTCTCCAAATATCTTTACAGGTATTACAGACGAAAATTCCATGCTTTGTGATTAGGTGGGATCTCCCGAGGTCATACCCTAGATACTCCCTAGTTAGATGAGTTTAAGACCAAACGACAACCAATACATGTAACACGTAGACAAGGTGCTTTATTTACACAGTCGTTGTAAATCTGTTTTGACACCTTTTACTTCAGGTGGGTGACGCAACTATTGCGCCAGCCAACCTGATCAACCAATGCCTACACTCTTAAGAGTCATGAAGTCATGTACATGAGTGATCTCAGTGGTGTTACCCTCGCCCGATCATATCGTTCCATCATGTTACCAGTTGCCATCATTTCGATATACCAGGTTAATCAGTGTTATGATATCTTACAGTGTTACTAGAATGTTGTCAAGCCATGTTAGCAGCAGTACCGTGTCACGCCGCTTACAAAGACGGTATTCCACAATTTTCTGCCCACTCTGATGTCTCAAGGATTCTTTTGCAATGTTGCGCAAATGTCATGAGTTCACGACACCCCCGATATTACGAATGTTTCGGCCGCGCGCAAATGTCATGGCATTCATTAGGTTTAGGCAGAATTAGCAGGGCTGCCCCGACTGTGTCGCTAATGGTCCGATTCTGTGCGAATTTATCGCGATGAAGATAGTTATAAACAATCCATCTGTCGAACATAAACATTGATACAACGCATGTCGCTTGTTACTCCCACAACATCCAATGATTACATGTTTCGAATGTATTCAATGATAATGAGAATTATTGAAACACTGCAGAATTAATTGATAACAATAATATGGATCATTAATTTGTTGAGGTTTTTGCTGTAATATATTGTGAATATAAATTGTAAACATTATTGTTAAGATTGCAAAAAATTATCTAAACCTTTAGATTAATTATACATTAGCAATAGATGAGACTGAACACCAACAAATGAGACTTTGTTTGTGCTTGGAGTGTAAAAAGTACTCTTTACGTCTCATTCTTCAATGTTCATTACAAACAACAACAAATAGCAAACAATGTGACGACTTTTTATGTGTGTGCGACTCTATTTGCTACCCAAAAAATGAACTTGTCATTATTATAGCTTTTCAACATGAAACTACAGAACCACCACTCGACAGAAAACTATCACTACAGAAAATCATTGCAACACGAATTTCCTACAAAATTGTTCAGTTCAGTGCATATTTAATTCATACGAAAAATTCATACATACAGTTGAATATCCGTTCGTAACATTTATGTATTTTATGTACAATTGTACATTCACAAACAGAATATACGTGCATTGCATACATACATAATTACATTGTATTAGGTGATATAGATATATAAAGTAGAAATTCATATAGAGCAGAAAATTTGTACATAGGACGCAAGTATGCGACGACCAGTGTTACAATGTCCAGTCCCTAATTGCCCACACAGTGTCACCCCTCCCCTCCCCCCCCTCTGGAGGGGTGGGGGTCAGGGCCCGTGGGTGGTTTGTGTTGAAACAAATGACTTTATGATGTACCACATGTTACGGTACGTGCTCCTGTGACCATAATATCCCCCTCAATGTATGTACTAACCCCCTAAAAAAAGTGTATTTACTAATGTATTAAATACATACCCCCTCAACACAACATACATAATATCCACCCACCTCTTTGTTGACTCCGTCCCTCCATTACATATACAATTATACATACAAGTTGTACACCCGTTCAACATGTACATATAACACCATATTTCCCATTTCCAATGTACATATACATACATTTTACATATTTAATGATAAATTATGTAACCTTCTCTGTATATATATTTATATGTACCACTTTCTTTACACAATACATTATGTATTTAACCCCCCTTCGCCCCTATACATGTGCCCTCTCCCCACTTAAGTGTACTTTATCTCTCCCCACAAATTTATAAATACCCCTTAATGCATACTTATATCTATTTATTTTACATCCCCTCTCCCCGTATGTGCCCTCACCCCCACAGCTATTTATACCCCCTTGGTACCCTCATATTGTTCCATATCATTCCTCTTCCCAGTTTCCCAAATAATGGAACTTCCTAACATTTGTGTCCTAGACCCTTGACTTATAAGAAAGTTCAATTTATATTAATGAGGATAATAATTTTGTACAGTCGAATCTGGACACCTATAAGAGAACTCAAAGGACCGGAAATTTCTCTTATATTCAGGTTTTGCTTATAAAGAGGTTATTTTCCCCGAGGTGATTTGACGTGGAAATCTTTCTCTTATATCCAGGTTTGACTGTGATGGTTTTTTACTGTTCTACCTATGAATCAAACACCTTGTAGGTAAATAAATGAAATGAAAATTCATAGTTCCTCTCTATTTTCGCTATCTGTATGTGTTGTACTATGTTACCAATACAACAGCTTCCTGGCTTGCATCATCCTGTAGATCTGCCACCTAATTGTTTAGACACCACTTCCCTGTCTGTCATCTGTCCCATGTGATATGGTGGGTGAGCATTGAACATACATAACGGGGAATATACAGGGTGTTACCAAAGTTCGTTCAATGTTTTCATGGCTCATTATTGAATTTAATTCGTCAAATAGGTTTTTAATTTGATGGCTACAACACAGACCACAAGCGTAGATCTAGAGTAGCTCCTGTTTCATGGCTATGAAATAAAAAAGGCTGTGAAACACTCATCTTTAAAAAAAAAAAAAAAATTCAAATTCAAAATTCATAGAGACGTTTTTTTGTGCCATAGCTTAGTGCTACAGCTCGTGTGATGTATGTTGTATAGCTCCCTGCAAAAAATAACTCACATACTTGTACTCAAGTTAATTGACCACCCTGTATAACACTGGTGGTTAATAAATACAAACTGATGGCGAGCGTGTTGTATTGCTGTAACGTGTGGCGGTGTTCAAAAGTATGTACAGTATTTGTATTTTTGTATTTTACATACTTTCCTACAGTTTAATGTGTATGTAACTATGTACATTTTATTTACAGTTGGTGTTCTATTGTTTTCAAATTACTTCCTCACGTAAGCCAGATTACCGCTTTCTCCACTGACAGTAAATAGTTCTCCAAAAATATGCTTTGGGGAGCAATTTTGCTACTACAGCGAAAAATTCTACGAGAATTCTTCATATTTTTTTTCCACCTATCTGAGATAAATAAAAAAATACTTCCGATTTCTAATATTACAAATTTCTCGGAAGTAAAATAAGAAAGTCATAAATAATGAAGAGAATGCCGACGGCATTATCACCACCCTTGATCAGGCTTTGTTTATATTTATTTCACCATGTTACTATGTTCACTGTATATAAAAAAAATGTAAATAAAGCTTGGTCCAATTGTTTAAAAAAAAAAAAAAAAAAAAGTCAAATTCAGATGTATGATATTCGGTATGAAAGTGGAAACTTTAGTGAACATATTCTGAGTCAGTCTCAAATTTTAAATCCTTGCGCTATTTATAAAAATTACATAAATAATAAATAAAATTCACAAGGATACATAAGACACCACCGCCCTGCAACTCTCACAGCATTCTGTATACGCCCTTGCATGCTCATCTGTTTTATATTCCAAGAGTTTCCAGACTCTGTTTTTTTTCCAGGTCTACCAGCAATAAAATACACCAGGCTTACCACCACAACAAAACATTTTGTAAAGGTTATCGATATTGATACATACATATAAATAAAATTTATGTATTATGTTTCCACATGCTCACATGTTTTGTACTTGTGAGACACTCATCAGCTTGAATGTCACATAGGGGGAGGATGGGTAACATTGCTCCGAGGCATGAGCGATGTGGGGATGAATTTGAACATCGGGGTGAAATGGCATTGAGGACTATCACAGAAACATACACACTAATTAAAAGCCCATCGTTCAAAGCTTTTTGTTCAGCCTTCATTGATTGATATTTTCATGTTATGATAACATAGATTTTCGAAATTTGATATTTTGTTTTAATCTTTGTTCTCTCTTCAATTCAAATTTTCTCACAAGTAAAAAAAAAAACCTTTTCATAAAACAACCTTCGAGAAATGAAGATGAAAAATAAAATCAATGCAAAAGGCGTACCTATGTTTTAATTTCTTCAAATGTGCAACAGCATTTTTACATATTGACTAATCATTGATACTAGATAACACCTACCTAGAAATATTGGAGTAGGCCACAGAAGCCTATAACACATAACTTAATGTACAAAAGATGTATAACTGGCTAAATCCTCTACATCCAAAAGCGCCTCCACTGAACATGATGACTGATACAATGTATATTCCACATTTGTTCATAACGTCGCATATCCACTGGACTAAACATAGAGTACATCTGGAAAACACCAGCGCTCCATAACACATGTATAACAGATGTGACAATTATCTTGTATTAACAGCTGAGCTTGTGCCACTAGTGTGAAAAAAGCTAAATAGAAAAGGGTCTCTTCCATTGTCCCAGAGAGAGGAGTCATTTCCATTGTTCCAAGTCTTGTTATTTGAGACCCTTTAGCAGTTTATTAACTAGGGCTACTGGAGTTAATTGTTTTCTACCGCCAAGAGGGTGTGAAATATTGTTGTTGACAGACGTGCTGTTGTTGATAATGGAAAGCTTATTGGAAAATAAACCAACAAAGGCATCGAGATGAATTATTGAAATAATATTTTGGGAAGTGGTGTGATGAAAGATGAATGGCGTTGGGTTGTTTCCCTAATTATTATTAAATTTATTTCCAACACTTACACAGGATAGCACTAATTGATTATCGCGTAAATTTCCTCACAATACAATGATTACAAATGAAAAATAGGTACTTTATTCTGCGGGAAAATACTTAAAAGGGTTGATAACATTAAACAATAAACATCCATGTATACATATTTATTATATTTCGGAAATATATATTACATCCTCATATCCTTCTAAAATAAAAGTCTTAACGCCATGATATTAGAAAACTTTCTCGAACAAAGTGATGGAGGAATTAAAAAGTGAGTGATGGGTTTTTAGAAAAACAACGAAAACATAATACTTCATGTTGAATTTTATTTAGGCTCATTCTGCAAAAGCATATTGGGTAAATACACGTTCAGTGGAAAGTTAGTTAGCGGTTGACAAGTTTTCCAACAGCCCAGATGAGGCTCCGCTAATCTTTAATCCCCCATTCTCCCCTCACTGATCCGCCATAGCCTCATTTGTAAGACTTAAACTTTTCTCTTTAGTGAAAACTAGGGTGGCGGTTTGGTGCACATTTATTCAAACAAGCGCTTTATTAGATATTTGGTTACCTAATTGGCGCAGGAGGTTTAGAGGCATAATCGCTCTTACTCGCCTTTCTACACAAGTCGCTGTTGGTAGCCGGTAATAGCTCTTGAAAAACAAACAAAAATCTCGGCATTTCAGAGAAAAGCTTTCATAAGATATAGGGACATGTAGCTATCCTATTATGTCAACAGCAATTTTTATTTTTTAAACAATATAATATTTGGGAAGACCAGAAACAGTGGCTTTGAAAAAGTAGTCTGGTCATCCTGTCAACTTATAGCAGGTATGTATTTCTAAACAAATTCAATTATTTCAACCTCAAAATAATGATACCTACTTTTTAAAATTCTACAAAATAATGATGATTCCTGGCCAAGGAAATCTATTAATTTAAAAAAACTTGGACTTTTCGTTTCCCATTCATTAAGAATCCTCCCCCTGGTAGTCCTATTACAGAAAATTAATGTCGAACCCCAAATTGTAAACCCCCAGCCTCCCCCACCCTAGAGGCTTTCGTAAGCGCCTAACCCCCATTTTCTCTCCTGTTCGAATCTACATATATTGTTATTAAATCCTTAATCTTATTAAAGAACGGCCTCAAAGAGAAGAAAAGAGAGATAGGGTGAGGTTGTGTCACTTTCCCATTAGCTCAGGTGATATTTGACGCTTTTCCACACAAATTACATAATGGGGGTTGACTCCCCCTCAGTAGATGAAAGATGGGGATGAATTAATGAAAGTCTAGCAGAGCCGTGTGTAGTGTCTCAGTGTGGAATGGATGTGTCCCTTCTTTTCTTGTGTTCTACTAGTGTAATGAGAGATGAGGGCGGTCGTAGGTATGGGGAAGTTAGAGAGAGAAAGAGAGTTCCAGAATAAAAGTTGGAAAAATTAGATACGAGGGAAGATTATAGAACGAGGCAGACGGAGAAGATAGATAAATTTAAAAAGAGAAAATTGAGGAAAATGAAATATAGAAAGTAGGAGACAGAAAAGGAAAATAGAGAGAAAGAAATGAAGAGATCGTGATAGTGTTTGGTGGTTCAGAGGGAAAAAAAAAGACACAGATAGGAAGGCAAGAGAAAGAGATGAGAGAGTGAGAGAGAGAGAGTGAGGCTTTGAAGTGGTTAAAGTTGTGTGTTTGCCATTTCATATTTTGCTGAAATGTCACCACCACCGACATTTTCTGTGTCTGTGTGCAAAATCTCTGTGTCGTTTTATTTTTGTCTTTGATCTTGAAAAGTGGAGCAAGGAACTATTTGGAAGTGGAGAGAACGTCGTATAACCTGGCATTGTGTAACATCTATTTCATTTTACTTCAAAAATATAGTTCAGTTCAAAATGCTCATTGACTCATTGAATTTGAAGCACAGAAGTCGCACGCTATCTCGCACAGATGCATCAATTCATCTGTTCCAAATGTTCCAATATTGAGATCTCGTAAAGGAAACAGCATTCTTCTCCTCCTCAAGAAACACCCTAACAAGACTTCTCACACCGAAATAGAAATTTCCTTACACACTCTGAGTATTGCGGCTCTTGTATGGTGTTTCACTTGGTATTAATATGTAAAGTTTCTCACAAGACAAGTAGGAGTATTTTGTTGAATTTAAAGGAATTAGACACGTTTGTATACACCTGTTTAAAATTAATGTTGGTAAAATTGAATGGAAATATTATGCAGCCAGTTGATAAAAGGTATTCATGGTGCTCACATTAATATAGAAAACTAAAACTACCTACGATAATAATTATACAATCCCAAAATAAATGTAGGAATATTCTAATAATAAATTTAAGGATTGAATTATTTAAAAAAGTATTGTTCTTAAATAATATACCTACATAATAAATAGATAAATTTCGATAGTCTCTGAGAAAGTCCTTCATAAAAGCCGAACGGATTTCTACATAACTATAACATGGTAGGTTTAGATAATTCGGATTGTTTTCCTGCTGTGCCGCCACCAAACTGCTCAGAACACACATTTCAGCTAGAAAACAATAGAGAACGTTCAGCGGCACACACACTCTCATACTAGTGGTTGCAATGATGATGATGATAAGTATCTGTAATGACAATAATAATAACTATCCAGTATCAGTAATAACATCAGTAAGCATCACAACAACAAAAGGCAGCAATATAATTTTCTGAGCTGTGTCGAGATCTGTAGCATCTGTTCACAATCAAAATGACTTGTGGGGAGGAGGGGGTGTTGTGAAATGTGGTCGGCAGTTGAAGAAAAGCAGGGGAGGGCTCCCATCCCACGAGCTGCAGGCGTTATTGGAAATAAAATATCTATTGGGGGCGCACGAACGAAAATAACTTCGATAGAGCCGGCTGTCGACATTGAAAGAAATTTTGTCGACAAAATTGAAACCATTTGAGCGAAGAAAGAATTGAGTGATGCCTTAATGGTGTAAATTGTTGCCTCTGAACAATTCTGAAGAAAGTTTTCCCCTCAAGAGATTTAATTGCTTCTTAATATAGATATCTCACATACCTACTCATTATTTACTACCTCTTATTACTCTTAATTTCAAAAATCTTTATTTCTTCATTTCTAATCGTGGTATTCTTCTCATCTAACTAGCAACACTTTGAAACCACAAAATTGTACATTTAGAAAGGAAAATCCTCCATCGGGCAACACTGAAGTTCCCCATACAAGCTTCCAACATACACGCGTGCATAACACGTGTTGCGAGCGTGACCATCTGTGCATAGTAGATTATGCACAGCCTTGCCAAACTTTCCTGACTTTATGAGAGAGGTGATTTGGAAAAATCCTTTGGAAGGGAGAAATTAATAATGCTTCCTCTATGGACACCAGACAAACATGTGTCAAAACCGCGGGAGATCAGAGGGATTATCCTGAGTTTATTATTAGTTTTCCAATCCAGTGGGATTTCAGGGAAAGCTATGCAGAAACAAAAGGAGAAGCTCTCCGCAAAATCACACGCCTGTTTCTGATGGCTTTTGTGTACGCCATTGTGTAGGATGATAGTCATTTGAATGATTTTCAATGTGTGGGATTCTGATATAAAATATTTAGGTTGTCTTGCACATTTGTACTATTCCGATAATTTTCTTTATAATGTATAGATAGATAAGTATATTTACCTACTCATGATAAGTCTGTTAAATAGGTAACTAAAGGAACGTGTAGATTGGTTGAGAGCCTGCATCATTTGGTATTTTCTAAAATGCACCATAAAGCAATAGGACTCAATATATTCGATAGCTAGTGGTTTTCAATGTTTCTAATGATGATTATCATGATCCTGACGAAACCATGATCTTTGCGAGGGACCACATAATACCCGATTCAGATTGAGTTATTGAGATACAAACGATGTGTGGTCACACTTGTAATAATCCAACTGCCTAATCCCTACACCAAGGTGACAGCCACGACAGGGTCCCAAGTCACCACAATGTGTTCGCGAGAGATTACAATACAAAACTCATAAAGAAACTGTTACAATTCGCGAGACGGGCAATAAATTCAATGTTTCCATATGTACTAGACGCCAGCAGACAGACGGAGAGCATATGTGATGACGCATACAGATAAACATTTCAAACTCAACGACATGGAAGAATTAAAAAACGAGGAATTAAAAAACTTTAGTGAAAAAAAACCTCAACAAAGTGGTTGAGAAATGCAACGAACCTTACACAAAAGGTCCGATCGACTCGTCTACTGTCTAGATGTCTAGAAGACCAATCGAAGCTGGACGTTTTTTTGTACAATTTAGGAGTTGGTTTCTCATTTTCCAGTATTTCATGCTAGACAGACTGGTACTGACCTGCGGTTTTTCTGCTGAAAGTTGTGCGAGGAATACTAAAAAAATTGATTGCTAGACCAATCAGTTGATGGAATTGCCCAGAGGCGTTTCTTGTGGCTACAGGAGTGACGTGGTGTAAATAATGTTAATATCCATGTTCATGAATAATGTATGCCTCTGTATAGTAGTTTTTAATTGATTTTACTACGTTTATTATTGCATTTCCATCCATCTTTTTGTCTGTGGTAATTGTGATTTATCAGTAAACAAGGCGATTTTTTACTTTATGTCTTCATATTTTCTAAATTTGTTGTTTGAAATAGTTTAATAGAAAAATTGTTTTTTTTTTTAGTTGATAGTCCTTTGTTACCAAGGATTTCAATTACTATTGTCCGTGCAATTTGATAGAAATATATTTATTTTAGTGTAAACTTCTGATTTTAATTATCTATGATTGATTTGTGTCTCCAGATCACATTCACCCATTAAAATCAGTCCTGTCTATTGGTTACTACTGAAATCATCAAATTGTCTATTCGATGATAGCTGAATGTTTTTGCTTTCAGAAATTTACAATTCTTGTAGTGAATATTCAACGTGCGAAGATGGAACAAATTTAAGGCTTCAATTAAAATTCTGATAAACAACAAATATATATACTAGAAAGTTTATTTCTCTTCTCAATTCAACTAACCTAACCTAACCATCCCAGACATCAAGTATCTACATAGGATCCGTATTAATGAGTTCATGCACTATGCACAACTGCACACATTGTCAGACGACATTGCATGTGTGTTTACAACTGGTACTACACAATACTAGTATTTTATTTTTACCCTCATCAGTATAGTAGATATTAATTAGCCAATTTATTATTTGCTCGACGTGCTCCAACCAATACTTGATTAATTGATATCTCGATAACAATAGATTCCAGATACCCGGTTGCGAATGTTTAGAATTTCTAATCACAGAAACTATACCTTTCCGATTGCTACGCGAGATACAATCCAAAATCATCGACTTGGTAGCAAGATGGTTGAGATAGTCTTGAACGAGTTGGGCTAGACCTGGGATGGACATAAATGGGTAAAAAGCTGTTGTGGCTGGCCAGTTGACCACAAAGCAAACAGATGAACTACGTGATTTACTTGCTAGAGGAGAGAGACCAGTGACCACGTGTTCATCAGACACCAAGCCTTGTTAAAACAATCATGGAGATGTTAATAATTATAGACCAGGAGTCAACATACGTCGTCCATAATATACGAGTAAACCTGAGCTTATTATCATTCTAAACATCAGTTGATTGCATACACCTACAATCTAGTTATAGATTGATTGGAATGAGCATCAAGTGGTCAGATTGCTAAGGAAGGATACTTGCTACTTGTATCAATTGGTGTGATACCAGAAATTATTACAGAAGGACAATAACTAATAAACTAATATTATTGATACTGAATCCAAAGCTCATGAGAACCTATGAGAAAGCTTTTGACTAAATTTTATGAAGACTTTGTTCTCTTTTTAAAAAATTGTATTTGAATTACTTCAATGATCTTTATTCTTGCATTGTTTGGAATCTGAACTTATCAAACCCTGGAGATATCTGATTGACAGGGGGGACCAATTGAAAAAAATCAAAATGAACATTAGCTTCAATAATAAAAGTAATATATTATTAATCCTAACAAGACATTACAAACATCAGTAAAAATTCCAAGAAGCACTAGTAACAGCCTTCAGAAACCTCAGAGCAGAGACCTACCACTTCCACAAGAAACTAAAAGTAATAAGGCACCACATTCTTCAGTCCACACCCAAAGTTCCGCCCACCAACGCCAGTTCTTATCCAATATCTTTTCAACATGGACTATTAGCCAGATCATTATAAGCTATGTAGATTGAAGCTATGCCATATTGTACCACTAAAGTATACTATACTTTAACATTATACGCCGTGCAGCGTGCAGAATACCAACCCAGGTAAATTTATAATGTAGGTATGTACTATAATTATGATATCTATGTAGACTTGTACATTATTCATATTATATTGAAGGTAGTACCTTATGCTGTGAATAATATGCCATTCATACCTGTAATGTAATCATACACAATAATTACATACCAAACCAAACACATGATAGGTTTCCTGGCTGAATCCAAACACATACCTCCGGATCTTTGTTCTCAATGTAGCCATTTGTGTACTTATCTCTGTAATCTTCGTAATGAGAGGTATGTTTATCGTGAGGCTTTGTGGTCCAGAAATCGGAATTCGATTCATACGGATTGTTCGAATGCTCAATTTACTCAGGGCAAAGAATATTGAGTCACGTTTTTATGTGAACAAGTTGCCGAAGTTAGAATTCACAACAACAAAATCAAGTAGCACAAAAGTTAAGGTTCTTACTTACATTAATTTTATTTTCCATTCTATGATTTCTGTGTCATGGCAGGATTGACTGGGGGTATTAACTTCCTTGAACGCACAGAAATTTTATCTTGGTCTTCTTTCGAGGTCTTTGAAAAGTTCTGAAGGAGACACATGCAGTTCCTTTTTTCTATGATTCTTTATTTATCCAATACAATACGTCATTCCAAAAGATCAGAGTCATCCATGCATTTATTTTTTAAGCAAGATGATGTAGACATTATGTACATTCTAGTATGAAAAACCCACTTTCCATTTACATATCTACAACTATGATAGAGTGTTTAAGGGAGATGATGTAGATATAAATGTACTTCATTTCCATTTATAGATATACCTACATAAATGGAAGATGAATTTTAGACGTTAGGTATCAAGTATGAATGGTGTTATTATCTGTTGGTTTTTTTCTATTTACATTGCCCAGTGAACCCTGGCCAAGATGTACGTGCCAGCGTTTCAATCCATGGATTTAAATTGGTTCTTCCGCTGATGCTGTTGGATTATTTGTTTTACTGATCTTCATTATTTGTGTTATTTTTCATCAAATTGGTATTAATGGTATTTATTATGGAGATCTCAAGTATCTTTAATACCTTAATATTAGTATTAAGTATTTACATGGGTAAATAATAGGAAATATGTTAATACCTGTATTTATGTATACAGGTATTCATCATGATTACAAAATGTAATTACAAAGACCATTATAAATTTTCACACTTTTCAGGATGATTCCTGCAAATAAGCATTAGTAATAAGTTGTAGGTATCATCAATGGACGTGCAAACGTGCATTCTTGCGAATATTCCAGATTAGTCCAATTTATTATTTGCTAGGTATTTTTTAGTTTTTATTTTCATTAGTATTAGTAAGTACATCCAGGGTATTTTTAACTCGACTCCAATCTGCAATCAGATGGTCACTCACTGACTAGTTAAATGAATCACTAATTGACTCCCTGATCACTATCTCTTGAAAGACATTACCATTAACACTACCTCTTGAAAGACATTACCGAGGAGGAGGAAATTATGCATAAAAGTTGAAGAATCTAGATGATCGTTAACAAATAACTTTTCTTTCCAAAGGGCCACATGAGAATTTTTCAAATCCACATGCCCCGGAACCGCTTTTGCATTATTTCAGGGCACCTTACTTATATGCCATTCCAGAAACTGAAAACTCGGAAATTTTCCACTCCGACCGGGGTTCGAACTCGCAACCTCCGGGTCAGTAACTAATCTATAGAGCTTATAACTCATAGAAATAGTTCTAATTTACTAAAAACTACTGAAATATAAGAGATTGTTTGATCACACATTAATACTAACAAAACAATTGCTGTGTTAAAGGGACTTATTAGCCCCATTTGGGAAAGATAAATAAAGTCTTGTATCTCTTTATTGCTCCTGTCATATTCTTCAATATGCTCGATGTACACTATACTAATGAGTAGGTCTATCTCGTGCTATAAGAATCCATAGATCATCAACATAGGCATCACATCTGTGGACACATTACTCATATTCACAACACCTGTAGCCAGAGTGTGGAACACTTGACGCGTATGATCAGCTGTCTGGCACACACAAAGCCGTCGCGATCATAATACTAATACCTAATACACTCAGTCACAAAATTATCTGGAAGGTGACAGATTTCAAATCTATTGGCGTGCATTTCTTTTCACTTTGAAAATTCCATTTCAAGATTCCGTAATCTTGAGAAAACACACAGATACACACGCAGACACACACAAACATAGTTATAATCGAAATATATACATATTTAGAAGTTCCTGAAAATGCACAAAATTAATTAGATGGAGATATTGTCACTGCACGAATAATTCTCGGGACTAAGTATATAGTTATAGTTAATAGCTCTATAATAATAACAAATATAGCACTCCATAAGCACATGCTAATTACTCTCCAGCAACATGTTGTATTGTCTGGATCTGGAGTAATTGTGGCTAATGTACGGAGTACTACGGAGTAGTGTAGTGGGTGGTTCAGCAAACTTCTTTACATCTTCCATGAGTAATCAGTTCTCAAAACCGATTCCTTTGCTCGATCATTAAAGCAGCCATTGTTGGTTCCGAAGGATTGTTGGTGAATTTTGTAAGGATGCATTGCATTGCGACATCACTTTTGAGATTACTACTAGTAAGATAATCAAATGCAAAATAAGTTCTGAAAGCTGAGCTGGCTTCAGAAAAATAACATCTGACTATACTAAAATCATTGTCCTTATTTTAATTATTAATACTGATTTTACATAAAGGTAAAAGTGTCCAAACTCGAAACCCACTAGCTCATGTCATCGTGTACTAAACATATTTTTTTTGTGTCCATGCATCTTATTATTATCAAACAAAGTCGATCAAGTGTTATTTACAGTAAGGTATTTTATACACATTGAATATTTTTATACAAATTGAAATTATTACAATTTCATCAAGAGTATATGTGTGTATGTTTATGTATCTGCAGTCTGCACATTTTATTTATCTGTTCTGAATATTATTTATGTATGCCAACTCCTCGACAGATCTTCCGATTAGCCAGATAGCATCAGCTGTTCACTTGAAACTCACTCACACCTGCTCAGAACTCTCCAAAAGCTCACATTCCTGTGTCCTGCCTTCTAATCAATTACGAATTGCCCTCAGCCAAAAAATATAATAATAACTCCGATAAAACTATAGATATGCATAATATATTAAAATGTTGATAGTTAGAATAATAATGCTTATCATAATAAATGGATTCATGGATGTTCATGATATTGTATGATTAATGATGATGTTATTAGTTCTTACTGATGGATGATGTTAGTTATGACGTTGATGATGACGGCAAAAGTTTTACTCCGTTGATTTGTTAAAATAATGATCTAAATTATCGAATAATGATCATACTGATAAAAAATAAGTAGGTACCTGGAATTTTTCGAACTTCTGGCCTATCTAATCCTGTTAGTTTTGGGCTGGCAAATATTTACCGCCTCTGGTGCCGGGGCTACAAGTGCTACCACTGACAGGTGTCGTTGAAGTCTGCCTGGGTTATTTATTGGGGCAACGTATGCCTGCACATGCTAGCTGGAACAAATATGTTTTGGTCTTTCATTGTCGAATAATCATTTGTGTTCTGCATGGAATGTGTACAATGTACCGTTTTTTTTTTTTTCTTCGTCAAACTCTGTTTTGAGTTTTTTTCTGTAAAACCTCTGTTTATTGTTGGTGCGTTAGCACCTGTGTGCGAATTTCTTTTGTCATAATGAAATAATAACAAATTAAGGTTTTGCAGAAGTCACCTTGGTAAATTTTATAATCAGATATGGTTCAATCACTAAATCAGTTTCTGCTTCAAGTTCACTCCTACATCAATAAATCTTGTTAAAAAAAAGATACAAGGAGAAAAATGTATAACTTTATTAGTTCCTGAATCTCCTACAGATGACCAACGTCATCATGGAGTCACTTACATTATTTTCTAACCTTAAACAACAATGCTTAGTTACTATGTTGGTGATGAGTTCAATTTTTTTGATAGTGCATGCATCATAAATCGCAAGGTTCCAAAGTATTATGCAAAAGAAGTTATACATTTGTGTTAATCACAAACGTGAATTCATGAAAATATATCACATTTAATCAATTTCTACTTTCTTAATTTTTGCCATACTTGGGACTCAAACCACCGACCTACAGGTTACGAGTCCCTCGCCACCTTACTACTGAGATCGGTACATTATGCATGTTTATTATCGTTTACTCTACTGGATACACAAATACATGCATATATCCACGTAAGAAATATATAACTGACAAGGTTATCTTTATCTGATGTAGTCTTGTGGGCAGTGGCACCTATATTACAGATACATATCTCTTGGTCTTGATGTCTGTATTGGAAGCAGGAAGTAATGTAACGGTCATCTGATGTCTTGTTAGTCACCGATGGGCCATGGTCATTTAAACAAGAAGAATCATAAGAAAATCCCATAACCAATCATTCAAATGAATTTAAAAGTTATGTATTTAATGGCACAGTTTATTAGCAGAGATCGCAAGTAAAGCACATGATTCATTTGCCCAGCGAATTAAGTGTTAAACTACCGTTCTGATACAATCGATGTAGTTGGAAAAGACTTTCAACCCTTAAAACTAAGTAAGAGATAGTTTTAGCAGTTTTTTATAAGCCAAGGGATTTCTGCCTGGCTCTTGTGCCCTATGAAAGTGTTCTATAGATGTTGTGATGTTAAGGAGGTACTTGAATCTACCCAGAACTTCAAAATGTTTTCGCACTTGTCCAAACAGTCTACAAAAATAGATGGAGTCATCAGTGCAAAACAAATTAACAACATCAATAAGAACACGAGCAACTGAACCACGCATACAAAATGTAAACATACTTAACGCTATAAACACTTATGTGATAGTTCCTACTTCATAGTACTAAGATTGCTTCATGGTCATTTGATTTGTTTATTGACACTTTTGATAAGCTAAGAGTTTTCATTGGGATCAAGAATCATAAGCATGCGCGGATATAGCCCTCTTCTACTGGGGGGGCACAATCGCACAATATACCTAACTAGCGGGTTGCACCCGCTAGTTCGCAAGCCTATTACACACACCCCCACACCACACCACACCACACCACACCACACCACACCACACCACACCACACCACACCACACCACACCACACACACACACACACACACACACACACACACACACAAATGTCATATTTTTCGTGTCACCCATCCATTTCTTGTCCTTACTGGAGCTCAAGAATGGCTCATCAGAATTTCGCGATCAATATGTCAAATGAAGACTCCAACCCTTGCAAAAACACTCTTGCTTTGAGTTGATAGTTCGTCACGATATATTTCGAGAAAAAATGGCATTCAGGTCAAAAAAACGTAAATACTTTTTGTTTACCCATTCATTTTATGTCCTTACTCAACGTTGCTCAAGAACGGCTCATCAGAATTTCGTGACTGATATCTCAAATGAAAACTTGAACCCTTGCTTGAAACTTTCTCTTTTTGAGTTGATACGCCGCCGCCGCGCCGTGGCGCCGTCACGACAAATTTTGAGAAAAAAAATGTCATTTCGGTCGAAAAATGTGATTTTTTTGTGTCACCCATCCATTTTTTGTCCTTACCCCGACTACCCCGTGTACCTGAACCCTAGAGATAATATCTCTATATTAATATATTATATTCCCTGATCCAAATGTACCTATATTGTTCTCTATTATCTTTCAAATTGTTCTCTATTATCTTTACTCTGCAATTGTTATCTTATGTACATTGTATTTATACTAAAATAAATAAAGAGGTGCTTTGTTAAACTGTTGGCATAATGGGACTACCTGTCTTGCGCTGACAGTCTAAATAAAGCACTACTTATACTTATACTTATAGGTAAAATTTCAGGTTTCTCGGACAATCTGTGTGGATTTGACAACTTTATTATTTAGTTATTTCTTATTGGTCTTAGAATTGGGAATTATTTTGGGTCCCGTGCCCCCCTAACTTATTGAGATTTTTTTTACGGGATTAGTCTTAGAATTGGGAATTATTTTGGGGCCTGTGTCCCCCTAACTTATTGAGATCTTTTCTTTTATGGGATTAGTCTAAGAATTTGGAATTATTTTGGGTCCCGTGCCCCCCTAACTCATTGAGATCTTTTCTTTTACGGGATTAGTCTAAGAATTTGGAATTATTTTGGGTCCCGTGCCCCCCTAACTTATTGAGACCTTTTTTACGGGATTAGTCTTAGAATTGGGAATTATTTTGGGTCCCGTGCCCCCCTAACTTATTGAGATCTTTTTTTTACGGGATTAGTCTTAGAATTGGGAATTAGTTTGGGGCCCGTGCCCCCCTAACTCATTGAGATTTTTTTTAAACGGGATTAGGTCTAATGAAATTTGAGAAACACCGCTTACCGAAAAAATCTGGGGGGGCACGTGCCCCCCGTGCCCCCCCCTATATCCGCGCATGATCATAAGAATGACAGGAGTGGCAATTTATTACCATCAGAAGATATTCGTTTGTCTCCCACATTGAATATACTTTAGAAAATTAATATACATACCTACCAATATTGTTCACAAATAAAACTAACTCGAAATATGAACATTAAACAGTAATACAGCCCTATGAACTAAAAAAAAATGCATAATAAGTTTAGTATAACTCTAGATGAATTTACTTTTGTTTCAAATGGAAGAATATCAAGCTCGCCGGGAGGCGAGCGCTCGTCAAGTAGCGCCAGCCACCCGGCCTATATTAACACGAAACAGAGTTTATATGTATTTTGTTTTATTGTTTTCGCCCACTTAACGCTAACTTTTATCAATTTTTATTTCAAATTCGTAATGAGACGCGAAAATAGATTGTGTTTCACGAAAGCGCGAGGTTCCTACGTACAGTTAAAGTCGTTTACTGGCCACGCCGAAAATCTTGAATTTCATAAAATTATTCATACGGGTTTTTTTTTTTTTTTTTTTTTTTTTTTTCAGACCAATTTTCTGTCAAGGGTACAGCAACGTGTGCTTATCGTGGAAAGACGTGAGATACGTTTTTGAAAAGGGAATTTTCATCTCTGCATACCTTTTATAGTTTCAAGTATTTATTTTTTATAGGATAGGAGATATGGCCTTCTAAAATAAAACGGGAAAGTTGCACAGAGCCGCCCCTGGTTATCTTGGAGCTGCGATTGTGGTATTTTTCGAAAGGCCTTATCATAGGAAAAAATATAAAAATATAACTAAAGTATTACACTGGACCAAACTTGAGTTATACCCTTTGAAAGGAATACTTATTATGGAGCCCAGAGCCGTCTATTATTATCCTAGAGTTGTATTTCTGGTGTTTTTAGAAAGGTCTAGTCAAAAGGAATCAGATCACTTAATTTCAGATGGTTGAAACAAGTAGAAAAGTATTTAAAGCCATCTAAAGGAATATCTAAAATGAACCCTGGAGCCACGCCTATTTATCCCAAGTTGATGACTGAAGGGTCTTTCTAAAGGTCTAATTACTTAGAAATATACTACGATGTAAATAAAATGTTAGAAAAATCAGCGACAGTGTGAGACATAAAAATAAAAAACTGAAATAAGATTTATGAGAGTATCAAAAAATCTTCGCCTCACATAGAACTTAAAATATGGGTGGGATCCAATCATCTTTGCTTCACCCAAGCTGCCAGCAGACTGAGTTATCAGTTAAGGAATAATAACGTTTTATAACTTCATTCAGAGATTTCTACATCAAGAGGTAAACTAGGTCTATATTATGAGAAGTGTATAAAGTATTGGCCAGTAAGAGGAAAAATATTGATTAAAATAGATCAAAACAATGATAAATTATATTATGTACCTAGTGAGCAGTCTCTGTGGTCGTCGACTGTTGTAGGTAAAACACAAAGTTTGCAAGGTGACCTGGGTTCGAATCCCGGCTAGGTATAATTTTTTTTTACTCTGTACTTTGGATGTCCGGTTTTCTCGTGAGGAAAAAAAACAGTAGTTGGTAGTTTGAGTCAACCTCCTATGACCGTTTAATTTCGAACGAAGTGAGTATGGTTTAACTCGATCAACATTGATTTGTCACAATCTAATTATCCATCTACCTATGTAGGTATGTAACATTGTAACATGATATAAGTTGCATTTTTTGTCCAATCGAGCTGAAATTTTCAGGGTATATTCCATGGATATATGCTTGCTTATTAATTTATAATTATTAAATGTATTATCTAGTATAATGTCTCACTTCTTCTGTTTATACCTACCAACTGATTATGCTGAATTGACACCATGTTTAGTAACTCGAAGTTAGTTCAACATTTCTTAGAGCCATAGTAAGAGGCAATTTCGGAACATACAATAATACTCGGCACTTTCATTTCCCTCTTTATTTTACCAAGATCGAATTTCCATCTACCTACCATGTACTTAGGTACATATTATAATTCAAATTGTATTGTAAACAAAACCACTAAACAAAGTTGTCCGTTATTTAACGAGTTCATAACTAATTTTTCAATTCAAGGTTAAAACACTAGTTGATTATTAATGAATTATTGTTAATGGATTTTAAGATTAAATAGGTATGTTTTTTTCTTCATTATTACTGGTTGAAGTTCCACAAAAGAAGCACCAATTATCACACCAACCTCATTTTAAAACGATTGTGACCAGTTGATTGTATTTGGTTTTAATGTCCTGATTTGAACTAGTGAGGACGGGGGGTTTTACCCTGCATTCGCTGGGAATCGTTCCAGCTACCTACATTTAACTCGCCCAGCCTGGGTAGATTCCAGACTTACGTGTTTAGAGGGGAAAAAAATATTAGAAAAGTCTGGAACAACTGGGAATCGAACTCGAAATGTCTGAACTACGGGCAGTAGTTACAACCATTACGCCACGGAGGCTGGCCACTGACAACTGACAGTCTAAATAAAGCATTTATTTTGATCAATGCTTTTGTATTATGAATCGTAAATTACATAAATCTCATTCAAAATTTACAAATATGTACCTACTTTATAAATATAAATAAAAAAACACTGCTAATTATGGACACAATACTTCCTCGTGATTGTTTCACATTGTATACACCTGGCAATTTTGATTTTTTCGACTAAATCACTTGTAAAACCACTTAACCGATTTTCTTCAAATTTGTTTTATATAATAGAATACTATTTTTTCTACATTCTAGTTATTTTTGTTCACAAAGTCATACTTAAATTAAAAAGGTGCAAGCCTTATTTTTAATAAATGTATCTTTTTATTTCTTAATTGTGATGATGATAATAATAATAATAATAATACATTAACATTAATAATAATTTTAAATAAAAATAAAATCTAGCTTACTAGACTTTTAACCTGGAACTTGGAGTTCAAGACCTCATTAAAGGCTAACCATCAATTTGGTATTTTATTTAGTTTGGTTGTTAGGTGGTATTCTAATGACAAGACTTTGTCCTCCACAGTTTAAATAATTTAGACAAATCTTATTACTATACTTACTATAGATAAGGATAACGTACCCGAAAAGTACCCAAAAAAATACCGGGTACATTTACAAAAGTACCCGCACCGGGTACATAATAAAATTAGGTACCCGTACCCATACCGGGTACAAAATTTTGCTAGGTACCTGTACCCGTACCGGGTACAACACTGGTGACGGTATAACACACTGGATCCGCATACCGTACTGGGTACCGATTTTATGAAATACTCGGTATTACACACTGGGACCGAGTACCGACGTATCGTACGTAGTAGGCGGGTACCGTTTTTATTAAATACTTGGTATTACACGCCGGGGCCGGGTACCATACCGGGTACCGGTTCTATGAAATAATCGGTATTACAATAATACCCAAATACCCATCTCTAGAACTGGGTACAGCAGAGAGAGGTACTTCATTATTCCGATATTATCTATGAATAATATTCAGGCTGTCGGTGTCCTAATATTTTTCTTTTTGTCTCGTAGAACCAAGTCTTCTATTTGAAACTTCTTTGTCAAACAATTGGACGGTTTAGGGAAATGTACATTATTTAATTCAGGTTATAAAATAGGAGGTGGAGCTTCTAATCTATTGAAACACTTGAAACTAAAACACCCAACAAATTTTGTGAATCGAGATTCGTCTCCTGTAAACATTCTGAATGCAAAATTGTGAGATTTAGTTAGTGTACGGTGCTTTTTTACTTGGTTCTTGAGTGATTACTCGAATCCACTATTCCATTTACATCCGCTCGCAGAATCTCAAAAACCAAGTACAAAAGAACCTCGGTAAATACTCAGTACTTTTATGTAATCGATTACTGAAGTACCGGTTCTATGAAATACTCGGTATCACCCATCTCTAATTATTGCCAACAATACTGAAACGGGGTACTTTTCTGTTAATGAATCTAGCAGTGGGTTTCAAAATTTGAAAAGATCAACAAAATTGCTGAGCGCTATCTAGTGCCACTCAATAAGGAATACACCTATTATCTCAAGATTTCTCCTCTCTCCAGCAAGTACCGTGAAATATTCTTTCAGCATCTTTTCAAAGTTTTTTTTTATATCATTTATTTTTCTCCTTGAATTAAAAGATCAACATCCTTTAATTAAAAGTCTTTTTTCTTTTATCTGTTGATTGTTGACCAGTTTTTATTTCATCTATCATATGAAAATCAATTAAATCAAAAAGTAGTGATATCCCCCAAAAAACACTTCGTGTAGAAATAGTCGTCAAGTGTTGGAATGATTAAAAAGAACTGATATCAAAAACGTCAATTTTCTATGTTTAAAGGAAATATTTTTCACGTAATAAGTCTCTTGATAATTCAACCAAAATAATAGCCTCACAACAACAATACACCTTTGAGCAAACTTCGATTTGGTATTTTGAGAATTTAACCAAAAAATAGCCACACAACAAAACAATGCTCTTGTAAGAACAATCTTGCATAATTACAGAACCACGTCCTTGACTGCACACTGTTTTGTTCTGAAATTTATGTGAAGTACGTTGCTAACAAAACAGTGTGCAGTAGTCAAGGACGTGGTTATGTCATTATGCAAGATTGTTCTTACAAGAGCATTGTTTTGTTGTGTGGCTATTTTTTGGTTAAATTCTCAAAATACCAAATCGAAGTTTGCTCAAAGGTGTATTGTTGTTGTGAGGCTATTATTTTGGTTGAATTATCAAGAGACTTATTACGTGAAAAATATTTCCTTTAAACATAGAAAATTGACGTTTTTGATATCAGTTCTTTTTAATCATTCCAACACTTGACGACTATTTCTACACGAAGTGTTTTTTGGGGGATAATGTATAAATAAACCTTGAAACTTCTTTAGTCATACATAGGTCTTCACTACAAGAGTAGAACCTATCAATGGGAATATTTTTTCCAAAGGAAATAATATCCTCAAACTTGATTCAAAACTTTAGATTCCTCCCAATGGACTAAACCGGAATCATTAAAACTCACCTCTCATCACGTGTCTGAGGTGATCCTAGTTATCTGGCGCCTCTGTGATCTTCGGTGCAGGCAGATTATGAAGCTCAAATTATAACTCTGAGATCTCAGAACAAACAGACCAATTGATCCAATCTCATTCATTGCTTCGTGACTCAGTGTGTTGTTATCCAATGGTTTGTATGTTCTATCATAATCTTTAATAGCATTATCATCATTGCTATCAATATTTCTATTGTTGTTACATTTACCACTAAATAATGTTTTTAGAGTCTTACAGGCACTATTTCATCATCATTATCACCACAGATATTATTTTTAGTATTATAACATTGTTTATTACAAGTCTGCGTACTGTGTGAGTTCATCAGTATTATCATTTTTTTTTTTTTTTTTTTTTTTTTTTTCTTTTTTCGTCTGCTGCATTATCATCAGATGCATCATTATCTTTTTCTTCCTGTAATATGTATGAACTGTAATATTGTTGTTATTATAAAAGTGTTTATATGGTTTTGAGATGGCTATGGCCTACGATGTTCTCTTGAACTTGTTCAAACATTTTAAAAGTCTGGTATAAATCAGGTTCTGTGATAATGGTTTTGTAATTTCTAGATTATGTTCGGACCTATTATAAAGATATCGTTTTTTCATTCATAGTTCCCTTTCAATGGGTTCTGATAAATGATTATCATCGATGAGAGTCTAAGGTGTTAGGGAAAAGGTAAGTAACAGGCTTTGTTTTAAAGTTAACTTTCTATGTACTAGATTATTAGATTTTATCCTGTCACCAAGAATATACATACTTTTATGTAAAAAAAAAAAATAAGCAATTCAACTTATACAATGTACACATTAATTCATATATTATTGTAATCCTAAACAATTTCTTAAGCTTCAATGTATCGTACAATTGTACATTGTAGATTTTTATTATTTGATTACTTATCCTTTACGTTTATTTTGTGCCTTCAAATGTTTTCCTTTTCTTAAAGTCTCTGTATTTCAACATTCTGTATTTTAATAATGTAAAAGGATTTTTATTTTTATACATTCACATGCAAATTATGCAATGGTTCATTATAACAAGCGGTATTTTGGTATTTATTATTGAGTGTAAATTATTAAAAACACGAGGAAAATCATTCATTGGATGAATTCAAAACTTGATCCCAACACAAATTTATTGTAACAGACCATCGACTAACAAATACTAATACCTATACTGTTAATGGCGTAATTTGTTCGACGAATATACTAATGATGTAATTTACGGAACAACGCTGATACAATTTCAGATAACTTTTTTCGAACAAGGCATGATCTGACCCTCATTATCGTGACGTGTCATGCTACTGCACGTCCTATTAAAATTTAACAAAATAGTGCAAGTCAACTTGTACAGTAGTAAACTACATCTATTATTCAAAAACTGACTATAGGTAAGATCATCATATTCCAACCGCCAGCATGTTTTTTAAAGGGTTTGTCGACTTTCAATTACAGCTTGGTCTTTCGTGAAAGACCCACATCCCATATACTTACTATAAAATGTTTCAAATTAGTTAGAAGACCGACCTCTGTAGCAAGATCAATAAGGCAGCGGACTTGTAATCGGAGGTCGGTAGTTCAAGTCCTCGGTAATAATTCAGTAGTTGTGACATCACCCAATGATTAACACAAATAAATAATATATGATGACCTAAAACATGAGTTAAAATACATTAATCGAAGTTTAAATGAGTAAAATACATACATCAGAAAATAAAAGTCAACAAAATTACAACTAATGTTACATATTAATACTTCCACCACTCGGCAATAGTAGCCTTGGTGGGGATCATGATGATAGTACATGCTCCCTTCATCGCTTCACTGCTACTCCTAACAGCGGATGTGAGGCTCACAGGCGCTACTCACTTCTCCCCTCAGCAAGTAGGAGCAGTAATAAGACCAACACGTGTCCATCCGCCCTTATTATCATCAGCTAACTGTTCCCTGTTCCAAACGAGGCATCAGCATTGTTAATCGTCTTCGGAAGTGATTGAATTTTCCGATCAATTGAACTTGGCAAGCCCTCTGCTTCTGGCCTGAGGAATCTCTCCAATTGTTTTCGAGATAATTTCTATTCTTTTGTGATCGTATCTTTTGTGATAGCCCTTTTCTTTGTAATCGCTGCCACGACTCAGTGGAAAGTGTTTAATTGCCGTGTGTTTCAGTCTTTCTGATTTGTGATGAACTTTTTCAATGCATTTTCCGTTTCCTGTGTGACTTCAAAGAAAATTGTGACATCAAAGACATACTTTTTTTGAGTTCTTGGAAAATCTGCTTTTTACCGGTCTCGTTTAGGAATCGCTTCCGGGTTTGAGTGTCAGTGTTAGCATTGTTATAGTTATGTCGGGTGTTTGCTTCAATACTTGGAGTGACAAGCATTTATTACAGTGAATGATAAAAAATCAGTTTTTAAAATTGTGGAACCCCAGTGAAAATTTACTCATTTCACATGGTAGACCATGTGAGTTTTAAAATAATTCCAGAGTTTTAAAATAATAATTTTTAATGTAACACATTAAAAATGTTGAAAAATTCCCATCGCACTAAAATAATTCAAGCGAAGAAGGATTTATGAGAAATTTTCCAACATGTAACGTAATTATTAAGCTGCATGCTTGGTAATCGTCTCATCTTAGCTTTATCAACAGCATCATTTTCACATTTCGGATATGTGAAGTCATCAAGGAACCATTTCCTTTCTCCTAAAGAAAAACAAACATTATTGATTAAAATCACAATCATGAGATGATACCGGTGATGCTAACCGAGACTATACCGCCACTAGAGAATACAATATATGGCTTTGTATGTACCTGTACCTAGTCACTATGTATGTACTTATGTAAAAATATACCTATGAATACCAACTGTGCATGGATAGATCAGTAGGTAGATATCCACCGGAGAATCAACATAGGTAGGACCGACTTCCGTCACTTTGTACCCGAACTACTCGAAGTGATGTAGATACACGGAGATACATTCTGAAGCCTAGCCAATTGATTTTCATACGCGTTAACTTGAGCTCGGTTCAGAGATGAGTGGAGGCGGCTCGGACGGTGTGATAAAGAAGATAAAACAATCCTTTGATATTTGTTTTTACAGAGACTTTGAGAAAACAGTACTGTAAGAGAATTTTTCAAAATAGTGAGGTATTTTAATTGATTTAGGAATAAATTTTATCAATATTGTATCCAAAAATTGCCCCGTATGTAGGACCGTATCTATTTTGTTTTGTTGTTTTTTATTGCCCCGTATGTATCTGTATGGTTACATTAAGTAAAGTGTTAGAGAGGATTATTGCTAATATTTGACCAATATTTGTATTTTAGGCATATTCTAGTAAGCAAAATAAAAGGTACTCCACAAGATTTTTTTGTAGCTGACTGTAATCTTAATATATAAATGTCAAAGTCACTGACCACTGACTGATCATCGCTCTACAGCCCAAACCGTAAGTCCTAGGAAGCTGAAATTTGGTAGGTAGCTTTGTCTTATAATCTAGATGTACAATAAGACGGGATTTTTCGAAACTCCCACTACAACACCTGCCATTGGCGAAAAAGGATTTTTTGCTTTCACGGCCATGCCTCGGCCCGCAAAGCGGGCGACAGCCCGCTTGTGACACATATAATTTGAACGTCTATGTGGACTCTGAGTATCGAACTTGACTAAGCGCTAGCGCCGCTTTATTGAGAAACCCAACACGACGCAAACGCGCTGTGTGTTTTAGTGAATTCTCCTCTAATTACTCATCAATGATTCTGCAATTCTTGCCATCAGTTCCATCGCCATCCTCCCAACACACGAGAGATGCCACTTCCGCTTTCTCAAGAGGAGATAATAATTACAAAACTAAACAAATATAAAGTAAATTACTAAACCCCACGCTTGCAGTTCTCATGTCCCGAAAAGTTTTCCAATCATGAGACAGCAGGTTACAGGTTCCCGAATGCAAACATTTATAATCAACTACGTGATCCCATGATCCTCCTCACCACCGTGACAGAATGGAAATCGCTCAGGTGTTTCCAGTGTTTGACTTGTGGGTGATTCCACTGCGATTGGTTCCGATCACTGCAGATCGCTTGGTCACAGATCACAGGCATTGAGTAGATGTGTTGAGATTGGGAAACTCTAGGCTAATTATTTTAATTGGTAACATCGGATCGGTCTGTCGGTGTCGGTGGATTTTTCCAGGTCAGCGCATGTCAGTGATCCGTAGGTCCGCCGAGTTTTTTTTTTTTCTTCATTTTGATATAAAGGTGAGGGCGGTTCTTCTGGAAAAGTTGATATTTTTTAGGAGTTAATGGAGTGTCTTGTAATAATACTAAGATATGTTTTCGTGGAGATATCAAAATATGTATAATCCAGCATTTTATATTTTCATACTGTTATTTTCTTTTGTGTATTTTCAATTTTTTGCTTATCTGTTGTTTTATTTTATCTGTTTCAGAAATGAAAATGTCGCCCGGTACACAAGCAGAGCGGGAATCCTCCGGATTTTGTTCCGGCGAAGAATTAGAAGATCCTGACACAGACAGCAGCAGTCGCTCCATCAGTGACATTGAAACCAGAGACAACAAGTCCGCAACACCCATCTCACACAAACCTGACCATCTTCCAATGAGCAATAAGAGAAAACATGAGGACACCAACAACAACAACAAACACTTGGACATTGTCAAAAGGTTATGTAACCTTGATTCAAGACTGTCCTCCAAGAAAGCATCATCTAGTCCGTTCCGTCCATGGGATGATTCCAGGAGTTCCAGAGAAAGTTCTCCTAAGATAGAGATACAAGAAGAACCCTTGTCCTTAGTCAAAGAGAAGAAAATTAAAACAGAAGATCAAGAAATGCCTTTGGACTTTAGGAAAAAAGTGTATCCCTATAAGAGCAAACCAACACGTAGTATTCCAGAAGACATTAAACCTATTGTAGATACAACTGTAAATTTTGCCAGTAGTACATATCCCTACTCATTGTTTAGAACAAGTTCGTTACTTTCGTCTCCTATACATCAAATTAGAAATCCAATTAGCGTCAATAATCATCTGCTGAATAGCTCTAGTGTAAAACCAGCTCCATTCAAACCACTGATAGTGCACAAGGATCCTCTTGTAGACAGCATACCTTTGATCCCTCCTAACTTATTGCTTCCTTCACCTTTGATGTATACTAAACCTTTTGTAGATAACAAATTAAATGCACTGAGAACTAGTATTAAGTTAGAAGATGACGTCAGAATAAAGGTAGAACATCCTACAAATGATTTCAAGAACTTGGAAAGTATATTACGGAAAGATGCAATTCTAAATAATGGACTTTCTATTAAAAAAGAACCCAGTGATAATCTAGTAACTAAAAATAAACTAAAAGACACATCTAGAGCAACCCTCAATATGAAAGTAAACACTAATAGCAGATCTTATAGTGAAAAATTAGCAGAAAGCAGCAAATTTATCGAATCACTAGGTCGAGTGCCAAAAAAGCACGAAAGGTTAGATGATTTGAAAATGCAAAATTCTTGCATCAGCAACGATAGCATTGCGTCTAGCTGTACAAATGATTCTGAAGAATCTATGCTTCTGAACGACAGCAGCTACAAGAAGAAACAATCTTCATCTAGTCAAAACTACAACAGGAACTACAAGAACATGACACGGGAGAGGCGTATTGAAGCCAACGCGAGGGAGCGCACACGCGTGCATACGATCAGTGCAGCCTTTGAAACCCTCAGGAAATCAGTTCCAGCTTATTCCACCAATCAGAAGCTGTCAAAGTTATCTGTGCTAAGGATAGCCTGCTCTTACATCATGACCTTGTCCAGGATAGCAGGTCATGACTATAGCAGTGACCAATCAGAACCAAGCATTGCTGACTGTGTCGAGGATGTCACCAAAACCATTCAACAAGAAGGCAAAGTGAAGAAGAAGTCAAAGGATGACGATGAGGACTAGGTGTGATGGAAAATTTTATTTTCCCGTTTGATTCTAACTCTCGTCAATTCTCAAATCAATTGAAAGATGATTCTTGCGATTATGACGTGAATATTTCACCTTTTATTAAATTGTCTCTAAAGCTGTTTTACAATTCCATATGAGTTTTAATTTATAAATCCTATAACGCATCAAAAGACTAACTTCTTTTTTCGGTACATGTTATCAATACCTATGGATACCTGAAAACGTTTATTAATCTTCTCCTATACTGAAATATACTCGTAGCTCGTAGGCTATTTTGTTTAATTTTGTAGTTAATTTCTTATTCTCCTGTGGAATGTAGAACTCAAAGAAGTTCTGGGAATTCTGGGATATATTTTCAGCATTATATCATTTTAATTAAATATAAAATACAAATGCTATCAATAATTTCAGTATTATCTTTATTTAATATAAAATGTTATGTTAAAGAAAAAAAATTTTTTTTAAGGAGATAATTAAGAGATGGAATTTTGGTTTAAACTTTCCATGAAATGTCTAATCTAACGGTTTTTTTTTGGTGTACAGTGTACCAAATGTTGTAATTACATTTCAAATTGTTTTATTTATTCAATCAGAAATCTATTATTTGTACAGAGATTTTGTTAACTTCTTTTTTATAATAAAATTTAAAATGTTTTTACTCAAGGTTATAAAAATAAAGGAGATATGAGAAAAGAATATTTTAAAATTATACTTTATTTCGATTGAAAGTATTCAAAATAAATCATTTTATTTTTATTTTCTCTCACTATGATTTCCCATTTCAGTTTCTTTTTAGTAGAAAATCCCGCTTAGGCCGAGATTCGAACCCTCAACCTTCAAAATTCGACAATTTCTGCATTCCAAATGTTAGGAATCAGAGTCATACAGAATTTTAATTTAGATTATGTATTATTGCAATCAGGTATTTAGTAGTTTAGTAGATAATATATGTGCCAATATTGAACTAACATGCCAAAGGCTATAGAACTTATAGGCACCAGATAAAATCCTTTGCCTCAGATGAATCGAATACGCAACCTCAAGATTCAGCAATAATGGGGATGTCTTGAGAGGACAGCACCCTGACTGCTTTGCTGACCAAGTAACGCTGAACGCTGAATAAAGAGTAACGCTATTTTCTAGAAGAGCGTGAATTGCATGTTGAATACACTCTTTCTCCTAAAGAACTCTACAGTTAAGCGACGTCCAACAAGATGAAGACTTGGTGGGTGACTACTCAAATTCAAACCCTCGTGATTCTAGCTTTTTCCGGCCCCACTTAGATTGTATGAGGTTGTGGGTTGCTGGTTTGTGATTTTCTAGCGAATAGGGGGTAAAACCACCCCATAGTGTCAAACAAGCTGTCAGATAAATGTCGAGAAAAAAAAGAAAGAAAAATCTGTGGCCCCTTTAATAGGGTTGGCCTTAGGAAGTGCATCCAGAAGTAAAAGAGGTTCACCAACGCTGACTCAGAGTAGGTTTCATAAAAGGCAAAATGAAAGGAGAAGAAGAAATTAATGTCAAAAATATTACGTTCTTCATTAGGTCCATTTTAAGAAGAAAAAAAAAAAACATTGTATTTTCACTCCAGCTTTTATATGAGAAGGTATAAAGTTCAATGAAATTAGTCATTTGGATTTCAAAGCCTAAGATTACCAGGTGGACACTAGACGTCACGACCAAGAATTTAATGCGTAAAATATCTAGTAAATGAACCTGAAGAACTAGGTAATCAAATATTAATATAAGAAGAAATAAATTAAAGAACTATTGTAAGAGCCATGTGGCTCATGTGGGCATGGTCTTTCTAACATAAATTGGACCAAAACCAAGAAAGTTAATCCTTTAATTTACAGCTTCCTCCGCTTGAAATTCATCTCCCCGAAAATAGGTATTTAAGAAGATCTACCAACTAGTTCTTGATCAACTCGAAGACTAAAGACCCAGGAACACCTGGGCAGCTGATCATGCTAACTTAAACACATGGCCCGGGGCTGTGAATCGCTTCTACAGATTTGAATATTCGTCACTACCAACATGCCGCGGTTTCGTCGCGATTCAAAGAACTGCTTTATTTGTTTCTTCAGTTTTATTTTGTTTTTTTTTTTAAGTCGATTTTTTTATGTTTTTAAAGTTTTTGAGATTTGGGTTGATAAAGAATTAATAAGATAATAATACTATGTGCGTATCAATCTTTGTTGTTTTGAATTCAGTAGATCTGAAAATCGAAAGATTATAATATATATCTTTCCGTAGACTACATAAGTACTTTGGTAACAATTTTAATAACGTTATATTTACAAAAATTACTTGAGTATAAGTACGTGCGACTGTCATTTTTTTTTCCAGCTCACCTGAGAAAAATGGCAGATTTCGGAAAAAATAGACTTTTATAAGTCTAAGGGCGAAATTAGCTGACAAAATCGACATTTTAAGTCATGACTTAGCATCGGGTTTTCCCATCAAAGACAATACGTAAAGTCTAGTCTAAACCCCACAGAGGTATTACAAAAACGTCTATTAATTGTGCCTCAAGTCTCAAATATTGTGCAAGTAAATACGATATTGGGAACTCCTGAGAAACTTTTGATTGCATCATTGGTGAATGCCGTCTTTTCGGTTATTTTTGTGTACTAAAATACGCCGTTAATTGTTAGGTAAGCCAGATCATTCGTATACTTAAGTTGAAAAAGAAAGGAACCAACATCTACAGCACAAATCAGCTGATTAGCGCTCTAGTCTAATATTTTTACTTTCTATTTCCTATAAGGTATAGAAAGTATTGATTAAAAAAATTATAACATGGTTAGATTTATTATTTACTAGCGGGCTGTCGCCCGCTTTGCGGGCCGAGGCATGGCCGTGAAAGCAAAAAATCCTTTTTAGCCAATGGCAGGTGTTGTAGTGAGAATTTCGAAAAATCCCGTCTTATTGCACATCTAGACTATAAGACAAAGCTACCTACCAAATTTCAGCTCGCTAGGTATTACGGTTTGGGCTGTAGAGCGATGATCAGTCAGTCAGTCAGTGACTTTGACATTTATATATTAAGATAAAATAATGACTGTAATTCTTCTGATGGCCATGCTGACAACACACAGGTAGCATTGCCCCTCTGGATTGTCAAACTGATCCTCTATGTTAGGTAGCTCTTCGATCTGCGGTCCCCTGTTTATTTCAATAATTCTCTTCCCAATCGTCTTTATCCATTCCTTTCCTTCCGTATTGTTTTATTAAAAATCTGTAAGTTGACACTCTCAGCGGCCTAGCATGTATGTACCTTTTCTTACTCCCACACAAGATGAGAAGCACCCAATAGACGCCTTGCCGAGGCTCAGAATCTCGTCTGGACCTCAGACTCATCTCACGGGAACCACTCGAAACAATCTTCTATAATAGCTCTGCACCGCTGTCCATAAATCTCCAGACCCTCGCATCTGGGAGGACCCTAATCAATGACACTTCACAGATTAGAAGGTCTAGGTCTAGAACCCGGGTGAACCAGAAGAAACGCTTTCTCTGGTCTCATAGGAATATATACTCTTTACTATCATAGGAATATAACCTATTACTGTCCTTATCTTATCTTATCTATCTATCTATCTTTTATTAGATTATAGTGGTGCAAGTCAACATCTATGGTCATACACACCACTTTCTTATCTTATAGAAAGGAAAGTAATGGAAACACCCAAAATTTCCGACTGTCAAATCTTATCTATCTATCTCTTATTTGATTATAGTGGTGCATGTCAACATCTATGATCATATTGGTCATACACACCACTTCCTTATCTTATAGAAAGGAAAGTAGTGGAATCACCCAAAATTTCCGATTGTCAATATTTTTGGGTAATCGTTTTTCTCGTATCACAATTTTACTCAAACCTGAATTTATTGACATTTTGCATACTTGGTACTCGAACCACTGACCTCCAAGCTCCAGCTGTCCTGCTTACGTGTTCACAGTCCATTGATCTAACTTCGGAGGTCAGTTCATAGATAAAGCTTTTCATTGATTTATGATTTCTTTTATAGACAGGAAACCTCTTTAGTAGTTGTGTGATCTATTGGTCATACAGTTGAATTCAGTCCCTTTTGAGTTGTCAGGAGTCGATTGCCCCGTTTAAATTTTCGTGCAAAGGAGAACAATGAATGGGTACCAGATGATACTTTGCGGGTTTATGACTTGTAAGAGAGGTTGTTTTACTATGGGCAGACTTATTTTGGTAGTGAGAAACTGACGGAACACTATGATGAGGTCTAAGCCGTCTAAGTTAATGTTACGAATATTGTGACTCAGTCAATTCAGTGATTCACCCGGTATAAGGAGCCAACAGAAGAGGTTATGGTGAAGAGACTACAATACAGGATTGCATTGGATCACACAAGTGTTTGATCATTTTGTGGGTATCAAGTTCCATGCAGATTAACCCATCATGGAATAAATGTTAGCGGAAGATCGAATGAATATGGAATGTCCCCAGTTGATTCCGGGGACATTCCAATTCCAACACCATGACTTAATATGGGGAGACGAAAAGTTTAAACCGCATTTTCTTAGTTGGTTTCCAAATTTTCCAAAAAATCAAACTTCTTGAGGTAAGTTAGTACTACCTACCATCATTGGGTTTGAAAGTTTTTGAACTTACTATCAACGCTTGTCCCCTTCCGACCGATATCCGTTAACAAATCACTACCAATGTATTAACTATCTTTGGTCACTTGGTCAGGCTTCCCTGTTTATTGGAGTAACGTCGCCTTCAATTATTATTACCTACTTTAGGATTTGTTCCCAATATTCGCTGGACAAACATTGGCCCCTTCAATTCACATCGACTATAACTATTCTGGGGGATTCTCTATTCCTCCCTCTTGCATTGACCAGCCTCACTCATTTTGAATGCGATCGATAACTTAAAATGCCATCGTATATTTACTGGAAATGGCAAAGTACCTTGAAGTACAAAAGATATTGTTCTTCAAGGGGATTTTAAAAGAAGAAAAGCCATCGTCGATGGCGCGTTGAATGCACCGGTTCTTATAGAATCACCAAAGTTATAAGCAACGTCCAGCAAAGTGAAGACTTTGTGATGCTGGCATTTCTTGTTTCACTCACCTTTTCCCAAATTTATTTGGGGTCGGCGTTCACACAAAGTACTCTGATTGGTTAATTTGAACGAAATAACCAATCAGAATGCGTTGTGTGAAGGTTGAACGGGAGATTTGGTAATTATGAGAGTTAGAGTGCTTTCTGGAATTAGGTCTTGTCCCTTATGAAATGAGAAACAACTTTTTTTTAGTATTGCCAACACAGAGACACGGTTTTTGTATTAAATCAATCAGTGAGAGAATTTCCTTTTTTTTGTGAATAGAATTGGAAACAGGAGCAAGGGACTCTGATTGGTAAGTCTTCTCTGTAAATAAATATCATAAAAAAAAGTAAAAAAAATGGAATCATGGAAACAATACAACTTGATTGTCTTTGCTTTATGATCATGTGGGAGTGCGAGAGTTGAGCATAAACACCGAGTGGGTTAAGTCTTGCAAGTGTGTGGTGATTAAGGATTTATGATGCAGACAGGTGCGCGTTATAGGCGCCTCTACACATGTGTGTGTGAGAGAGAGAGAAAGAGAGATAGAGAGAGAGAGAGAAAGAGAGAGAGAGAGAGAGAGAGAGGGAGGGAGAGAGGGTCAAAAGCTCGCTTCTTGAGATTAATTTCTGGAGAATATTGCACAGAGCAAAAGGAAAAAAATCTGGTGTAAACATCACACGACTTTCCTTATCCCCCAAAAAAGAGTCGAATTCCGCCACTGGTGACTCAACGGTAACAGATAACTAAAAACCAATGCCAAATTCGTAATCAGCACTTCAAAATCATTGAATTTGATATGTCACAACCCCCATTTAGGATGAATAATAAAAAAGTTAGTCAAAGCGGGTCCCCCCCAAATACCGGTAAATTGGGGCCGAGTTCCAAAAAGTTCAAGATATCAAAAAAATGATCAGAATAGACCCCTATTATTTTTTTAATCTAAGAAAATGTTGTTCTCTAAAAAAATTTGTATCTTTAACCAATTTAAAGAAGCGGCGCTTGCGGCTAGCATTTGCGGCCCTGTGGCCGCAGAATGCGGCCGATTTCAACCAAAAGTTTCGTGGTTCGTCTGGTGTATAAAATTAATTTGTGTACCAAATTTCAAGTTTCTAGCTTTTACCGTTCTTGAGATATCCTGTTTACACACAGACAGACAGACAGACAGACAGACAGACAGACAGACAGACAGACGCACGGACCAATGGCTGAAAACAACTTTTTTGGTATCCTGAGGCCATGATTCGTCCAGAAATGTGAAAAACTGGGTAGGTCAAATTTTCGACGAATACAATACTTTCCTTATTATAAGATAAGGAAAGTAAAAAAAACATTAAAAGAGTCGTAAAGTTGCTATGGGTGACACAAAAGTTAAACATGAAATTTTAGTATCCCAAAGAAAATAACTACGAAATTTTACTCAAATGGAAGTATAAGTATCAGCGGTTTAAGAGTTATCACCTCACAGACAGACAAAATTATCCGATCTGTAAAATTGAATTATTTGTTTGGGTTTAATGTCGCTTTCAAATATCTACATGGTCATATGAAGTCGGAAATTTTACCCACCATTGGCTGGGAATACAACCCAGCCTCAGTGGGGTCGGGAACAGCCCCACTCAGGCCTTCACTTTTCTCAAGCGAAACAGGCGCGGCCGGTTGGGAAAAGTTTTGGGGGTCCTGCACATAAACTGGAATAAAATTTGATTTATAGTCGCTTTTTCAGTATCTATAGAGTTTGAGTTTGTATAATAACTAATCATTAACTATTTTAGAAATACGTGATGATTTTCATTGTGTACGGAGCTAGGACTTGAGAAAATCCACCCTTTTTCTTTTTTGTCAGGGGTGCTGCAGATCCTTAGCACCAGCCGTGCCTGAGTGGCACATCACTTGTGTAGTGTTGATCTCTTTATTCATTAGATTTCTTTCTATAGAGCCTTCTAATATTTCCGAGTATGCAATGTGGTAGTATTTAAAGCACTCTGGCGACTCTTATGGCCGGGTAGACTCGATTTCTGGGTCCTAGCTCTGTAGATTTAGCGTCACGTGATCAATGAGCTGGGACCCAGCAGTCGAGGCTCGACCCAGCCATTAACCATGAAAAAAAAATCCTCAGAGGGGCAAGGACTCTGAATGTTACAGACCTCTCTTTAAATAAATATTCATTTTAAAAAAAAAAAAAAAAAATCCTCATGAAATTTAAACTTCAGTCATCGTCATGTGATTCCTTCGGAACTATTTTTTGTAAACAAATACCTGCCCCTACATTCATTCCTTATTCAAATTCAAATTATTGTGGCGGTATTTAGACTACATATTGTATCTAGTAAATCTAAGTTTTAAATTAATTTGCTATTTCCGTAGCAACTGTGGTAGTAAAGAAATATTTTTCAATGCCTAAATGGGGCTGAAAATTCTCTTTAATCCTCTAATGGTAATCCGAACCATTGGATTACCAGACTAGCGCCTTAATGTCTCACCCACCAAAGCCAAATGGCAAGTCCATTATTTTATAGAAAAATGTCTAAAAATAACAACACGACTCTTCCTTAAAATTAAAACGTCTTTTTATTGATTTTTTAAAAAATACTCCTATTTATAAAAATATACAGAAATTATAAATACGAGTTGAAAAATCAAACCATTTCCAAAATGAGCTTAAATTTCACATGAAAATCATTGCAAATCATAGTTTAAATGCAGAAACCTTAGAACAATCCGTCTAAGTGGTTCAGGTGTAGAGCTGAATGTAAACAGCAGAACCGGGTTCAAAACCCACCAGCCTTTTTATTTTCTTAATACATCTTTGTGCAATTCTCCAAAGTACCTTAAAATAATATGTTGTTGTGTTCATTTAGAGAAAAAATTCAAATAACAAAAATACATATAACTACTTATTTTTTAAAGAATTTTATTTATAAAATTATTTACAATATTCTCAATCAATCTCATTAAATCCAGAGAATGTATGAAATGACTTCGTTCACCAAGTAATAAATGAGGATTATAATTATGTATTTACATAAAGAAAAGAAAAAAGATAAGGGTTTTTATATAGTTTAATTTTATAGAGAAAAGTAAAATAAGTCCCATTACAATGAAGTAAAGATGGGACCAATCAGTGTATTTAAACATTGTGTACATAGAGAAACCACATGGGGGATAAGTGGCTGTAGATATAACCACAAAGACATAGACCCCGGAAGCTCGTTAGTTCTCGCTATCAGGCGAGTAGACAGGGGAGGTGGGGGAGTAGGAGGGGGAGGCAGGGGAGTAGCTGGGGGAAGTGGGAGAGTAGTTGGGGCTGGTCGGTGTGTAAGTGGGCGCCGTGGGGGAATACTTGGCCGAGGTGGCGGGGGAGTACTGGGGGCTGGTGGGGGAGTATGAGTGAGAAGTGGGCGAGTAGTTAGGCGAGGAGGGAGAGTAGCGGGGGGAGGTGGGGGAGGCAGGAGAGGAGGGAGAGTAGGAGGGAGAGGTGGGGGAGTAGGAAGGAGAGGTCGGGGAGTAGGACTGCCCGGTGGGGGAGTACTGAGGGGAGTCGGGAGTGTATTGGGGTGAGGAGTAGGAGGGGGAAGTAGGGGAGTAGTGCTTGGGTGAGTAGGAGGGGGAAGTGGGAGAGTAGCGAGGGGAGGAGGGCGAATAGGAAGGACTGGTGGGGGAGTAGCTGGGGCTCGTGGGGGTGTAGTTGGGAGAGCTGGGGGAGTAGGAGGGGCTGGTGGGGGAGTACGAAGGACTTGTGGGAGAGTAAGAAGGGGAAGTAGGCGAGTAGGAGGGTGACGTGGGAGAGTAAGACGGACTGGTCGGGGAGTAGGATGGAGAAGTGGGCGAGTAAGAGGGAGAAGTAGGGGAGTAGGATGGACTGGTCGGGGAGTAGCTTGGGCTCGTGGGGGAGTAAGAGGGGGAGGTAGGCGAGTAGGAAGGAGATGTGGGCGAGTAGCTCGGACTTGTGGGGGAGTAAGAGGGGGATGTGGGGGAGTAGGAGGGACTGGTGGGGGAGTAGGAGTGAGAGGGGGGCGGGGAGTACTCGCGATAAGTGGGGGAAGTGGGCGAGTACGTGGGGGATGTGGGGGTGAGCGAGGGGCTCTGCGGGATGTGATAGGCGGGGGAGGAGGGGGAGTAGGAGGGGGAGAGCCCGGCGGAGGTGGGGGAGGAAATGTAGGGAGACATGGGGGGGCCGGGGGAGGAGGGGGAGCCGGGACTCCAGCCGCCGTACGCGCCGCCAGGAGACATGCCGCTAGCCTCGCTGGAGCCGGAGGGGGAGAAGCCAGGGCCGCCGGGGGTCATGGCCGCCGCGCCCCCGGGGGAGAGGAGGGCGTTGTACGCGGGCGTGCTCTGCGCCCAGGGCGTCATCTGGGGGGACATGGCGCTGGGCGTGGCGGCCGAGCCGAAGAACATGCCGGCGGGGCCGCCCATCATGCCCGTGGCCAGGGGGATCTCTATGCCGTCCTTGCACTTCTCCGCGTCCAGCAGCAGGTCGAAGCATCCCGTGCCCATGCGAGGCAGCTGGCCCATGATGATGTTCTCGGACACACCTGCCATGCAACACACAAGCACATGTACATACTATTATACAATCTGAGGTTAAATAATTTTTTTTAAAATTAATATTAATTTAATAAATAATATTTTATAAGGCAACAAAAATACTAACACATCATTTTCGTTTAATCTGCTCCCTTTTTAAACGCACTATATTCCTTCTCAATTATCAATTTTTTCTTACGAGAGCCACTAGGATGGTGGTAATAATCACTATTAGCCAAACAATGTGAAACGACAAAGTAAAATAGACAAAGCGAGGTAAATACTAAGTTATCATATTTGTGCGGAAATCACAATTACTGGAAACAACAGATCCCTACGCTACATGGGTTATCAAATTAGCGCCTTGACTACCACGGTTAATATCGATCCATCGAGCTAGTCGGTTGAAAAAATTAACAGATTGATATAATATGTTTAATGGAAGAGAATGCCGTTGGCATTAGCACCGCCCTTGATCAAGTTTTGTTCTATTAATCTCATTTTCTATGTATTGTATACTAAGTTATCATATTTGTGCGGTAATCAACAGATTACTGGAAACAACAGATCCCTACGCTACCTGGGTTATCACATTAGCATCTTGACTACCACGGTTAATATCGATCCATCGAGCTAGTCGGTTGAAAAAATTAACAGATTGATATAATATGTTTAATGGAAGAGAATGCCGTTGGCATTAGCACCGCCCTTGATCAAGTTTTGTTCTATTAATCTCATTTTCTATGTATTGTATACTAAGTTATCATATTTGTGCGGTAATCAAAAGATTACTGGAAACAACAGATCCCTACGCTACCTGGGTTATCACATTAGCATCTTGACTACCACGGTTAATATCTATCCATCGAGCTACTCGGTTGAAAAATTAACTGATTTTTTTTTCTCAATAACTTTATTATATTTATTTTAGTATTCATACATATCCTTCATTTAATATTTAATAGTTACTGCAATTCAATGTACTTTTCAGAATGTGGTGGATTGCAGCAAATAGTATTGTCTTCTTTTTTTCATGTCTTTTTTTTTTTTTTTTTAATTCGGCCTCACCTCTCATGGGGTCTGCCTCGGCGTGGGCGGCGGCGTCCATCAGCACGTCCACCGTCTCCTCGAAGGAGCACCGCATGAGGGCGCCCGTGTCCTGCCTGTTGATCCCGTGCCGCGTGATGGCCATGAGGTGACCCTTGGCCGTCATCACGTCGCACAGCAGGGCCAGATGCCGGTAGTTCACGTAGAGGCCGTAGAACTGCAGCACCGTGTTCATCTCCTTCTCCACAGACTTCCGCACAGCCTCGATCCCGAGGACCTGGCGAGGATGAAGAGGGAAAATTATTTTACTAACTTAACTTTTGCAAAGTGAAAACCTTCATATAATAATATCGTCTTATTCATACTGCCCGATTAGGACTATTATGTCCCATTATTCCAGCAGTAAGCCCAAGACGTATTATTATGTCCCAAATGGGAGTATAACTTGCAATGTCCCGGATGGGTTTCGAACCCGCGACCTCTGGAATTTCTGGATTCACAGAGTGCCGCCTTTACCACTGAGCTACCGGGACTTCATCTGTATTATATCTCCTACTTATCATAAATCAGTCGAATTCGGGTTGATGATTAGTGCAGGCCAAATATTTCCGAAAGTTGAATTTTTATGATGGACATTCTGTCGTTGAAAATATGAACATTGTCAGGTGGATTTGATATGGTTACATACTTCCATACATCTGTTCATAGGAGCTGTTTTAAATATACATATTTGTTTTAAACAAATTTGGGTATAAAGATGTTCTTATTTCTTGTACTTTTATAGTTACATCTGAAAGTTAAATATTCAACAAGTTCAGGACAATTTAAGTTATCACGCATTAATTTCAAAATGAAGAATATATCAAAAATATCGCGTCTATGTTGAAGAGTATTAAGATTATATTTTTTCATGATACTGTCATAATCATGATTATGATTTATTTCCGGATCGATAAAACCTAACGTTCTTAAGAATTTTTTTTGGATTTTTTCAATATTATCAATATGGGTAGTATAACTTGGTGACCATAAAGAGGTACAGTATTCTAAAGATGATCTGACAACTGAGCAATAAAGAGTTTTAAAAGTTTTAGGATCTTTGAAATTCTTTTTATTTCTTTTAATAAATCCAAGGTTGCTTTTTTTGTTATATAATCTAAATGCGAGTTAAATTTTAAGTCATTTTGTATGTAAACTCCTAAGTCATTGGTTTCATTTTTTCTACTAAGTTGAATACCATCAATTGTGTAGTTGTATAAAACAGGTGATTTTTTTCCTATGAAAAGTAACTACAAAACACTTCAAATTCAAATACATTCTATTTAGCCCACACCAATCCTCAAGATCAGCTAAAGCTGATTGCAGTACTGAACAATCTGATTTAGTCTTAGAATGTCTCCTACAGTTGATTTTGAATTTGCAAAAGAAACTGCGACACCTGGTATAAACAAAGTTGAACATGGCTGAGTGACCTCACCTGGAAGATCTCGCAGATGTCATTGGAGAAGGTCCTCACAGGGTCCACATCCCGCTCACTCAGCACCTTCATGAGAGACGTGCCTATATTTTATATTTTAGTCTGAGAATGTCTCCTACAATTGATTTTGAATTTGAAAAAAAAAAAAAAACTGCAACACCTGGTATAAACAAAGTTGAACATGGCTGAGTGACCTCACCTGGAAGATCTCGCAGATATCGTTGGAGAAGGTCCTCACGGGATCCACATCCCGCTCACTCAACACCTTCATGAGAGAGGTGCCTATATTTTAGTCTTAGAATGTCTCCTACAATTGATTTTGAATTTGAAAAAAAAAAAAAAACTGCAACACCTGGTATAAACAAAGTTGAACATGGCTGAGTGACCTCACCTGGAAGATCTCGCAGATATCGTTGGAGAAGGTCCTCACGGGATCCACATCCCGCTCACTCAACACCTTCATGAGAGACGTGCCTATATTTTAGTCTTAGAATGTCTCCTACAATTGATTTTGAATTTGAAAAAGAAAAAAAAAAAAAAAAAAACTGCGACACCTGGTATGAACAAAGTTGAACATGGCCGAGTAACCTCACCTGGAAGATCTCGCAGATATCGTTGGAGAAGGTCCTCACAGGGTCCACATCCCGCTCACTCAACACCTTCATGAGAGAGGTGCCTATATTTTAGTCTTAGAATGTCTCCTACAATTGATTTTGAATTTGAAAAAAAAAAAAAAAACTGCAACACCTGGTATAAACAAAGTTGAACATGGCTGAGTGACCTCACCTGGAAGATCTCGCAGATATCGTTGGAGAAGGTCCTCACGGGATCCACATCCCGCTCACTCAACACCTTCATGAGAGAGGTGCCTATATTTTAGTCTTAGAATGTCTCCTACAATTGATTTTGAATTTGAAAAAAAAAAAAAAAAACTGCAACACCTGGTATAAACAAAGTTGAACATGGCCGAGTGACCTCACCTGGAAGATCTCGCAGATGTCGTTGGAGAAGGTCCTCACAGGGTCCACATCCCGCTCACTCAACACCTTCATGAGAGACGTGCCGTCCGTCTCCAGCAACCAGTCAGCGATGGCCTTGAACTCTCCGCTCTCGGTGATGATGATCCGCTTCTTCGAGTCTGTCTGCGGGAGATGCATGTACACCTTGCCGATAGCTTCGATGCCCTGCGGGGGGAAGAAAGCATGGGGATTCAGATGGGGGACGGAGGAGGTATTTAGGAATTGTGAGTTGGAAAAGTTGCAAAATGTTTGTTGGACCAATTGAATCGCAGGAGATGAGGTGTTAGAGGTATGTATCGAAAATAAATAACGTAGTAGTTGTAGTAGTGCTTTATTTAGACTGTCGGCTCGAGACAGGAAGTCCCATTACACTAAAAGTTTAATATAGCACTTCTTTATTTATTTAAATAGATAACATAATATACAAGTATTACAATTAATAAGGTATAAAAATATAAAATAAAAAAGGTATCCATACACACACACATTCACACCTAGCATGAGTAAAAAGGAGAGAGGAAGGAGTGGTTAGAGGGATTGGGATTTTAAAGGGCTAAGGAGTGGTTGCCAACTGCTTCAGTGAGCTTTGCTTTAAAGGAATATTCTGATAATGAGTTAAGGATTGAATAGGGTCCGGAGTTCCAGAGGTTCACAGATGAGACTAGGAACCCTTTGTGGTACGCCTCCATTCTACAGGATGGGATTTCTAGGAGGAGTGGGTGAGACCTAGTTTCTCGTGTGCTAATAGTAGAACGGAAGCTATATTTTTCAAACAGATATGAAAGTTCTGTTCAAACGTACTGTTTTGATAGTTTCCAACAGTCTTGTTAGTTAATATTTTCAAGTATGATGCTTTATATCTTGATAACACAAACTAGCCACGGCTCATCGTGGCTAACAGTATATTTTACCTTAAGATTTTTTTCGCGATGTAATGTTTTGGTTCCGGGATCATATATTTAGGGGGAGAGATGGCTGTTAGTGGTAATGATTCACAGTACTCACACTGTTCACTAGGGTAAAATCTACAGATTCGTTTACAAATTTTACCACCTCTCCTTAAAAAACAAAAAAATTGTTTCGTGTTTTTCCCCCCTTCAATTACAAGTTATTTCATACATCAGAATCTCGTAACCTCCTGAGAAACTTTGGTTTTGTGAGGCGGTCTGTAATTTTCGTTCCTTGCAACCCTTGCAAATCTGATATGTCCATGTCTGTCCCGGTAGCTCAGTGGTAAAGGCGGCACTGTGTGAATCCAGAGATTCCAGAGATCGCGGGTTCGAAACCCAGCCGGGACAAGACAAGTTATCCTCCCATTTGTGATTTTTACCACATAATAGTACGTCTTGGGCTTACTGCTGGAATAATGGCACTTAATAGTCCTAATCGGGCAGTAAAAATAAGGCGATATTATTATTATTCCCCCTTCAATTAAAAGTTATTTCATACATCAGAATCTCGAACCTCCTGAGAAACTTTGGTTTTGTGAGACGGTCTGTAATTTTGGTTCCTTGCAACCCTTGCACATCTGACTGACATCTTTATACATTTTTTTTTTATAAGGTAATTTTACCCCGGAACCGCTTTCGCATTACTTCAGGGTACTTTAACTTTGCATCTATGCCATTCCGGAAACGGTAAATTTCGGTCAGAAATTTCCGCTCCGGCCGGGATTCGAACCCGCAACCTCCGGGTCAGCAACCAATGCTCTTAACCACTGAGCCACTGAGACATGTACATACCTGCAGCGTCATGTCCGACAGCATGTTAGCCTCAATGCAGCGCAGGAACATGTCGTCCTCCATCTTGTTATTATTATTATTATTATTATTATTACATACCTGCAGCGTCATGTCCGACAGCATGTTAGCCTCAATGCAGCGCAGGAACATGTCGTCCTCCATCTTGTTATTATTATTATTATTATTATTATTACATACCTGCAGCGTCATGTCCGACAGCATGTTAGCCTCAATGCAGCGCAGGAACATGTCGTCCTCCATCTTGTTATTATTGTTATTATTATTATTATTATTACATACCTGCAGCGTCATGTCCGACAGCATGTTAGCCTCAATGCAGCGCAGGAACATGTCGTCCTCCATCTTGTTATTATTATTATTATTATTATTATTACATACCTGCAGCGTCATGTCCGACAGCATGTTAGCCTCAATGCAGCGCAGGAACATGTCGTCCTCCATCTTGTTATTATTAATTTATTATTACATACCTGCAGCGTCATGTCCGACAGCATGTTAGCCTCAATGCAGCGCAGGAACATGTCGTCCTCCATCTTGTTATTATTTAATTTTTAAATTTTTTAACATACCTGCAGCGTCATGTCCGACAGCATGTTAGCCTCAATGCAGCGCAGGAACATGTCGTCCTCCATCTTGTTATTATTATTATTATTATTATTAATTTAACATACCTGCAGCGTCATGTCCGACAGCATGTTAGCCTCAATGCAGCGCAGGAACATGTCGTCCTCCATCTTGTTATTATTATTATTATTATTACATACCTGCAGCGTCATGTCCGACAGCATGTTAGCCTCAATGCAGCGCAGGAACATGTCGTCCTCCATCTGTTAGTTATTATTATTTTATTATATTATTACATACCTGCAGCGTCATGTCCGACAGCATGTTAGCCTCAATGCAGCGCAGGAACATGTCGTCCTCCATCTTGTTATTATTATTATATTATTATTATTATTATTATATTACATACCTGCAGCGTCATGTCCGACAGCATGTTAGCCTCAATGCAGCGCAGGAACATGTCGTCCTCCATCTTGTTATTATTATTATTATTATTATTATATTATATCATACCTGCAGCGTCATGTCCGACAGCATGTTAGCCTCAATGCAGCGCAGGAACATGTCGTCCTCCATCTTGTTTATTTTATTATTATTATTATTATTATTATATTACATACCTGCAGCGTCATGTCCGACAGCATGTTAGCCTCAATGCAGCGCAGGAACATGTCGTCCTCCATCTTGTTATTATTATTATTATTATTATTATTATTATTATTACATACCTGCAGCGTCATGTCCGACAGCATGTTAGCCTCAATGCAGCGCAGGAACATGTCGTCCTCCATCTTGTTATTATTATTATTATTATTATTATTATTACATACCTGCAGCGTCATGTCCGACAGCATGTTAGCCTCAATGCAGCGCAGGAACATGTCGTCCTCCATCTTGTTTTTTATTTTTTATTTATTATTTTTATTACAGTAATAAATGCTTTCAAACACAGCGTGTTAGCAATTGGAGCGTGAAATGGTTTCCTCCTCCTGGATATTCTTTTTTTTTTTTTTTTTTTTTTTTTAATGACGAAATTTCTTATTCGAAACACAGCGTAGTTGCTTTAGGAGCCTGTGAAAGGGTTTTCTACCCTCTAAAAAACCCCCCAGGAATTCTCTAGTTTTGATTTTTGCCCGGAACCGATTTCTCATTACTTCGGGGCCCCTTACGAGCTAGATGCTCTTATTACATAAACTTTTATATTGGATTATTCCCTTTTTTATTTTATTATTATTATTATTATTTTTTCACCACTTTATGTAGTGGTTTATTCTGTTTCTGTAAATATATAAACCTGTTTTTTCACATTGAGGTCAGTTTTAACTTGAAATTGAAATGGTGCATTCATTTTGTCCACACAAAGGGACTCTACATCCCGATGTAGACCTTTAAAGGCAGCGCCGCATAAGAAACTAAATTTTTTACTAAAAATATATAGAGAAACATTTATAACATTTATAACCCTTATCCGATAATCTAGACATGTGATTAAAACAATCCACCAAAAGACATAGAATACTTCTCATATTCGTAGGTAGTCATTAGTTGTGGGGTAGTCTGAGTTGTCTGAGTGATGGGACACAACCGCTTCTGTAAAGAGCTCCCGTCTCAGCCCGAGAAGGTCTCGGTCGAGGACGGGGGAGAGCAGAAATAACAGTTGTGTTAGAGTGATAGAGATTTTAATTTTTTATGTATTTATTTAATATTATCATTAGTATTACCCTCGTTGTTATTTTATTTTTATTTATATTTATGTCGTGTTTTTTTTTTTTTAGCCGGATTATGTTGCCAGAATGAGAAGTAGTTATAAGAATAAGATTAAGTAACGGGCATTGATGGTTATTTTTCTGAGGTTATTTAGTAGAGTCAACTTGACTTGAGGTATTTTTTTTTTTTTTTTTTTTTTTTTTTTTTTTTTTTTTTTTTTTTTTTTTTTCGATTAAGAAAGGGAGCACCCTCTAATGTTGGACGCTGCAGGCACTCAACGAGAGTTTCTTGCAGCTGTGATGATTCTTTTTTTTATTTTTTTTTAAGCTTGGTTTTGAAGAATAAAAATTAAAACACTTTCACTTTAAAATACTGGTTTTATCACTTTTACTTATTAAATGAGGTTAGGGGGGGGGCCGCCTCCAATGATGGGTGCTACAAGCAGCCATCAATAAAGGCGGTCCAGTAGCTGAAAAGAAAGAGCTGCGAAGAGAAGAGAGAGGTGGAGGTCTCCGAAGAGGCCTGCGCCTCGCCCACCTCAGGTCTGGAAGAACAATAGAGGAACAAGATATTTTATTAAGGACACAATAGTATGACATTTTTTTTTTTTTTTTCTTCTTTTTTTTGCATTTTTTTTTTTTTTTTTTTTTTTTTTTGCTTTTGCAATATATTTTTTTTTTTTTTTTTTTTTTTTTTTTTTTTTTTTTGCAACAGGTATATTTTTTTTGCATAATTTTTTTATTGTTTTTTTAATATTCTTTTTTGTATATTTTTTTTTCAATTTTTTTTTTTTTTTTTTTGTACTTTTTTTTTTTTTTTTTGCAATATTTTTTTTTTTGCAACAGGTATATTTTTTTTTTTGCATAATTTTTTTATTGTTTTTTTTTTTTTTTTTTTCAATATTCTTTTTTGTATATTTTTTTTCAATTTTTTTTTTTTTTTTTTTTTTTTTTTTTTTTTTTTCTTATATCTTAGGAGGAAATTACTATGAATTTAAATATTTTGAAACAGTAGATAATAAAACAAGTAATAGATGGGGTAGCCTATTCTTTAATTAGCTGTACATGTGAAGTACAGAACCAAGACACAGTGACCCACCTGCTTGTAATTTAACTGAATACATGATGTTGGCTGATATTAACTTAGGGGGACCACGGACAAAGTAATCTTTGATTAGCTGTACACCCAGTGTACAGAACCAAGATAGTTAGTTGTCCAGCCCCGTCTTAAGCAGAAGCTTAGAACATGAAAATTTACCAAATTTGGATTTCCTTGATAGGACCGGGTTAATTATGTAGCCCGCAGAGGCAGAAACCGGTGTGTTTGTAATTTGATGCATTTGTATAACAAAATATGACAGTATTTTATGCAGTAAAACACTAGTTAATTGTATCTGTTCACTTTTCCCACCCAGTTTAAATACTTATTAATGTAGCCAGCAGGGGAAGGCTACCATGGTAGCGGTTATCGAGACTATTGAGAAACAAAATATGACAGTAGGGAGGCTCTAATTTCTTCATTTTGGGGGATTTTAGTCCGTTGTTGGTTGTTGATTTGCTGTCCTTTGATTGTCAGCGTTCTTTGTCCTGAATATTTCAGTGATGAAAGATAAGACTGCATTCCAGCTCCTATGGTCACTCAGCATTGTTTGAACTATGTTGAAAGGGGATTGGGCCTCGCTCAGCTCCAGCCAGCAGGAACTTCTTTGTTGACTCCATCTGATGCAGTGGAAGACCATATGTTCCGGGTTGTCTAGTTCATTGCAGTATCTACATAGGTTGTTTGGGCTAATACCCATTCTGTGCAGGTAGTCCTCAAATATTCCGTGGCCTGTTAGGAATTGGCAGAGCTCATAGGTAACTTCGCCATAGCTTCTCTTCACCCAGGGATTGATGTTTGGGATAAGTTTTTTTGTCCATTGGCCTTTTCTAGTCTCACTGTCCCATTTGGTCTGCCACTTTCTCATAAGGGTTTCTTCCAGTTCATTTTTGTATTCGCTTATATCGACCTGGGCTTTTTTTGCTAGGTATAAGTTGGTTCTCTCTTCTGCCATTAACTCAATTGGCATTGTGCTCGATATAACCTGGAGTGAGACGGTGGAGGCAGTTCTATATGATCGGCATTGCCTCAACATCACCTTTCTCTGGGTTTTTTCGAGTCGGATTCGATATTTATTGTACTGTAGGGGTTCTAGCCAGGCTGGTATACCATAGAAGAGTGTGGAGTACACAACTGCTCCCAGTAGTTTTCTTTTGCTATTTCTAGGTCCTTTTATGTTCGGCATGAGTCTACCTAGGTTCGTAGCTACATTTTCCGCTTTCTCAGCCACACTTCTTATGTGTGCCGTCATTTTTAGGTTTTTGTCGAGCAGGACTCCTAGGTATTTGGCAGATGGCTTTGATGTGATCTGGGTGGCAGAGACTTGTACAGTTATTTCTGGTACAGCTCTGGAGCTGACCAACATAACAATCTCTGTTTTATGTGGGGCTATCTCGAGTTTTTTAGAACACATCCAGTTATTTACTTTTAGTAATGCAACTGTTATTTCGAGTTCTATTGTATTTCTATCTGTTCCAGTTGTAATGAGTGCGAGGTCGTCAGCGTATGCTATTGTTGATGTGTTTGGCGGCATTTCTAGTCTTAGGATTGGATCATAATAAATGTTCCAGAGGGGCGCGGCGACGACCGAACCCTGCGGAACTCCGCATGAGGTCTCTTTTCTAATATCATCCACTAAGATTGCTCTATCTTGAAAGTAGCTTGACATTACGTTGGTGAGGTAAGGAGGGAAGTTTCTGGTCTTCAATTCGTCAAGTATTCCCTTCCAGGGGGTCGAATTAAATGCATTTTTCACGTCAATCATCGTTAACACACATAGCTTTTTTTGTTGTTTGGCCTTGTTTGCTCTTTTTTTCACTTCTAGAATAGCGTCTACTGTTGATTTGCCTGCTGTGAAACCAAATTGTACTGGTGAAAGACCGCCGCTTTCATTGATTGCTATGTCAATTCTTTTCTTGATGAGTTTCTCATACACTTTGCCTAGAATGTCTAATAGACAGATTGGCCTGTATGATATTGCGGTTTCACCAGGTTTTTTTTCCTTCTCGATCAAGACTAACCTAGCCACTTTCCAGATTTTAGGAAAAATTCCTTTTCCCAATTGGTCATTAAACAGATCCAGGCAGAAGTCAGGAACTGTCTTAATAAAGAGTTTTATTATATCTGGGCTTATTCCGTCAGGTCCCGGTGCTTTTCCACTAGGTATTTCTAGGAAGACGTTGAGGAGCTCATCCATAGTAAAGAGTGGAATTTCATCTGGTTGTACGGTGTCTGCGTGCCAGATGATGAGGTCATGTTGCGGAAACAGTTTGTCTGCAATGTTGAGTTTTTCCTGGGAGTTTAGATTTGATGAGTGAGGAAGGGCTTTGAATTTTTTGCAAACGATTTTATATCCAGTCCCCCAAACATTTTCATTTAAGTCTTCGCATATTTTTTTCCACGATGCCGATTGAGAGTGTAAGATAGCCCTGCGGAGGTTTTTCTTGTGGGAGAGGTACTCTCGTTTGAGCGATGCTATCTCTTCTGGGTTTCTGGTTCTTGTGGCGTTTCTTCTTACTAGTTTTCTTCTAGATGAGAAGCATTCTTTTCTAAGGTTTTCAATTTCTTGATTCCACCAGTACACTGGAGGTTTCTTTCTGGACGAGGGTGGTCTTTTTGGTATGACTTTTTCGCAGATTTTTTGGATACATTGGACTGCCCCTGATGGGGTTAGAGGTGTATTTGCAATTTGTAGTAGGATTTCATTTTTGAAGGTTTCTGCTTTATTTTCCTGGAGATTCCAAGTTTTTATTGGGATATTTTGGACCTGCGTGTCGTTAGATGTCGCAGAGTATTTGTCGAGTTCTATTTTGATGGTGTTGTGGTCTGACAAGTTTTCTTCTAGGAGAACTTCCCATTTTATTGAAGATCTGGATAGGGAGTTGTTGCAGGCCGTGATATCTATATAGGTTTTGGAGCCACCTCTTATAAAGGTTGGGGTATTTCCTCTGTTAAGTACTATTAAATCTATGGAAGCAAACCATTCTGATAGTATTTGTCCTCTCCTGTTTTCGGTTGGGGAATTCCATATGGCTGATTTTGAATTAAAGTCTCCTCCAATTAGTATATCTCTATTTAAGGTGGAAATGGTTTCAATGTCATTATGAAGCTGCCTGAGTTCCCTTTCAAAAGTTTCTTTTGAGTCGTTAAATGACAGGTAGACGCTGTAAAGGGTTATAGAATCTGTGTCCAATCTCACAAAACAGTCTCCGGAAGTGTATCTCGGGTTTTTAACGGCGTTGGGATTCATTAGTTTAATGGCGCAGTTATAGCGGGAGTTAGCATACCAATTTGAGTTCTTTGTTTTTGCAATGTTGGGTTCAGATGCCAGGATAATGTTTGCTCCATGGTCTTCTGCAGCTTTGAGTATAAGGTCAAAGCCTGCCCTTGATCTTTGGAGATTTGCTTGTAATATTTTCATGGTGTAGAGAATCTTTCCTTATCGTAAACTTTACTCCTATATTTAGGACAGCTCATGGAATCAGCACGGTGGCCGTCTTTAGCGCAGGTATTACAGTGACGCGAGTTTTCACAGTCTTTTGCTTCGTGACCACTTTGGGTGCAGTTTAGACATTTAGCTTCGTTGGTCCTTTTTGATTTGCAGTATCTACTTAAATGGCCAATTCTTAGACAATTTGAGCAGCGTGGTATTGAAAATTTTTCTTTCACTTTGCAGCGCGACCATCCAATTCTT